>JAKSZT010054163.1:1017767-1199817 GCA_026826555.1 Tolypeutes matacus
GGGACCCGGGTTCAATCCCCGGGAACTCCGGGTAAAAAAAAAAAAAAAAAAAAAAACTACAATGAGATGGTGGGAGGTGTGGGAGGTGGGCAACATGGGAATCCCAGTGGGTTCCGTGTAATATTTTGGGTAATCTAAGCACCTCTTAAAATATATGTATATATATATATAAATAACATTTTCGTAAGCAAATACACATATATGCATATATATTTATATATCATTTTGCAAATGTTTGTATGTATTGTGAGAATTTTGATTTTTACCCATAATAAAAACTACAATGAGAGGGAAGCGGCTGTGGTTCAATCAGTAGGGCTCCCGTTTACCATATGGGAGGCCCCGGGTTCGGTTCCCGGGGCCTCCTGGTGAAGGCAAGCCCGCCCGCACGGCGTGGTTAGCTGACCCAGCGAGCACAAGCAGCAAGGGGGGGATAAATGAATAAATAAATAAAATCTTTAAAAAAAAAAAAAAAAAACTACAATGAGATATCATTTCACACCTATCAGAATGGCCACTATGAAAAAGACAGAGAACTACAAGTGTTGGAGAAAAAGTGGAGATATAGGAACACTTCTTCACTGTTGGTGGGAATGCAGGATGGTACAACCACTATGGAGGACTGTTTGGCAGTTCCTAAAGAAGTTGAATATAGACTTGCCACGTGACCCTGCAATACCATGACTGGGTATATACCCAGAAGAACTGAGAGCAGTGACACGAACAGACATCTGCACACCAATGTTCATAGCCACATTCTTCACCATTGCCAAAAGTTGGAAACAACCCAGGTGTCCATCAACAGACGAATGGATAAACAAACTGTGGTCTATTCACACTATGGAATATTATGCAGCTGTAAGAAGAAATGAAGTCATAAAGCATATGGCAACATGGATGAACCTGGAGGACATTATATTGAGTGAAGCAAGCCAGACACAAAAGGACAAATACTGTATGAATGTATTACTATGAACCAAATATATTGTCTAATATATTGTTTCACACAAAAAAACAAAAAAAAAACAAACAAAAAACAAAACAACAAAAAAATTTACAAGTATCCATTACATTTAATTAAGAAATGTATATATTTATTCATCTGTGTTTACTTTTTAGTTTTTAATTGCTTATGTTTTCAATTATTAAATGTACAAAATAAAGTTAAAAAATTTAAAAAAAAAAAAAAAAAAAAAACAAGTCTTATTAAATTTAAGAGCATGGAATCACAGAAAGTATGTTCTCCAGACACAATGAATTCAACAAGAAACCAGTAACAGAAAGATAGTGTAAAATTCCCAAGTATGTGGAAATTAACACATTTCTAAATAACGAGTCAAAGGAATATTAAAAATGAAATTAGAAAAGATTTTAACAGAATGAAAATAGGTACATAAACTATAAAACTTTGTGGAGAGTGGATGTAGCTCAAGTGGTTGAGCACCTGCTTCCCATGTTCAAACCCCGGTATCTCCTACAAAAAAAAAAGCTTAAAACATCATGTGCTTATATTTAAAAGGAATAAGGTCTCCCAACAGTGAACTAAAGCTAAACTTCCACCTTAAAGCCAAAAACGGGAAGAGGGAGGAATGTAGGGGGGAGGGTAAGAAAGAAATAACAAAAGGCCATGAGTAGAAAGCAATAAACTAGAAAATGGACAAATAGAAAAGCAACAGAAGTAAAGACTGATACTTAGAGAGCAATAATAAAGTGGAAAGCCTCCCACACAGCTAAGAAAACAGCAGAGCAGAGAGGGCGTCACCTTCCCCAAACCCTCAGGCCGCGGAAGGTCACTCTTACTCTAGCAGGGGAAGACCTTGCATTACTGATATAAAGGCTGTGGCCAGGAGTGGCTCTGAGGGGAGGAGAGGGAGGAGGCGGAGCAGGATGGGGCATTCTGGGGACTCTGGAATTGTCCAGCATGACACTGCAGTGAGAGACACAGGCCATTATGCATTATGTCAAAACCTGTAATTGTGAGGGTCAGAGTGTAAACTGTGATGTGAACTATAGACCACGGTTAGGAGCAGAGCTTCAATGTGTGCTCATCAATTGTAACAGACGTACCACACTAATGGAAGATGCTGTTAATGTGGGAAAGCGTGAGAGGGGGAGAGGGGGAGGAATATGGGAATCCCCTATATTTTTAATGTAACATTTATGCAATCTAAAGCTTCTTTAAAAATAAGATAAAAAAACAGAGAAAAATAAAAAAACAAAGAAAGAAATATCCATGGAAATAAGTTACACCAACAATAAACCCTAAGTTAAACCATGGACTTTGATTAATAGCACAATAATAAAAACGTTCTATCATCAGTCATAAGAAATATCCCTCACCAATGAAAGGTGTTAATAATAGGGTGTTATATGGGAATCCTGTATTTTATGCCCAATTGTTCTGTAAACTCACAACTTCTCTAATAAAGAATAAATATTTAGGAAAAAAAACAATAAAAAAAGAGGAAAGACACAAATTACCAATAATAGGAATGAAAGAGGAGGCATCACAACTGGTCCTAAAGATATTAAAAAGATAATAAAAGAGTATTATGTACAACATTATTTGATAACATAAACAAAATGGCCAAACTCTTTGGAAGGCATAAACTCATTCAAGAAGAACAGGTTACCAGAACAGCCCTCTGTTTTACTCATTTATTTATTTTTAGGAGGCACCGGGGATTGAACCTGGGACCTTGTACATGGCAAGCAGGCGCTCAGCCACTGTGCTACACCAGCTCCCCAGCCCTCTATTTTAAATATTGAATTCCTAGTGAAAAATCTTTCTACAAAGAACTACTACATGTGGGAGGTTATGGGAGGTGTGGGAGGTGGGGAACATGGGAATCCCTATAATTTTTGTGTAACATTTATGTAATCTAAGCATCTTTTAAAATATTAAAAAAAAAAACACCTAAAAAAAAAAGTTAACATTGGACTCAGTATAACCAACAAGGCGATGATGATGGACAACGACCATCCCAAGGAATCGAGAGAATCTACAACTGCAAGCAAGATGGTCCCGTCCATCTACCTCATGGGATCACAGCCCCCTCTCAATTAGAGGTGGAGTGGGCATCACCATCCCAGAATCTCAGGAGTGGGGAATGAACTATGGACTAAAGTAGACTTACTGGTATTCTACTATAGACTTATTGTGATTCCAGCAACAGAAGAAATTATATCATTGACGGAGGCAGTGGCCACTGGAGGTGCTGAGGGCAGGGAGAGGGAAAAACAGGTGAAATATAGGGGCATTTTGGGGACTCTGGAATTGTCCAGCATGACACTGCAGTGAGAGACTGCATGACATTACAACGACAGATACAGGCCATTACATATCTTGCCATAACCTGCAAAATTGTGCAGGAGAGAGTGTAATCTATAATCCATGCTTAGTGGCAATGCTCCAAAATCTTTTCATCAATTGTAACAAATGTACCACACTAATGAAAGATGTTAACGTGGAGATGTAGGAAGCGGGGCATATGGGAATCCCCTATATTTTTATGTAACATTTATGTAATCTAAATACCTTTTTTAAAAAATAAATTTTTTAAAATAAATAAGTAAAAGAAGCGCCCATATCAGAAAAAAAAAAGAAAAAAAAAAAAAAGGAACTACTACAGGCCCAGGTGGCTCCACTGTTGAATTCTACCAAACATTTAAGGAAGAAATAACATCTATTTCACACATACTTTTCAGGAAAATAGAAGACGGAACACTTCCCAACTCATTTTATGAAGCCAAAATTACCCTGATGCCAAAACTAGACAAAGATATGACAAGCAAAGAAAACTACAAAGCAATACTCCAAGTAAACAAAGAAACAAAAATGCTTAACAAAATATTATCAAATCAAATTACTACCCCCAAGATAATGTATCATGAACACATGCAGCCTGTCCCAGGAACGTCACATATGAGGAGCCTCAATAAGATTAACACTGATTTCTCATCAGGAACCACGGAGACAAGGAGGCAGTAGGAAGAAACACTTTAAGTGCTGAAAGCAAAAACCGCCGACCAGGATTCTATAGCTGGCAAAACTCCCTCTCAGAAACGGGGGCGGGATTAAGGCATTTCCAGATAAACAAAGCTCAGGGGCTTCGTCACCGCTGGACCAGCCCTGCACGAGGTGCTAAAGGGCACTAGGCCGCTGAGCGAAGCCACGTGAAGAAATAAAGAGCTCCAGTAGAGAGGGGGGCATGGCAAGTATAGAGACCAGTACTATTTGTAACTCCACCTTCTACTTCCTACAGCATCTAAAAGGCAGATGCATGAAATGTGACGATACATCGGTGGTTTTAGACTCAGAAAGAATAAATATATAACGTGTGACAAGAACTACGTAAAGGTGGGGGCGGAGGAGCAGAGGGACATGGTTTCCGCACGCTGATGAAGTGAGTGGGATCAGAGCCAAGGAGACTGGTATAGATTTAGGAAGCTCAATTAAGCCCCTGGTAACCACAGAGAAAGTACCAGAGGAAACGCAAACTGGAGACAGAAGGCTGAGCAGAGCTTCCCGGGGCCGGGGCAGGGCAGTGGGGAGTTCCTGCACCAGGGGCGCAGGGTTCCTGTCTGGGAGAAGGGAAAGCCCTAGGAACGGACGGGGCAAGGGTCCTGCAACACTGTGAATGTGATGAATCCCACCGAACGGGACACTTGGGAGGGGCAGGGATGGGAAGGCTTACGTGGTGTTTGTTTCCACAATTAATAAGGAAAGGGAAGGAGAAAGTGAATAGAAAGAAACAATTAAACCCAATACATGATACTAGATGGGATCTAAGAATGGAGAAAAGGCTCAGAAGGACATATTGGCACATAAGAAAAAAATTTAAGTATAGAATGTGAGCTTTATATTAATATTAAATTTCTTGAACTTGATAACTGCTCTTAAAGTGATTACATAAGTGAAAATCCTTGTTTGTAGGAAACATCAAGAGAGCATTATGCGTTCAAGGAGTACAGTGTGTGCCACCTGCTGTCCACTCTCAGAAGATGGACGGGGGGACGGATGGATGGACAGACACGTCTAGACAGATGGATGACAGAACAGTACAGCAAAGGTGGCAAAGTTAAAATTGGCGTAGGTATCTGGGGGAGAGTGGGTTATATCGGAGTTCTTTGTATGGGGATTTTATTATTTTTGCAAGTATCCTGTAAGATTGAAATTATTTCTAAGTAAAAAGTTAAAAAAAAAAAAAAAAAAAACTAAGAAAATGAAAAGGCAAATCATATACTGAGAGAAAATATTCACCATGCAGCTGACAAAAAGACTTTTAATCATCAATATATGCAGAACTCTTAGAACTCAATAAGAAGAAGACAAACAATCCCATTAAGAGCTTACAAAGAGGGAAGCGATGTGGCTCAAGCGACTGGGCTCCCATCTACCATATAGGAGGTCCTGGGTTCGTTTCCCGGGCCTCCTGGTGAAGGCGAGCTGGCCCGTGCGGCAAGCTGGTGCAAGAAAAAGAGACAAAGAGGCGAGACAATGAGAGACACAACCAACCATGGAGCTGAGGTGGCTCAAGTGATTGGGTGCCTCTCTCCCACCCTGGAGGTCCCAGGATCGATTCCCAGTGCCTCCTAAAGAGAAGATGAGAAGAGAAGGCAAGGAGACACAGAGAGCACACAGCAAATGGACACAGAGAGCCAACAGTGAGCGCAAAACAACGGGGGGATGGGGGATGGAATAAGTAAATAAAATAAAAATTTTTTTTTTAAAGTTTGCAAAGACACTACACAGAAAAAATATGGATGTCAACTAAGTACACAAGGAGAGGCTCAAATCATCAGTCCGTAGATAAAAGAAAATGAAGCCTGAGAGGTCACCACACAGCCACTCAAAGGGTTAAAAGTCAAAGACTGACAACAGGAAGGAGCATCCAGGAGGTAGAACCGGGACTCGCCTTCCAGTGGAGAATAGTTCAGCATTTTCTTATAAAGTTAAAATAAGTTCCCGGCAATCACCCCGCAAGTATTTACCCACAAGACATGAGAAAATATGTGCGAAGACTGGCACACAAATGTTCATAAAAGCTTTATCTTTAAGAACCAAAAACTGGATAAACCAATTATGGCATATCCCTTCAGTATAAAAAGGAACAGGGGAGTAGATGTGGTTCGAGCAGTTGAGCACCCACCTTCCACTTAGGAGGCCCTGGCTTCGGTTCCAGGTGCCTCCTAAAAAAAAACACAAAAACAAACAAGAAAACAAACGAAAAAATCACCTCAGGGGAGCCAATGAGGTTCAGTGGTTGAGTGCCGGCTTCCCACATGCAAGGTCCCCGGTTCAGTCCCCGGCTGCCTGATAAATGCAACAACTTTGGACGAAGGATTTTGAGAAATCACTATGCTGAGTGCAAGTGTGCAGACACCAAGACTGCACACTGCAGTGTTCTGTTTCCACGTAATTCCAGACAAGGCGAAACCGGGAGGGCCGAAACTGATCAGCCACTGGTAGGGGAGAGGTAGGGGCTGACTGCCAAGGTGCATTGGGGAACTTGGGACCCTGCAATGTTATGTATCTTCACTCTGGTGTTGTTACGTGACATTCAACCACAGAGAGCAGTGCACACTTTACGGGTTAATTTTACTATATGTAAATCATAGCTCAAACCTGCTTTTAAAAAGTAACGGTTAACTACTGAGTATATACCCAGAAGAATTGAGAGCAGTGACGCGAACAGACATCTGCACACTGATGTTCTTAGCAACATTATTCACCATTGCCAAAAGCGGGAAACAACCCAGGTGTCCATCAACAGACGAATGGATAAACTGTGTTCTATTCACACGATGGAATATTATGCAGCTGTAAGAAGAACTGAAGTCGTAAAGCATATGACAACATGGATGAACCTGGAGGACATTATGTTGAGCGAAGCAAGCCAGACACAAAAGGACAAATACTGTATGAATGCATTACTATGAACCAAATACATTGTGTAATATATTGTTTGATTTAAAAAATATTTTATACATATCCAGTACATTTAATTGAAAAATATATATATATACATCTGTGTTTACTTTTTAGTTTTTAATTGTTTATATTTTCAATTATTAAGCGTACAAAATAAAGTAAAACAAAAGTGTCGGCTAGGCTAAGCTCTCTGCGCTGCTTCTGTCTGTGCACATCTAGGAGGACACAGTACACTTCCGAGGAGATTCGCCAGGGGCAGAGGCGCTGAAGGAGGGAATTGTGTATTCTGCGCATCTATATGGCGTTAAGTGCTTTGCATCCACTAGCTCCTTTGACATGACCTTCCTTGGGGAAGACAGCACAACTGAATCACATTTCCCCAACTCGAGAGCTAGCGCAGTCAACACTGTAATTCAGAAGTTCAGATTAAAAGATGTGTAAAATTACTCTAACATCTCAATTCTTCGATGGTGTTACAACCAACTGTTTTATCCTGGAATCAACCCTTTTTGTTTCTGAGTTTGTCCACCAATTAAGCACCTGGCTGTGGCGGCTGTTGAGGCCCCGCTTCCTAGGGCTCCCGCGCCTGGAACACCTTCCCTGGATGTGCAACGGCCCCGGCAGGCAGAGCAGGCCAAACGCAACAGGATCACTTCACCAGCACTGCGCTCCCACCTGCCAGCGCCCTCGCTCGCCCTCTTCCAACCCACTCCGATAAAGCCGCTGCCACGCTGGAGCCAATGCCACGCGAGCCCAGCGCTATGGGAGGGGCTCGTCAGTGACGAGCACACTCAGAGCCTGCGCCCACACAGCCACCCCCCACAAATGAGAGACTTGGGCACGGGCAGAGGCACCCAGACAAGCCACCAGTGGCCGAAACGCACAGCAGCAAAGGAGAGTGGGATGCGCCAAGGCGGAGCTCAGCCTTCTGAGGACCTGGCTCTCCAAGGAATAAAGCTTAAAAAATTCTCTCTGGGGGGAGAAGGCAAGCTTTTCTCTACCCCCATGCTCCCTACCTAACGTCATGCCCCAAGGAAATGACAGAAAGGGATGTCATTAATAAATTTACTTCAACTTTCTTTTCAATGCCGCTAAAAAGCATATGCAAATCCATCTGTAATTAGGTTTAAAAATTCCATTTCATGGGATAATCAGACTTCAAAAAACTCAATTTTAGTTTTAATCAGATTTTAACAAGGATATTAAGTCTATTTCGCTTAGAAAAGGGAAAAACTGTGAATTTAACACAAAACGTATTCAAGCTTAGCCCTGGGAGATAATTAAATAAAATTAATTTGGCAAAGGTTGTCAGTAAAAGGAAACGCTCCAAAAGTGGCTCGTGTTCCTGATGGGAACAAAAGCAGCTCCTTACTCACACACGGAGGCCGCCACGCGCACAGGGGAACGGCAGCCGCCTCCCACGGCAGCAGGCCCAGGTTCCGATCCCAGCTCACAGGACCAGCCTGCCGAGGACGCGAGGGCAGGCTGCCGGCACGTCCTGGGCCCTGCCGGGAGCGGCCTGTACAGGACTCTGCATCCGAGGAAGGAGCGCATCACCTTCCAGAAGACTCCCAGACCTAGACAAGGCGAGGTCCTCTACTCCTGGGGCCCAGAACCCCGGCACCTCCGCGGCCCAACGCACCATATGCTTCATTCACGGTCGGTAATCCCACTAGGCTGGGGCTCGTTATCGGCAGCGACCACATTTAATTCGGTCACTGGTAGACCTCCAACTTGGCATCTAGCGTAGCAAAGTTCTCAATAAAAACATGCTGAATGGGGCAGATTTGATCACAGTCCCCGTTCCTGGGAACGTCCAATGAGCAGAAAGAAGGCAAGACAGAAACGAGCATTTCTTAACCCTGGGAGCAAACCGATAAGGGTTTTATCATCAGAATTCTTAAGTAAAGGATAATTTACCCTCTCCCTGTATGTCAAGACCCAAGCCAGAGCCCTGAGCTCATGGCCTAGGTGGTGACAATCCCACGCTGTGTCCACATCCAAGAGCTATCCTCCAACAGGGTCCCACGCTGCCAACAGCTTCTAACAGACCAGGAGAGAGGAGAGAGAGCTGCATGGAAACTGAAGCTGCAGGGAAGGCTGATTTAAATGCCCTCAGGCCAGGTCCAGCCCGCCACCACGGCCACACCCACCCACTCCCCTTTGCCCTACCACGGCCAGGCACTGCCTGTCGTCCTCGTTTCCTAATGAAAAGTCCCTCAGTCCCACACAAACCAAGAGAACTGGTCACCACATTTTGTGCTACAAAAGCAGAGCTGAGTCGCCACAATAGAAAAAGACCTCACAGCACGCAAAACCTAAATCATTTACTAGCCGACCCTTTATGGAAAAAGTTTGACAACTCCTGCCCTGCATCCATCCTTTAAATCCATTCTATCTCATTATAGGTGCGCACTGGTTACCTGTGAAAACTCTGAGTTTCCCTAGCCTACTAAATGGATGAGCCAAGACAAAGTACATTTTCTATAATCTAAAGTCTTTGTAGCCAAAGAATCACACTTAGATAATTTGCAGATAACTTAGTAGTGACCTCTACTGGGATCTCTATGACACCGCAGTTAAGCTCTAGTAAACAATGAAATGCCCAAACTAAAAGAAATGCCAGTAACAGCTACAAGCGACTCTAAATCAGTCTAGTAGAAAACCAAATCTAATTTTACTGTAAGAGCCACTTAAAAAGGAGCTTTGATTTAAAGGAACCTACACCAAAGCCAGCAATGTTATAACTTGCCAATTCTAAAAGACAGGTGACACCTGCATTTCATAATTACAATCCTAACAAAAGGCAAAATATTCCTGAGCCCTCACTGGCAATACTGAATAGATAGAGGCCATAAAAAGCAACTCAGAATGCAGAAAGCTGTGTCTAAGGATCTTCCACACATACGCACAGACTCCCTTATCAGATCAAAAGCAGACAGCAGTGCTCCCTTCCTGTGGGAGGACTGTTTGGTTCCATGAAACTGAAAAGCAGTTTGCACATAATCAAAAATTAAGTGCTAATCTCCTAACTCAACTGCATTATGCTGCTGCCTCAGAAGTTGAATGCTTCCTCTCCGGAGTAATTACTGTTCTTACTCTTACGCTCCCTTGCAGACAGCCTCCTCCCACTGCTGAGCAACCCCACAACCTGGAGGAGGTGCCTGGCTCCCGGCTCCCAGTAGGGGCAGGTGGGGCAGCCCCCCAGCAGCAGGAACGCGCTTCTGGCCAGAGTTCTGCTGGGAGCCATCCAGTCCAAAAGAGAGGCTCTCCACTGACATGCCACACTCTGCACACATGGAATGCACGGGCAGCTCCCCAGCAGAAGCTGCGCGGGCCAGCACCGGCTGATGAGCTCACACGGCACAGGGTCCAGCTGCATGCAGCGTGTGGCGAGCCAGACGGTACAAGCCACCGAGGCAAGGCCCCGGCGCCCCAGGACAGGCCAGCTATCCCCAGGGGCCGTGGGCTCCCTGATGGCCCTGCCAGCCCCACCCCGTCCCCAGAGCTGCTGAGGGCACCAGCACCAGGAATGAGAGGCTCTGGAAGCAGCGGCAGCCGCCACGGACAGCGCCTTCAAAACAGGGACCTCAGTAAACAGCCTATTTCCAGACCAAACAAAGTGCCTGGCCTGCTTTCCTATGGACATCACCCAAACTCAGCAAAGACACAGCTGAGCTAGAAACTCCTGTAAAGTACTCTCACAGCATCTTCCAACGTACAAGCCTAAGAGGCAACCTCTTCATTTTCCTGGTTTAAAAATGTCTGACTTCCCACCGCGTGAGCAGAGTTTGCATTCTGCTCGCTCCTGGGTCCCCAGAGCCAGCCCAATGCCTGGCAAACGGCAGGTCCTCAAGTCAACGGCCCAAGAACGCATACACGAGGGACTTCTGCCAGAATCGCAACACAGCCCTAGTAGCAGACGACAGGACGGACAGGACTGACCCAAAGAGGAAAGCAGGCCGGCCGCAAAAGCAGCTGGCCTTGGCCTCATCCAGGGCCTCCAGCCAGGTCCTCACTCACGGGAGAGCCACGCGGCTCACTGTGCCTCGAGCCCGATGGGGGTGGCCACCTGTCCGCCCCCCAGCCCATGAGACTGGCCCCACGGCCAATAGCTTTCTTTCTTCCATTCTCCCTTCACTTACTTAAATCTCACATGGAAAACTGAAGGCCAGGTTATTTATGCCGCCAGCCTGCGCTGCATTTCAGCCCAGCAGCCGAGCAACGTGCCACGTCATCACGGTGCGACCATGGCTGCCGCGAGCCACCGCCCTTGGGGCACACACTCTTTACCGCATCCTCCTCAAGCCTCACCAGGGCCAACCTCACTCCACAGATGCCAAGTCGTGGGAGGAACCAGGACGCTCTTTCCACGGAGACAAATACGCAGCCACCTCAAGCAAGGCATGAAGGCTCTACCGCATCGAGTCTGGCGCTCGTTTTAGTCTTGGCTTACGATATCTCCTCCCTTCTTCCTCTCCACTTGCCCTGCAAACATGCATGTGTCCATGTGTCCAAACGTCTATGCCTTCCTCACACCATAGTGAGCTCCTTCTAGAAGGAGAAAGGGTAACAATGTTGCACGGCTCTGCAGGAAGATGCCTCTGTACAGGGAGGTGGGGAGACGGTGGCGTTTCCAGCATCTCTCCTGTGCTCAGCACCTCGTGGCCTCCTCTGCCTTAGGACTAAGGGTGGACAGAGGAGCAGAGACGGCCGCACAGCTTCTGCCCCACACGAGCCTCCTACCCCAGCCCCAGGGTCAACCATGGATTTGTGCCAAAGAAGGCCCAGGAGGGAGCTGGCAAGTCTGTGAGGGGGCAGACACCCTCGTTGTCCTCTTCCAAGGGCCCTGCTTTGCTCCTGGCAGCCGGTCAAGCTCCCTACATGTCAGGACCAAGCAAGCAAAGCACCTGAGCAACTGGCCTGCTCTCAAGGCCCAGGAGTAACAAGCTGGCCTTCCGAACGCCAGATCACTCAGCAGAGCTGGATGCGTGAACTCCTTCAAGCCAGGTCTGGAGCCCTGGCCGTCAGGAGCCAGGCACCACCACCGGGCACGTCTCCCAGGCTGCGTGCCAGGGGCAGGGGGCCCTCCTGCAGCAGCCCCAGGAGAGGCAGCGTGCAGGGCTTGTCCCGTTCAAGACCACCCAACTCCTCATGTCTGCAGAGATCAACCGGGCCTGCCCATTCCTCTCTGCCAGTTCTAGAATCCCAGGACGGACTCCTGTGACAGAGGTGTCGCCCGTGGCTGAGCTCAGAGATGCGGGGCCAGAGCGGCAGCCCACGGGGGCCCTTGAGGTAGAGGTCCTCCAACGAGAGCCATGTACCCCCCCTCCCCAAGGCACACCCCATGGCAGGCAGAGGGGAGGGCAAACGAGATGGAGGAAAGGGCCTCCCGGCTCCACTCCGGGCACACCAGCATGGGGCCACCCTCCCCTTCTTCCCCCCCCCACCCTCTGCCCACCATCCCCTTGGGGCCAAGGCCCAGGGGCCCCGTCTTCCACATCTCCATCTATACCCCTGTCATCCTCAGGACATCTCCCCATGAGGCCAGTGCCCCGGTCTCTTTGCAACATGGCACAGCCAGCATGCGGGGGTCTCAGGACGGCCTCCCAGGCCACAGCACCCCATGCCCACCGGAGTGCTCATGGCCCAGGCAGGCGGTCAGAGCTGCAGACCGTGCGGCGCGGAGGGGGCAGCCAGCCACAGAGTGCTGGCCTGAGACTCTACCCAACGCGCTTCCACCTATGGGAGCTTCACACAGGGAGTGGGGAGATTGGGTGAGGCGGGGCCAGACTGGTCAGTGAGACGATAATCCCACTCGAGACCACCTGCTTCCCAGGCCAGGGAGCACACCTGGTGTCAGCACTACTGGCAGAGGTGGCCCAGCCCCTCTTCCCAGCAAACCCACCAGGGGAATGCCTGGGAGGGAGGCTTGGGAGGGCTGGGATGTGGGTATGCATTGATAGCCCCTTAGCTAAACTTCCACCTGGATACGGGAAACCTGAAACTTGGGGGACACTGGCTCTGCCCGAGATAACAGACCTCCCACTTCTTTTTTTTTTTTTAAAGATTTTATTTATTTATTCATTTATCCCCCCCTGCTGCTCATGCTCGCCGGGTCAGCCAACCACTCCGTGCCGGCGGGCCTGCCCTCACCAGGAGGCCCCGGGAACCGAACCCAGGGCCTCCCATATGGTAAACGGGAGCCCCACTGATTGAGCCACAGCCACTTCCCCAGACCTCCCACTTCTGATGCACACAGTGGACCACGTGGGGGGAGCACTGCTCAGGCCATGTGGAGGGGGCGTCACAGGCAGCGTGACAGGGGGCACTGCTCAGGCCACGCATAGTTTTACTTCTCGGCATGGCCCAGCGTCAGCTGGACGTGTACAGGCCGCTGCTCACGGCCTCAGATGTCAGGTGGGAAGGCCAGACTTAAATGCCAGTGAAGACCTGCAGAGCGTCCCTGGAGCCTGCCGGAGACGCTGGCCCTCAGGAGGCCACGAGGGCACTGGGAACAGCACAGAGGCAGAAAAGGGACCTGTGGCTGCTCACAACAGGCCTCCGGCCTCCCTGACCCAGCCCTGGGCTCACGATGGCTCATCACAAGGCTGCCCTAGCTCCCTCCCTCTCTGTAGCTTCCAGAACTCTGCCTGCTGACTGAGGGACCATGGGCTCGGCCCACGGAAGTCAGAGCCTGCGGAGTCGGCCGAGTTGGCACCAGGGCTGTCCCTCGGTCTCTAAAATAGTCCCCTGGGGATCCCTCTCAGCCCATGTGTCTCACTCTTTTTCCACCGACTTTGGGTTTCTCTTCTGCCTGTGTGGAGGGAGGAGCAGAATCAGAAGAGCAGAGCGTGAAGCAGCCAACAGGAGCGCCGCCAGCAGGCCTGCACAGGGCCCTCGCGGCTCCCACGTGCCCTGTAAAGCCCTCAGCCCAGTGGTCTGCTCAAGGGCAGGGGTGTCCCCAGACCCGGGTCTGTGGCAGCCGCCCAGCCCACCTGAAGCCAACCTGCACCTGCCGCTGTAGGGGAAGCTGCACCCCCACAACTCACTGCCCGGACCGTGTCTCCCAGCAGGCAGAGGCCGCTCCCACAGACGCAGCAGAAACCTCCCAAGGGAGAGCAGAGGAGGGACACTGCTTTCCCAAGCCCCAGAGAGCTGTACGGAGAAGGGCGGCAGTGGTCAGGCAGCAATCTGCCTGCGACACTTGTTCTTGACTCCCCCGGGGCACAGCAGCCTGCAGCTGAGGGCTCTCAGCTCAGCCGCCCTCCAGCCACGACGCCCCGCCCGTGAGGCCCAAGTGACCACAGGACGAACAGCAAGAAAGCAAGGCTGTCACAGCCCCTGGCTCGTTCGCCCGCTCGTCAAAGCTATACTGACCGCCTACCGTGTGCCCAGCACAGAGGCTCTAAATAAGTCACAGCACTGAAGGGATACCATGGTTTCCAAGTCAGGAGGGCACCAAGCACAAGCTGGTGTCTGGGGGGCAAGTCCACCCCCAGGAGCAGTTTTCACTGCTGCAAGGGCACCCGAGGGGCCAACGGCATAGGGGCCACAGCCCCGGCAAAGGGGGAGCGCCCTGCTCTGGGAAATGGGCCTCTGCGTAGTGACCACGGCCTGTGGGGCAGAGCAACAAGCCACAACGGGGACAGCTCAGAGGTCTCAGCACACCCAGCCAGGGGCCACGCTCACTACCAGCCTCCAGAAGGGCCAACACTTTCTCCCTCCTCCCCTCTCACCCCAGAGAAAGTCAAACCAGGCTGAGCCAAGGCAAGCTGAAGACTCATGCGCCCCGCCTCCCCAAGCCCAGCAGCGCCCATCACACCGACCCGGCTGGCACCGAGGCCCCCACAAACGACAACAGCTGGGAAACAGTGCCCAGGCTGGAGTTCCCACACGCACCCCACGGCCTCATTTTCCAGGAGAGCGCGTCGGGCGTCCAAGGCGCTGGGGAGCCGCCCTGCCAGCACCTGCAGGACCCCCGTGGGGCCAGGCGCTGTCTCAGCAGCTCTGGTGGCACGGCTGCCAGGCCTGAGCGGCAGGCACACCTGCCTTGCAGCTGCCCCAACACCACCACACCTGTGCCCCTCCTGGCAGGCCCTGGGCCCAGCGCCAATGCGACAGGGACAGGGGAAGGAGCCCAGTGAAAGCGCACCTCTGCCGTGAGCAGACCACTTCCTCTCTAAGCAGAGGCTGGCAGCAGAGGGGCTCAACACCCACTCACTTGTGCTGAAGGAGACCCCTGGCCCCTCCACATGCACAGCCTGACCTCTGGACCCAGGGCTTTGCTGTCAGCCTCTGCAAACCTCAGGAGGCAGAATGCCCAAATCAAGTGCCGACGCTCAGACGCCATGATGAGAATCCAACCCAGTACAGCCTGTTGTGGAGGGCAACTGGGCGAGAGCTATCAAGTGCCCACGTATTTCAAACTAACAATCCTAAAAATTTATCCAACCGATACAACACTGCTCATTGCAAAGAAAAACAAAAACAGCGACAGCCAACCTGTCCATCATCAGAGCTCCCCTACACCAGAACACTGTGCAGCTCCTTTAAGTAACTCGACCGAGCTGTGGGTGCTGGTGCCAACGGTGCCAAAAATTACGTGAACAAAGCAAGATAAAGAAAGATGCTGTAAAAATATCCCACTTACAATAAAGGGTGGGACGGACGCATAAAGAGCCAGCATGGACACAGAAGCTTCTAGAACTCACGTAGTAAAAGGCAGCCACCTGCTGGGTGCAGCTGGGGGAACCCACCTGGCGGCCTCACCTGGTCAAGAGCACGGCCAGCAGCCTCTGCAGCCGTCAGACACCCACCCCCTCCCCCAGCAACCTCTGACCTGCTTCCAGTCACTACAGGTCAGTCCTGCCTTTCCTAAAACTCAAATGGGATCACACAGGCTGAGCTCCTGCACCTGGCTTCACTCCTCTCCACTGCCGAGTCACATCACAGCTCCGTGTCCACTCACCTGCTGACAGGCGCTTGGTGCCTGCTGTGCAGGAAGCAGCTGTGGGCACCGAGGCCTCACCTCTGCAAGGCCACGTGCTTCCATGCCTCCTGGGCAAATGTCTAGGGATGGACCTGCTGGATCTGAGTGCGGAAGGCAAGGCCACTTCCCCCAATCCAGCGCCACATCTTCGCCAACACTCGCAAGCTGATCATCTCTTCAGCCATTCTAGGGGGCAAGGAGCGGTTCTTCAACGTGGTCTTAACTGGCACTTCCCTCCCGAGAACCGGGGCGTCCCCTCACGTATGTGCTGACCACTCGCCTAAGTCCCTTTGTTCGTGGTTTAATCTGGCATCTTTCTGTCGTTGACTCGTAAGAAGGCTTTCTCTGCTCTGGACACAAACCCTGGGTCACATACACGTACCGCAAACACTTTGGCCTAGCCCGTCTGCCTTTTCACTTTCGTGACTATGTCCTTCGAAGAGAAAAATTTAATTAATGAAATCTGATTTGCCAAATTTCTACTTTTATGGTTCTACTCTCTATGTCCTAAAAAACCTTTGCCAAACCCAAGCTTCCAGCGGTTTCAGTTTTCTGTTTAGGTCTGTGATGCGCGAGTTAAATTTGCAGCAGGTGTGAGGTGAGTGCTGGGAGCCACACCTTGTCCATGCAGATGTCCAGCTGCGTCAGCACATTTGTTGAAAATACCGTTTCTCCCCCACTGGACCACTCTGATGCCTGTGAAGAAAACCCACTGGCCCCGGGTTTTTACAGTGTGGGAAAGTATTCAGCTTTTTTACCATGACCATGACATCAGCTGTAGAATTTTTATAGTTTTGTTTATCAGGCTGAGGAATTTCCCTTCTATTCCAGTTTCTGAGAGTCGGTAATCTCAAATGCAAGTATTTTGTGAAATGCTTTTTCTGTATATACCGAGACGATCTTTTTCCCCTCTTTATTGTGTTAAACGGTCACCAGAACGTAGGGCCTCCTTTCCTTCCTGGGATGAATCCCCTCTAGCCCCACTTGTTCCCGCGGCCTCTGTCAGTTATTCCTTCTTCTCCAACTCCTGGCAGCCTTGCCTCTGGACACAGATGCCTCAGAGGCCATCTCTGGCCTCCGCAGACCATGTGACCTCATCACATCAGTCCCACGTGAACCTTCGCGCACTCCTTCGCCTGCTGAATCCTCCAGGCAGCCTGCAAAGCCCTCGAGGACAGATACCCACACATCCTGCCTGCGGCCCCGTGTGGCACTCCCTCCCACCCCACGATGCCCCAAGTCACGGGGCCTCGCCTGCTCCAGCCCATGGCATCTGTGGTGTGACACGAGCCGTCCAACATGCCTGGCAGACCCGCCTCACACCACCTCAGGCTGCCCACGTGCCTGTGGACAGTGGGACGGGAGGAGGCCCTGGGGGAGGCCCTGGCCCCGCCTCTGCTCCTGCTCAGGGCCAGGTGTGTCAAGCCTTGGAGATAACTAGACAACAGGGGTCTGGATGTGACCAGGACCAGCAAACAGGCAGAGCACGTAACCTCGCATCCAACGCCAGGCCAGGGACCCAAAACAGGAGGTGCAGCCATGCAGCCCGGCAGCCCCCCAGGCCCCCGAGCTCTGAAAAGCCAGGGAACATGAGCGACCGGCATGGCAGACTGGCTCGTTTCTACGAAGGCGCTAAAACAGTCCGGAGGCGCTTCCAGGGACCGGGCCTCGTGGCTCTGGTGTGAGCTGCGGGGTCTCCCACAGTCTCCAGGGTGGCCGGTCCCCAATTCCAGAAGAACCTGGAAAATCTCAGGTACGGCAACTCTGCTGTTCTGCCCTTACTGCAGGCTCCACGCTCGGTGGTGCCCCTCGTGGGGCGAGGGCCGGGGGGACACCCAGGAGCCCCCAACACCAGCTCCTCCCTGCCCACAGGCTGAACTGCCAGACCCACCCCAGCCAACTCACCCTTCCAGGGTGGGAAGGGGACGGCCACTTGCCTCTCCCGGTGCTGGCCACCCCACTGGCTCTCGGCCTCTGCTGAGAACCTGAGAGCAGCCACAGTCCCAGGCGTGGAGAACCAGGGCCTAGGGCTCACGAGCAGGGAAAACGGGGACAGTGAAAAGGGGACAGTGAAAAGGGGCCGAGAGGCTGCCCGGAGGCAGGCAGCATCCTTGCGGGAGAAGGGGCCGAGAGGCTGCCCGGAGGCAGGCAGCATCCTTGTGGGAGAGCGGTAACGGCACCACCTAGTGGTGACAGCCACCAGAGGCGCCGCGCCGGGCACCTCCAGGCCCAGGGTAGCCCTGCACCCCAGCTGGAGGCCTTGGTCCCTGAGTTAGGGCAGCGCTCCGCCCAAAGGTGAGCAGCGCCAAGCCCACCAGGCACGAGCAGATCTCCAGGGGCGTCCCAGACTCGGCTGGTTATCCAGGCCGCACAGGCTTCGGGGCATCTGTGGGCACACGTACAAACGCACGATGGCGGAAAAGCCCCCAATCCCGAAGAGGAAAATCAGTATTCTAGGAAAAGCCCTTCTCAGAGGTGGGCACTGAGGCGTGAAAAAGGGACGGGAAACCGCACATGGTGAGGACAAGTGTCTGAGGCGGCCCCCGCCCCCGGGTCCATCCTGGCAGCGACCCCCAGGGAAAAGTGCCTGCTTCACCCCCGGCCCGGCCCTCTGGCACCCTCCTGCAGACCCTAGGGACAGCAAAGGGACCCCCAACTTTTTACTACTTCCTATGTCCCTTCTCCCCGTTTCCCACCACCATATTCAAGCTTCTCAAGCATGGCCTCCCCAAGTTGCCGTCCCTGCTCAGAAATCACTGCCAAGCTGCCCCAAGCCTGGCAAAAATTGTTAAAAGAGCAACTCCTGGAGCAACTGTGGCTTGGTGGTTGAGTGCCTGCCTTCCACACACAAGGTCCCAAGTTCAATCCCTAGTACCTCCCAAAAAAAAAAAAACCCAAGGGCAAACTCCTCCTCACAGAATTCAAGATCATTAGCCCTTAGCGACCGAGCCAGTGGAGCAAGGGCACAGCCCAGAAATCTGCATTTCCCCAAACTCTCCAGGCGCTCGTGGTGACTGGCCATATCTAGAGCCACAGTCTGTGTTCCATGGACGGCCACGTGGCAAACAACCACTGCAGCCAAGCGCAGGAGACACCCGAGGCTAAGGCCACCCCCAAAACGGAATCCAGCGCTGGCCTGGGGCATCCAGGCACCTGAAGGAGAGCCGAGGTTTCCAAGCAGCCCTGAAGAGGCCCAGGCACACCCATGAAGCACCACAGGGAAGCTGGCCGTGCACCACTCCCATACCCAGGGAGCCCACGGAGACCAAGAAGCCTCGCCCCGGGAGGGAGACGCACCACCCGGTGTTCTAGAAACCAGCCTCCTGGCTGCTTGGAGGACACCCGCACCACCCTGTGGCTCGTGAAGCCTGTGCTCAGGAGCGGCCTCGTCCAGCGCTCACAGGCAGAGCCAGGAGAGGAGAGCTGGCCGGGCAGCGCAGCACAACCAATAAGGGCCCACTGGCCAGGGCGAGTGGACCCAGAGCCGCGGCCTCTTTCCTTAAGCATGCACAGCGCCCAAGGGCCCCTCCAGCCAGGAGCGACCCAGGCAGCCCCAGCACTGCCGGACCTCCGGGCAGTCCCTCCTCCCCTCACCCAGCCCGTGGCCCACAAAGGGGAGGCTAGACTGACACCTAAACCCGCAGAGCACAGGCCACCCCCGGGCTCTGCCGTGCACAGGCCACCCCCGGGCTCTGCCCAGCACAGGTCCACCCGGCTTTCCGAGGCCTGGAAGGGACCCCCATGCCATCCTGCTGGAGGGGCCCGCTGGCTGGGCCACCCTGTCCAGGCTGGACTGCTGTCTCGCAGATACTGGGCGCGTGGATGCCCCCGTGGCCGGCCCACTTGGGCATGAGTGGGCCCCAATCTCCCCCATGAGAAAGAAGTCGGGAGGTTTCTAACCAGGACAGCGTGCCTCTGGGAACAGGAAGCTTCCCAGTTAATAACGAGTCAGGAAACAGGAGGAAGCACGAGCCGTGCAGGGCCCGCTGGGCCAGCCGACAGGGGTCTGTCTGGCTTTGCAAGTGGAGATAGAGAAGCACCAGCAGCTCGTTTGCCTTCTGTGACTTAGCAAGGCAAAGAGAAAACGAAGAAATATTTCCAAGTGACAGAGCTAAAACCAGTAACAGCGGTCGGAGCAGGGGGTCACTCCAGAGCCGGCAGTCGGGAGGCATAATTATAGGACTGCAGGAGAGGCTGTCGATCTTGGCCCTGCTCACAGCGGCACGATGAGGACCAGGACCACGGAGGCCTTAAAGTCACCTCAGCAAAGAAGAAGTAACAGGCTCTCGACACCACAGGCCCGTGACGAACCCAAGAGGGGCCGCCTGCGGCTGAGGAGCCGAGAGGCCTGACTGGATCAATAACCCTTCATGGCAAGGTTTTTAACCCTGAAAGCTCAGCTCAGTGCCTCTCATCAACGATTTCCTCAGGATGTTAAAAAAGCCCTTCGCAAGTACCCAGCAGTCAGGGCAGTCGGTCACCGCTACCACCTTTCTGCAAACGTCCTGCTTTTAGACAGAGATGCCATCAGGGCCCAGCAGGGAAGCTCCTCAGTTCCACTCTCCGCCTGCTGCCCAAGTGCCTCGCTGTGCCCGAAGGTCGGGGAGGCCTCGCCAAAGGGGCGAAGAGAAAGTGGGAGCCACAAGAGGCCACAGTGCCCTCCACCTACCGAATGTTCAAGCCCGAAGCCTGGTCCAGCCTCTCCCAGCTCTGCAGCTTCCCGAGCAGCCTCTGTGAAGAAAAAGACGCAGCGCGTCACCTCCTGCCCTCTCCATGCCGCCACCCACCGCCTCTTGCTGCCACACAGCCATCAAGGCGTTTCCCAATGGCAAGCCGCGCCGCCTGCTCCACACCTGTCCAGCCCAGCCACGTCCACTGAAGGTCAGATCCCAGCAGGCGCGAAGACAGAGGGCAGCGCAGCGCGAGGAATGAGGCCCCCAGCCTGGGGACTCCCCAACAGCCTGAGCCCAGATGGCGCACTAGGTCCCCAAGCCACGAGGCCTCCGGGGACCAGAGAGGTTAAGAAACTTGCCCAAAGGCATACAGCTGGCAAGCATCCAGGTCAGGACTGGAAACCAGGACTGGAAACCAGGCCTGTGACCCAACGGACCAAGCGACTTGGCCCAGGCGAAACGCCGCTGTGACTCCGGCGGAAAGGACCGGCTTGGGGTGAAGGTGGAAGCAGGAGCAAGTCAAAGGGCAACAAAGCTGGGCGCAGCCTGGCCTCCCCGCCCACAGCCCAGCAGTGGACAAGCCACACAGGGATGCCCCAGTGTGGGCTTCCAACATCTAATGCAGGGACCTCAAGCCCGGCCCCGGCCACTCCTCCCAGGGCCTGTGCCGCTTGAGTGACAGCGGCAGGAAAGAACTCGGCTCGCCTGAAACAAGTGTGAGGATCGCGCTCGGCCTGAATGCGCCCCCCCCACGCAGGCCGGACGGTGGGCCTGAGCTGGCAGCGGGGGTGCGCTTGCAGTGGGCCCGGGGCCAACCCGAATGCCTGGGTGGTTGTTGCTTGTTGCTGTTTTTTGGGAGGAATAGAAGGACAGGAGACATGAAGCAAAATCAATTCCAAAAAAATCTACGCCCAGAGAGAAAAAAAGAGGCTTGGCCCCAGAACCGTCCTTCCAGGTACGTTTCTACAGAAACCACCAACTGAGCGCTCGCTCCTGCTTTCACTGAGCTCCTGGGCTCGGGGGCCTCACCCAGCCGTGGCAGCTCCAGAAAGGACAGGGCTCTGCACAGCTCAACGGCCCAAGCGGGCAGGGCAGCCGACACAAAGCAAAAACAGGCGGGCGAGCACTTTTAACTCCTTCAGGCCTGTGAAAACTGCTGGGACGACAACGAACTGTGACAAGGGAAGGCTGTGCGGCAGGACGGCTAGCCCCACGGCAGGGAGCCAGGCCTCAGTTCCTGCCCGCGGCACCTGGTCGAGGCCGGCCTCTCTGCCGCCGGCCAGCGCTGACTTCTTGGCTGTCTCCACGACACTGTCCCACAAAATGCCAACTGCTAATCCCAGCAGCAGACGCGGTGACAAGAAACCTGGCACAGGCTCCCCTTCACTTCCGAAGGTGGGAAGATGTCTCTGAACAGGCGGAACAGGCTACTTCTCCTCTGACTCACCCCGTTTTCCTACTGCTGCTGTCGTGGACCACCACATACGTTGTGGCTTAAAACACACGCTCTTCATCTTCCCAAGGGTTGTCCTCGTCCAGCTCGTCCCCCGCCCCCTCCCCGTGACCACACGGACCCCACGGGATAGCCCAGGCTGACCTCTGTGCATCTCATCAGTGGATCAGCCACCTAAATCCCACGAACCCTCACCAACCCCCGGGGCTCTGTAATGAGGGCGTGGGCACCCCGGGAGGCCGTGACTGCCTCACCTCTCTCTCCAGCTCCGCGCTGACCAGCTGCTCCTGCACCTTCTCCTGCCGCCCCAGCCTCCTCTGCAGCCCCTCCAGCTCCTCCTTCAGCAGCCCGTTGGTCTCCCGCATCTCCCTGCAGGCCGAGAGGGGAGTCACTCCCTAAGCTGCAGGCACAGCCCAGCCGGCACCCCACGAGAGGGGGACAGCTGCCCTGCCCTCCAGGGGCCCGAACGTGCACAGCGAGGTGGCCCCGGCCAAGGCAGCGCCCACAGGTGGACTCTCACGTAGCCCTCCTCACCGCAGGTGAGCGTTCTCCTCCTGCAGCTGCTTCAGCTCCCGCTCCATCTTGGGGAGCCGCAGCAGCTCAGCCTTCATGTTCCTCACGACGGCGGCATCCTGCTCTTGCAGGGACAGCTTCTGCTCCAGTTCCTGGTGAAGGCCGGGGCAGGGAAAGAGGAGTCACAGAAACAGAGAGCTCCCCTGCCAATGAGCTGCTGACCCAGGTCGTGATCGCTGCCCGCCCGCCCCCACCCCCGGGAAGCCTGCCATGACTGCACCCAGGACGCCAGGTGCTGCGCCTCCCAGCACACACTTCCAGGACCACGTCAGCGCTGCCTGGAAAGCTGGGGCCTCTGCAGCAGGGCCACCCTAGACCCTCAGCCAGGCTCCCTGAGTGAGAGGATCAGTGAGGGTGGCTGAGCTGTCGCTCCAGGCATGAGCACAGGCCCTTCCCCACACTCCCAGACCACAGGCCCCCGTGAAGCCTGCGAGAAGCACCCTGGGGCAGGGTCACGGCCACTCACCCTGACCTTCTGCTCCTGCTCTGCTTTCGCCTCCTGGCTGGCCTGGAGCTCCTGAATTTTCTGATTAGCTTCCTGCCATTTTCTACCAAAAGAAAAGGATGCCATGTGCACAGCTCCATCAACACCCTTGCCCCAAGCCCTCCCCAGCGCCCCCCACCGACCGGCAGATGCACACCCACGGCAGGGACACCCTACGGGCCTCAGCCCTCCGGCCACAAGCTCCCGCCTGGCAGCTCCCTTCTTTCTCCCGCAGCTGCTCGTGCTGCAGTTCCCATGAGCCCTGGCACAGCGGCAGATCTGCGCAGCGGCACAAGCCACACAGGCCGGCCCTCCCTGGGGCTGCACCGCTGGCCCCTCCTCTCAGCAGCAGCCCGAGCCCCCCTCTGGGCACAGCTGCTGAGTCACCAGGCAAACCATGTCAAAGGCAAGATCCCAGGGGACCCCCAGGCCCACGCACCTCCACTCCCTACCTCACCCCCCAGGGGCCCGCTTGCTCACGCAGCAGGTGCTTCAGCCTCTTAGGCCTCTGTTAAGATGCTCCCCAGCTCAGAGGTCCTGTCCTGCCACCTCCACCCATACCCCTGGACTCCAGCCAAGCTCAGCACCTTCTGGGGAAGCCCTCTCTGCACCACTCCCCGACATCTTGAGACACTGGCCACACCCCAGTCCTGTGGAGCTCGGGCACCAGGGCAGAGGCCTGGGGATCCGTCTCTCCTGGCAGCCCGTAAAGGAGGGGGAACCCCCAGAGCTCAGGGACGGCCGGGCGGGCTGGACGGGGAAGAGCGCAAAGACCACGGGCATGAGGAGCTGCCCGTGTAGGCTTTCAAACCATCAAACCAGGGCGCTGGGAGCGGCAGGCTCCCCGGCTGAGCTCCACCCGAGTGACCAGGCTGCCCCTCCCAGGAGCCAAGCCCCCGCCCTGTCGTCCCCACTCACGTGAGCTGCAAGTCCAGCTGCTCCTGCAGCTCCTGCTTCTCGGACTCCAGACCCTTCAGCTGCATCTCCTGGTTCATGGCGCCCCACTGCAGCTCCGCAATCTGCCCTTTCAGCACGGTGATGGTCTGAAGCAAAGACAGATCAGACAGGAGAGCCGCTCGCCATGGCCTTGCGTGCAGAGGAAGGGGGCTTTTCCGACAAGGTGGGGAGATGTGGACCCCAGTGCCCAAGGAGGACGAGCCGGGCACCTCCCATCCACTACAAACGTCGCCCCTGTCCACACCTGGGACGTGTCCTCCTCCAGATCTGTGTCCAGAGGCGGACTAGACGCCCTCCCTGGCGAGGGGCCCCAGAGCAGAGGAGAGATGCAGGGCACACCGAGGAGACCACCAAGAGCTGAGAACGTGCCCAGAGGCCCCACCAAGGGCCCGGCACACGTGCCCGTCTGTGCACCAGGCACAAGCGGGCCCTGCGGCATCCCTCCTGCGCTCGTCCTGCACTTGCCTCTCTCGGCCTAGGTTCTTCCCTACCGCCCCCGCTGTACTGCCGTCCAGCACGCAGAGATAACCCAGGCCGCAACAAGGGGCTTCACAGGAACTAGGACGGGGACAGTGGGGCCTCAGAACTGTACTACAAGAGCCAGAGAATGGAAAATGAAAACAAAGCGAATAGGCCGAAAGCTGGCGCGGAGAGAAGTGGTCAAGACAACACACCGAGTCAGGCGGGCCCCCGCGCCCTGTGCCGCTGCACGTTCCCGTGGCCGAGGCGCCACGCTAGCTCTGAGGCCAGCCTCCCAGGAGCCTGAGCTTTCCAGAGAGAAGCAAGCAGGCGGGTGAGCGCAAAAGCCCTTCAAGGCAGCCCTGTAGGCCAGCGACTGAAGCGCCCTCCCTAGCAGCCCGCGGGCCTCACGATGACCGGGGGAGCTGTCAGGACCAAGCCGCGAGCTGCAGGCAGGAACGTGGACCAGGGCAGTCCCTCAGGAGGGACGCCCGCTGGGGGCACCTCTGTGATCAGAGGCCTGTGCACAGGCATCTTGACCTGAGCCCGCTCTTCCCCTCAGCACATGCTGCTGGACTGCAACAGCGAGCCGTCAGCGTGGGGATCAGAAAACCCAGGCATCGAAGAGCTCCTCAGAGCAGCACGTTTCCCTCAAGAGGCCTCACGGGTCCAGTAAACGCACAGCAGGCCCCGCTCTAGGCTGGGCACGGGAGGACAAAGACTGGGGAGGTCGGAGACGAACAAGGAAACAGAAGCGATCATTCCAACACGCTGAGACAAGAGGTGCAGCTGGGGCCCCTGGCTACTCGAGGGCATGGCGTTTATGCCCAGGTCACGCCCCCTCTGGCTTGGACCCCGCCCACTGCCACACTGTCAGCGCCTTTCCGAATGTGTAACTGAGGGTTTCACTCTTTGGCTTTGCACAGAACTGCATGCGTGACTGACCATCCCTCTCTGGACACGAGCGAGCCCCCCGGGCAGGGACAAGGTCACCAGCGTCCGCCTCTACCACAGCCCGGGGCCCAGGGCCTGCAACACGCAGCTCGGCCAGGCACGGAGAGGCCGCAACGGAAACTCTCGAAGGCGGATCACGGCACCTCTCCTGCCAAGTGCACGTCAGAAGACAGATGCATGACAACCCGGACGCACTCTCCAGCACTGCCAAGGCGAAAGGCACCAGAGCCTGCTGCCCCACAGCTGCCAGCGAGACAGAGTGCCTGCCCCCACCCGAGCCCCGGGCAGCTTCTCGTCTCCCCCGCGGAGCCTGTGAGCACCATCGTCGCAGGGGCGGTGAGGGGGGGGGGTGCACGCGCCCTGCGCCACGTGGGCTTCTCTTCAGGCACAGGGCGGTGAGGACTGCAGCTCAGCAACTCTGGGTTCCAACGTTCCCTGACACTGAGAGACTGACCACATCAAAGGCAGGCACACCCACGGCACCTACATCTTCCGCGACCATGAGCGCCAGCAGTGCCCGAGACCGGACAGGCCAGCGCGAAACCAGCATCCTCAGGAAAAGTCACCGAGACCATTGCCACTCTGACTACTGCTTGACTGCCCTCCTGGGGACCCGGCCAAACAAAAAGACTCAGCAGAAGCCGAGAGGCTGCACTCACCACGAGCTGCTCTGCAAACACGGCACGTCAGTGCACATAAAAACTGATTACAACTGAGCCAACCGTTAAAAAGCCTCATTAGAGAAACCCAGAGACGTTGCCCTATTACCTAAAAACCACAGAACAGGAAATTACCTCCACCGCGATTACAGTGATACAGATACACAGGTGCAAAGTGGGAAGCAGAGCGGAAGAGGCGCCTCGGGGGTGGCCCTCGAGTAAGGCCACCTCTCGGGACCGTCCCGCAGGAGAGAGAGTGCCCGCGGGGCCCAGGAGTGGCAGAGGCCGGCCGGAGCCCCTCACCTCGCTGGCCTCGGCCAGGCTGTCCTCCTTCTCCCGCAGCCGCTTGCTGGCCTCGGCCAGGCTCTGCCTGCACGCTCTGCCGCGCTCCAGCTGCTCCTGCATCTTCGCCTCAGCCTCAGCCTCCCGCTCCTGAAGCTGCCGAATGCGCGTCAGGAGCTCCTGGTTGCGGTCCACCTCGCGCTGTCAAGAAGGAGGAGTCCCAGTGAGTGTCCCCCGACCCCCACCCCGAGATGGCAAGCTCACAGGACAGGCAGCAGGGAGCCAGGCGGCAGGCTGGGGTCAGGCCAGGGCAGGCCTGGACGTCAGGGAGCCAGGGCCCTCGGGAGGTGCGCAGCAGGGACCGCATCGCACGCCCACGCGTCCATGCCAAGTGCCACATGGGCAGGGAACCTAAGCTTCAGGATCAACCTTGGGAAGCAGCAGCCAGGCCTTTGCAGCCCCAGCAGGTGCTGTCTGACAGCACTTGGCCCCACCCCAGGGAGCAGTTGGCGGGAGCAAACGTGCCACACGCACGTCAGCCTGCAGCGGTCCACACCGGCCACGACCGCAGCATCTCACACCTGAACCCACCGTGCCAGCGTGAACGAGTCGGCTGGCACCACGCCCTTGCACCCAGAGCTATTTTCACAGGACGAGGACCGTGAGTCACATCAGATGGAGGGGTCAGGGGTCCCCCCTCAGGCAGAGGCAGGGACTCCGGGACGACTGACCCACCCCTGTCTGGCCTCAAGGGCATCACACACTGGAGAAGCCCCTCCGCTCCTGGCCGGACCAAAGAAAGCGGGTGTGTGGACCAGGTCAGGCCTGGGGCTCCCCTGGGAACAGGGCTGTGCTTCCCAGACCGCCCGCAAACCAGGACAGATGAAGCAGCCATTACGGCCCCACGCCTGCCCGAGACCCCCGTGTCACCCCGTGGCTTCCTAAGCCCGGCATTCCCACACAACCCAGCAGTTCCGCTAGACTTGCCTCCAGACCTCCCAAGGCGGGCGGACACCAGGAGGCCAGCAGAGGGGCAAGCCGGCCAGCGCCAGCCCACCAAGCAGCCAGCAGGGGCCCTCCTCAAGCAGGCAGGCCCTGGCTGTCCAGGTTCCCAGAGTTGGGAGCCGCACAGAGCCCCAAGGCCCTGAGCCCCTGGCCCAGAAACAGCCCCAGCCCCCGCCTGCACCCACCTCATAGCTCCTGGCGCTGGTGGAGGCCGCTCTCTCCAGCTCCACTCGCGCCCGCTTGTGGCTCAGCTCCATCTGCATCTTTTCCCGCTCCACCTGGATGAGGTGGGACTTGGAACGGATCTGCTCCACTCTTTCCTCCAACTGAGCAGGTTACAAAGAAAAAATACAAGATCCTCACTGCAGCACCAGGCAAGGCGGCAGCACAAGCCACTGAGCCCTGAGCACCCACCCCAGCAAGGCCGTGGGCTAAGCCTCAGGCAGAAAGAACCACCAAGCCGGGCCCCTAAATGGGAGAAGGAGGAGGAGAGGCAGCAAGGAGAGAGAGGACGAGAAAAGAGAATGAGAAGAGGAAGGTGGACTTCAGGATGATCGCGTGTAAGCCTGGCTTAGCAAAAGCCATCCGTTAGGTAACCCCACCAACCGCACACTCCAACAGTCATTTATCAGCTGACGGCACCACAGCTCAGCGGGGCCTCTGACCAGGGCCTCACAGGGCCACAGGCGAGGCAGCAGCTGGCTGCACTCTCCTCCAAACTCGGGATCCCAGGCTCTGTGGTCATGGGAATGAAGGCCCCATTTCCTGGCTGGTGTCAGCCGGGCCACCGTGGGCCTGACGCCCCTCCAGCTCCAAAGCCAGCAGTGGCGCGTCCCCCTCTGGCCCTGAATCTCTCTGACATCTCCGTCTGACCTCCGGGCCCAGATTTAAAGGGCTCGTGTGATGAGGTCAGGCCCACCCACAAAATTGCCATCAGCTGATTTGAGACCTTCGTTTATCTTCAAATTCCCTTCTCGGCAGAGCTTGAGAGAATAGCAGAGGTGGGTGTGTGGGCTCCAGGGACGGGACTCTGGGGAAGCCACCTTCAAACTCTGCCTACCCGAAGGCTCAGGCCTTGAAAGGTATCTCAACATCCCCCCCCACTTTGAGAGGCCTCTGCCCTGGGGCTGGCGCCTAGCCACTGCAGGACACGGTCCAGCCACACGGCCCTTCAGGGTGTGCTCAGAGGTGCAGGATCTCAGGCCACACCCCAGACTTAGGGACTCTTCCTTTCGAACACAGTCCCAAGGGAACTTGTGCACATCCACCTGCGGGGCATAGGCTAAGGCAGGAGGACTTGGTCAGGCGATCTTGCTGCCCAGGGGACACATGGCCATTTCTGGGGACAGCGGGGGGCGGGGGTGCTGCTGGACATCCTACGGGGTCGCCAGTCCCGAGGCTGCGGGCTCCTGGGCTAGAAGGAAGCTGCCTTCCTTGCCTGCCCACCACACTCTGGGGCCCATGCCCACACATCCTTCCTCCCCTGCACTTCAGGTCCCCCCCTACCCCCGCTGGTACTGGGGTCCCAATCCATCCTTCGGCAGCCGGGCTGCGCTCACTGTGACAAGCAGGCCTTCCACGTCTGCCTCAACATCTGTCCATCTCCAAAAATGGACAGGCACAGCAGAGGGACTGGAGGCCCCCATACCAGGCCACCGGGCTCGCCTTCCTGGGATGTGGCCTTCACTTGGAAGAAAACAAACAAGCAGTACTTCTACACTTGAACAAACACGAGGCGTGGCTGAGCAGGCCCCACACACCTGAGGCTGAGACAGGAGCCTGAGAGGCGGTGTGGGTGCTGGCAGCTGGGCTCACAGGACGGGCAGGGACCCCCAGGCCCGAGGCCCGGGCAGCCGTGGCCCGGGAGGGAGGCTCGGGCGACAGCCTCACCTCCTACAGCAGCTGGGTGAGCGCCGGTGGCCTGTGCGGTCCATTCGGGTTCCAGCAGGCAGGGTTCTGACACAGAGGCCAAGCCCCAGACGCTGCATCAGAAAGACACTGAAACTGCTCAGACTGCTGCCAACTCCTCGCCTCACCAGCAACCACAGTCGCTTACTTACCAACGGCGACTACGATGATGCTATCACCTTCCCACGAGTCCGAGCCCCCAAAGGGAGAAGCCAGCACCATGGCCTAGCTCAGCGTAAACAGCAGTCGCTGCCGCAGGAAGGCGGGAGCACGTTTGCCCCAACACACACTGGACGCCTCCAAACAGGCCGGCGTGCTCTGGGATGCCCGGGTCCCCCGGGCTCCAGGAGCCATGGGATGGTCCGTTGAGGACCCTCAGCAGGGGAACCAGCAGGGACCTGCAGCGCCCACCTGCCTGCCTGCATCCCCGCCCAGCCGGGACAGACCCCGCAACTGTGGACCTGAGCCCTCTGTGACTGTCCACGGTGAGCATGCCCAGGAAGCCGAAGAAGCGAAAGACGACGATAATCAGGGAGAATCGGGAAGTGACCCCACGGCAGACTTGGGCCCAGATCGGCACACGCCCCCCAGCCCCTCATGTCATCATGAGGTCAGCAAAGACCATCGCTGCCCCCGCTCACGCCCTAGGCTGCATGGCTGCCTTGCCATAGGCCAGGCCAGCGAGGGAGCCCACAAGCGCGCTGCACCAATCTGGAGGCCGCGCTCGGCGACCAGGGCTGCCTGTGAGCTCGTCAGCGTAGCCCTGAGCCCAGCCACGCTCTGGGATGCTCATGCATCAGACTTTGAAGCCAGGGGTTCAGAGCAGACCCCGATGCGGACCCAGAGTGCCTCTCGCTTTCACCCACCTGCCTGCACCACCCAAAACCTGACAGAGCGCCACGCACCCAGGAGTCTCTACCGGGAGACCCTCTGCTGGGGCCACTCCTCACCTGCATGCTCTGCTGATACTGCAGCTGCAGGGAGCCATGCACAGAGCTGGCGACGTCCCGTCCAGACGCCCCCTCCACGCGCTGGGAAATGAAGTTGTTCAGAGACCGCAGAGTGGAAAGGACGGTAGTGTTCTCCCCCAGGTCCTCCATGGCCATGCACCTCCTGGAAGGAGACAGAGAGTCACGGGGAGCGCACCGGCACCTTTCGGCAGGCCCAACCCCAAAGCTTTCTCAGGGCCTCAAAAAGGTTCCGGCGTCCGCGACCATGTCCTTATTAGGAAGTTAACTGGGAGCCCAGATTCCCACATCAGCAGAGAAGAATCGGAGGCACAGAAGGACATGCCACCAGCCACCAAGCCAGGGACAAGCAGCGCCAGCAGGGAAGGTTACCCGTCGTCCACGTAAGCCCGCAGAAATGCCAGGCCTTCTGGGAATCAGAAGAGAACTCGACGCAACGGCAACAAAGCTGGCCGGAGCCAGGTCACCAGGAACCGTACGTTAACATTTATCGACAGCACCCACGACCACGGCTGCTACTCTCACCATGCTAGCTGCGACGTCTGCCGTTTCCACACCCAGCCGTGGGCCTCCCGGCTTCCTCGCTTGTTAACTGGGGCCACTGACAGCAACTTGGCAACGCTGTGCTCAGGCTCAGCCAAGTTCCCGGAAACGTCTTCAAGTGCTGCCACGTGCAGTTTTGTTGTTTGTGAGGTTTGCGGGGTTTTTTTTTGTTTTTTCTTTTCACTCTTTTTTTTTATTGTGGTAACAAATATACGGCATTCAACTTCCCATTTTAACTACCAACAATTCAGTGGCTTCCATTATAGTCACAGGCTTGCGCTGCCACCACCACCATCAGTACCAAACCTTCCCACCCCCAAACAACTCTGCACCCCTCAGTCACTCCCCACTCCCCCCACGCCTGGCAACCTGCAATCTACTTTGCCTCAACAGACTGGCACATTCTGGCTATTTCGCTTAATATCTGTTCTTTTGTGACTGGCTCATGTCATGCCACGTGTCTTCAAGGCTCATCCATGTTGCCGCTTGTATCGGAACTCCATTCCTGTCCGTGGCTGAGTGACAGTCCATTGTATGGACAGAGCACGCCGTGTCCACCCACGCATGTGAGGATCGACACTCGGGTTCCACCACCTTTTGGCTCTTGTGAATATGCTGCTGTGAACAGCTGTGTACAGATTACCTGCTCAAGTCCCTGCTTTCAATTCTTTGGGCACATACCTCAAGGTGGGACTGCCAAGCTGGGTGACAGCTCCATACTTAACTTCCTTAGCAACAGCGGCCACACCATTTCACATTCCTACCAGCAATGCCTGTTCTCCGTATCCTCACCAACACTTGTTATTTTCCATTGCTTAAATAATAGCCATTCTACTAATTATGAAATGGTATCTCACCGTGGTTTTGATTTGCATTTTCCTAATGGCTATGATGTTGAGCATCTATTAACATGCTTATTGGCCATTTGTTTATCTTCTTTGGGGAAAAGTCTACTCATGACCTTTGCTCGTTTTTTAATTGGGTTGTCTTTTGGTTGTTAGACAATAAAAGCTGACTATATATTCTGGATATTAAACTCTGATCAGATATATGGTTCCCAAATATCTTCTCCTATTCTGTAGACTGTCTTTTCACTGTTTTCTGATGCGCAAAAGTTTTTCATTTTAATGATATCCAATTTTTCTATTTCACCTTTTATTGCTTATGTTTTTGGTATAAGGTCTAAAATCTATTGCCTAAAAGGCCTTGAAGGTATTTCTCTTTGTTTTCTTCTAAGAGTTTCATAGTTTTACCCGTTATACTTAGGTCATAGATTCATTTTCAGTTTATTTTTACACATGGTGGGAAGTAGAGGTCTAACCTTCAGACTCTTCATGTGGACGTCCAGTTCTCCCAGCACTCATTAAGAACACTATTCTTTCCTCATGAGCGGACCTGGCACCCTTGTCAAAAAGCAACTGGGGGAAGCGGATGTGGCTCAAGTGATTGGACTCCCGTCTACCACATGGGAGGCCCAGGGTTCAACTCCCAGGGCCTTCTGGTGAAAAGCAAGCTGGTCCGTGTAGCAAGCTGGCCCGCAAAGGAGTGCCGGCCCACGTGGAGTGCCAGCCCGGGTGGAGAGCTGGCACAGCAAGATGACACAACAAAAAGAGACACAGAGGAGAGACAATAGGAGACACAGCAGACCAAGGAGCTGAGGTGGCGCAAGAGATTGAGCACCTTTCTCCCACTCCAGAAGGTCCCAAGATTGGTTCCTGGTGCCGCCCAAATAGAAGACAAGCAGAGAAGAACACACAGAGAGCAGACAGCAAGTGCAAAAAACGAGGGGGGAGGGGAGAAATAAATAAATAAATCTTTGGGAAAAAAAAAAATCAATTGGCCATAGATTGGTGGGTTTATTTCTGAAGTCTCAGCTCTACTCCATTGGGCCCTACACCTGTCCTTGTTCCTGCACCACTGTTGTTTTGGTTTTTGTTTTGGTTTTTGGGTTTTTTTGTGGCTCTGTTGTTGTTTTTCTGCACCACTGTTTGATTAATGTAGCTCTGTAATAAGTTTTGAATTTGGAAAGTGTAAATCCTCCAACCTAGTCCTTTTTCAAAGCACCTTTAGCTTTTCAGAGCCCCTTCGAGTTCCATATGAATGTGACGATTGACCTTTCCATTTCTGCAAGAAGATTGTCAGCATTGTGATTGGGATCACATTAAATCTGTAAATCATTTAACAGTATTGCCTTCCAATCCATGAGCATGGGGCATCTCTCCTTTTCTACTAGTTACGAATACTGACACCTTGGGCAAGTACCTTCCCATCTTTGACCACCAGTTTATTTGCAAGATGGAAGTGGTAACAACTACCATACTTTCCTCAAATGAAGAAATGAAGGTGATCCCAAGGAACCCACAAGAAAACTACTAGAGCTAACAAATTCAGCAGAGCAAAGCAGAAGGGTACAAGATCAACAGGCAAAAATCAATCACATCTCTATACACTAGCAATGAACAATCTGAAGAGAAGATTAAGAAAATTCCATTTACAATAGCATCTGAAAGTATGAAATATCTAGGAATAAATTTACCAAAGGATATAAAAGTTTTGTACAGTGAAAGCCACAAAACACTGCTGAAAAAAAAATTAAAGAAGCCCTCAATAAATAGCAAAACATCCATGCTCATGGAAATGGGAGACTTAATACTGCTAAGATATTATTATTACCTGACTTAGTTTCCTAAAGGCTGCCAAAGCAATATACCGGAAATAGCTTTCATAATGGGAATTTATTAGGTTAAAAGCTCACAGTTCTGAAGCTGTGAAAATGTCCAAATCAAGACATCATCAGAAATGCTGTCTCGCCAAAGGTCGGCTGCTGGCCATCCTGGGCTCCTGCCAGGTGGTCTCTGCCCTCTCCTCCAGGCTCACTTTCTATCTGAGTTCAGCTGTGGGGATCAGGCACAGGGCTCTTCTCTTCCTTCTCCTTGGTCCTTGAGTCTTTCAGCTTCAGGCCAAAGTGGCTTCTTCTCAGCCTCTGTGTTCCGTTGATTCCAGCTTCTGAGTTCTTCTAAGGCTTTTTCTGTGCATCTCTGCTTTCAGTCCTCCATTTATAAAGGACTCAGTAAGAGGATTAGGACTGGCCCTGAGTCCCACAACCTAATCTAAAGTGGTATCATCAGAAGGTCCCTTAACTGAACCTAACCAAAAGGCCCCACATACAATAGGCTCCCAAGCACAGGAATGGGTTAGCTTATGAACCTAATTTTCTGGGGCCCACAAAAGTGTGGAACTGGCATAAGGGTAGACACACAGACCAATGAAACAGAATTTGACCCATATTTCTACAGCCAAGTGATTTTTGACCAGGGTGCTAAGTCCATGCAGTGGGAAAGCACAGTCTCTTCAACAAATGGTGCTGGGAGAACTAGAAATACAATGCTGAAGAACGAAGTGAGACCCCCTACGCCACAAAACCATATCAAAATGGATCAAGGGCCTAAATGTAAGCATTAAAACTATAAACTCTTAGAAGATAAAGGAGCAAATCTTCCTAACTTGGGATTCAGCAACGGTTTCTTAATATGTCACCAAAGGCATGGGCAACAAAAGAAATAATACATTGGACATCATCAAAATTAAAACCTTTGTGCACCAAAGGATATCATCAAGAACGTGAAAAGACAAACTACAGAATGAGAGAAAACATTTGGCAATCACATATAAGGACGTAATATCCACAATATACAAAAACTATTTAAAATTTTTTAAAAATTAAAAAGAAAAAAAAAAATTTTGCAACGTGATAACCAAAAGACAAACTCAATTAAAAACCAGGGAAAGAACGTGGGCATTTGTCAAAGAGGATATACAAAAGCCAATTAGCACTCGAAAAGATGCTCAGCTTCCACAGCCATTAGGGAAATGCAAATCAAAGCCAAGAAGGACCATTTCAAGCCCAAATATAGCTAGTATGGAAAAAACGGAAAATAACAAGTGTTGGAAAGGATATGGACAAACTGAAGTCTAGCGCATTATTGGTGGGAAAGTAAAATGGTGCAGACACTGTGGAAGCAAATGGCAGTTCCTCAAAAAGTTAAATACATAACATTCAACCTGGCAACTGCACTCCTGGATATATACCCAGAGAACTGAAAACAAGAGCTCAAACAGGGACTTCAACACCAAAGTTCATGAGCAGCATAATGCACAATGGACAAAAGGCGGAAAGCCGGGGTAGAGAATGAAGATCTCAAACGTGGGCTGTCACAGGGCGGAATGTCACGCAGCTATGAATAGGCAGGACGTCCTGACCCGTGCCCCACGAGGGGCCCTGGGGGAGCCAGGCACGTGGGCCAAGTCTGCTCGTTGTCACCGACAGCAGCTCGGAAGCAGCGAACGCAGAGGCAGGAGGCGGCCCTGGGGAGGGCGGCGAGAGGAGGGGAGAGCTGCGGGGAGAGCTGCGGGGAGAGCTGGGCCCCCGTGGAGGGCCCCCGTGCGCGGCCGAGCGCGCCCCTCCGCCGCGGGTGCGTCCGCAGGCGGGGAGCCCCGAGCCCAGGGCCGCCGGCGCAGCCAGGCCCCGGGCCCCCGTGAGCGCGGAGCCCCCGCGGGACCCGGGCGAGCGCCCCCCCCCCCGCCCCACGCCTGCCGCCGCTCACCTGGCCGCCGCCGCAGCCCACGGACCGTCGAATCTCCCTTCTCGGATGTCCCTCCTCGGCACCGGCGCGCACTTCCCGCGAGAGGCAGGCGGCACTCTCGCGAGATCTGGGCGGGCTCGGCCGTAAAGAACCGGCCCGCACCGCCCCGCGGCGAGGCTCCCGGCCCTGGGCCCGAGGCCCCGCCCCCGTGAAGGCCCCGCCCCGGCAGGCCCCGCCCCCGCAGGTCGCCGGGGCGCCTGGCACCGTCCTGTGTGCAGTGGCACCGCTTCCGGCGGCCTCGCGGGGCCAAATCTGCTCCTGCACTGCCTGCTCGCTCCAAGGCGCTCCCGCCTCCCTCGCTCAGCTGCACACACGGAGCGCGCTCACCCGCCGCCTTCCCAGCGCCCGCGGCCCCCGGCAGCTGTCAGCTCACGCCTGGCTTAGCAGCTTTGGCCCCTGGGCGTCGAGCCCTTCACCGGCAGAGCCCGGCGCCCCCCAGGCTGCACTGAAGTGCCCTCCTTCCAGGAGAAAACCTTGTAAACTTGAGTGCCCCACAACGGAAACGGGCTACGGGAGGCGTGGAGTGGGATTAACTAGCGAACTGCAACCAAAAATAAAATTAAAACTCTGACCTACAGCCGACTTCGAGGGCAGGGCTAAGCCCAGGGCCATGATGGAGACTCTTGGGGATCTATTCTTGCCCCCACTGGTCCCAGGAACTGAATCTTCCTTATAATGAGAGATGAGCACACCTCTAGAAAATGGTTTTTAGGAAGCCAGCCAATTTTTAAAAAAAAAGAAACTTAAAAGCATGGAGCTCCTTCAAAATAATACAATCTAAACCCTTCTATAAAGCTGCACAGAGTTCCTGGAAGACAGTACAAGAAAATGAATGAACAGAACCTATTACTGCCGGCTTTGGCAATTATCTTTATGGGTGTTTGGAGCATAAATACAGCAATATTTATTCCCAGCAAAAAACAAAAGCATACCCAGCCCACACGAGTTCATAGCAAATGCCTTCCCTAACTGCTCTGGGAACATGCTCTGCTTGAAGAATGGATACATTTTCAGGGTATTCACCAGAGAGGTGGAGCTGAATCCCCAAATTGAAATTTCACATTTTCCTACATTACACTGTGCAGCCAAAGTAACACCTAGAGACCTGAGTGTTGTGTTCATAGACCCAGGATGAAAATCCTGTCTGCTAGCCTGAGAGTCTAAGATGAGGGTACATAAAGCTCCGTGTCTGCCCTTCTGCCTCACTGGGCTGCTTTTTAATCCTTCCCTTAGTCAGTCTCATCACATGCTTCCATCTTCACCTCTTTTTCACGATAACTTTCTCTTCATAACTTGAGATAGAGGAGACTTTTTTAAACCATCAACCATGGCTGTTGAATACAGTTTTGTCATTTTCTGGGTTTAAAAAGAAAAAAGGTCTCCCCCATGTCCTGCTCCATCTCCAAGATCACAGCTCAGCTCCCCCAGCTCTCTTCAGGTAAAGCTCAGCTCCACATGGAGTTAAAGAGGACCCACCCACCACTGCAGGAAGGGCAGAACAAGCTTTCACTCCTTCGAAGACCCCTTCACTCTTCTGTAGTGCGTGGCTAAGAGGTACACCTCTGACGACTCTTTCCTGCTGGCCTCAGGTTTTACAGTCCTTGTGTTCTGGAACTCTTCCATCAGTCTCCTCTGTAACTGATGGCTTTGACTGCCAGCCCAGGTTTTACAAAGGATTGTTCCCCCAGGCTGCAAGACGTCTGGAGCCAGGTCCAGAAGAGACAAGCACAGGCTGATGAGCCTGTCGTGATCAAATGCCCGAATCCCAGTGGCATTGGGGGCCATGTCACTCAGAATCACATCTGCTCTCTGGCCAGGAAGCAATTCTCGGATTCTCTGGAAGGTTCTCGGGTCAGTCACATCAGCAGGGCACAGAAAAGTTGCGCCTTTCAGGGGAAAAATGTGAAGAAGATCTACCCCAAGCACAAAGCCCACAGGAGAGCCAGGATCTAAAGAAACAATGAATGCATTAGTTACACCTTGAATCTTGACACAAAGACGATAAAATAGAAATACAAAATCATGATGAGAGAACTAATGTGTAAATGTGCGGCCACAAGCTCTTCTACCACTTGCTATACATCCTGAAGGGAACATGGCATTCACACAACTGAGGAAACTGATGCCCTGAGAGGAAAAGCGACCTCCCCAGGTTCAGAGTGACCCTGACAGTTCACTCCAAGAAAAGCTTATCTTTGAGTTGTCTTTACTGTGCACTAGAACAAAATCCTACACTAGTATAAAAAGTGCCTCTGCCTTAAACGCAATTTCTTTCTATGTAAAAAATATTAGAAACAAACCGAGATGGGAAAATGAACAGATACAAAATAAGGTTCAAACATCACTATCTTGCCCATATTTGAGTAATACCAATTTGGGGGGAAAAAAAAAAGACCCCACTGTTTCATGGGACCTAGAAAGATGTCCCGCTTTCCTGGGCCTCCCCCTCCCCGTTCTCACCCTGCACCCATATTCAAAACACCCCACTTCACAAGTCCTGCTGCCCCATTGCTATATCACTTCCCGACACTGAAAAGGGCCTTTTGGCTCTGTTGATTAATGTCATTTTTTTAAGAGACAGTATCAGATTTACTAGTTCAGTCTGAATAAATACGCCATTCTACAAGGAAAAAAAAGTGTGATTCCTAATAAAGATTGGAAGTTCGGGTATGTTGAAAAGTACCTCATTTCTCAAAGGACGAAAACCCTCAATGTCCATCTCTGGAAAGTGGGAATCTCACATCACATTTTATTCAAACTTCTTTTCCTTTATCATCCCCATCTACTGCAATTTTAGGAGGTGGCCACTAAACACAAATGGCTTTGGATACGTTTTTGGAAGGAAAAGAAACCTAAATGGGATTATCCACTCTCCGCTAGAGCTTCTTCCTACAGTTTAAACTGGATGCTTCTCCTGAAGAGCCCTAAAGGGAACAGGGACATGACAGAATCAGTTGCTAGGTCTGTGGATGGGCTCCATGGTGGGAAGAAGAACGCAAGTTTCCGACACAAATTCATGTTTATTCAATTAATATTATTGAGCTCAAAGCCCCGTGCAGCCTCCCAGTCACAGGCAGTGGCCGCAAGGCGGCAGGCAAAGACACCAAGAGGTCATTGCAAACCCATCACCAGCAGTGAGGCTGATGGTTGAACCCAGGGGACAGGTGTTCCCAGCCCTGTACTTTCAGCAGGTCACTGACTTCTCTCAGCCTTGATTTTCTCATTAGAAAACGGGCACGGGGAGGCGGCTGTGGCTCAATCAGTGGGGCTCCCGTTTGCCATATGGGAGGCCCCGGGTTCGGTTCCCGGGGCCTCCTGGTGGGGGCGGGCCCGCCCGCACGGCGTGGTTGGCTGACCCGGCGAGCACAAGCAGCAAGGGGGGGAGAAATGAATAAATAAATAAAATCTTTAAAAAAAAAAAAAAAAAAAAAAACGGGCACGAATGTCCCTACTCTAAAGTGTTTGGGAGAGGTCTGTGTGAACCGTCATGTGCTGTGTAGACACCGTGCACACAGATGCCCTCAGGCTTAGAAAAGGAAACATATATGGTAGGTTATTCACCACAGCATTGTGGGGACTAGCAACAAACCTGAAAATTAGGGGACTGGTTAAACCCCCCACAGGGCAGCCATTAAATGGAATACTATGGGTTGGATGTGGCTCAACTGGTTGGGCGTCCGTCTCCCATATGGAGGGACCCGGGTTCGATCCCCGGGACCTCCCGGTAAAAAATAAATAAATAAATGGAATACTATGCAACTATTTAAAATGATCACATGGTTTTCTAAGTTGTATGGGTGGCTAGTCTGTCCAATTTTTAATCAGTTTATGTAGAAAATCTTCATCAAACCCTAAAATGTAAAACAAATAAAATCTAGATACCGCAGGATGACCAGAGTCTGAGGCCTTGGATGCAGGCAGGCCCAGTGGGACTTCCACAAGCCCCTAGGTCTTCAAGGAAGAGACCTGGAAACCTCTGGGGCTGATTCATTTGTACTGTCATGGAGAGCTGTCTTATCATTGTGTAAAAAAAAAGGAAGCTCCGGAAAGCAAGAAGACTGTGGTATAATATCATTTTTTTAAATATAAGAGAAAAATATGTGTGTGTATATATATATGTTAGGTATGTATGTAAAAACAAAGCCTAGAAAGATATACACCAAAATATTATGGTTGTGACATCTTGGTGGTGTGATCTGAGATGACTTTCATTTTCACTGTACCTTTCCACCTCACCTTTCGTTTTGGAAATGTCAAGGTTCCATTTTTATCATTATCATCACTAGACAAGCAACTCCACAGTATGTGCCTCCAGAAAGTGGGTCACTGGACCATACCCACCAACAGAGGGCAATCTGTTAGCCTCATTCAGACTCTCTGAGATCAAAGGCCCTGAAAGCAGAGGGGAGGCCCCACCTGTGCCTGCAGCATTGACTCTCTGCACAGCCACCTGACTCCATGCCCCAGGGGCTGCCCCGCAGTCTAACACCCGCAGACCAGGGTGCAGGATCTGATGCTTTTCATTCACCTCCAGAAGCTTGAAGGCGCTTCGACACCGATAATTCTCCACTTTTGCAGCCTTCACGAACTGGTCCTTGAAATGCCGCATTAGCCACAGATGCTCGGTGCCAGTCCGAGCCTTGTGGTGACTTGCAGCAGTGTGGAACCTTCCGTGTGGAAGGGAAGCGCACAGCAGCTTCAAGCACCTGATGAGAGGAGAAAGAAGCAAGCAGATTGGCATTATAGTCCACATGTCACAAGCTTGGAGGGGCCCTCTGGTCACCCACCCATTTTTAGATATGGGGCACTGAGGCCCAAGAGGGGAAGTGACTTGACAATACTACACAGACATTAGTCAGAAATCAGGCATGCTACCATTTAGTCCAGAAGTGCTTATTCTTTCCCGCTTTTTATCAAGGTTAAACAGTACTGATAAAATTCATGAAAGTAATAATCTTTCCTCATCTAGCATAAATTTTCATTGGGTTCTGAAAGACTGTGAGGAAACCCTATGAGGCCTGGTCCTTGCTGTAGTTACTTAGTCACATGGCTTCAGCAGCTATGAAAGTTCCTGGCTAATTTTTTAATGAAATTAAACTCAACCTGTGTGAATGGCTGAAAGACAACTTCCAAATCTCTTTTGACAAGTAAGGCTTTTAACACTTAATATCCACAACAGCCAGGCACTGTACCAGGATCTATACACATCACTCCTCATTTAACTCTCCTAAACAACTGTATCAAGTTTTCTGTCCATTTATCTGATGATAAAAGCTGTCGTTATCACCATAATCCATGTGTACTTGGCTCCAGGACCCCAAGCTCCTTCAACACCAAAGACCTGGAAACGGCTAGTGAATCGCTGTCTTCAAGAGGCTTAAGGGGTCTCATGGGAAGAGGAGACAGACGGGGACGGTGGGGGAGGGAGGAAAAGTGGAACTGCACAGGCAGACAAAATGAAGCTTTTTCTCACACCCCAGCCCGCACCCTGAATCCCAGCCACACAGGCCTCTGGTTTCCCCGCGCGCCGTCAGGCCCCTGGTCCTGATCTCGAGCTTCCCCTCCTCGTCAAAGGTCTCGTCAGCCCTGCTCAAATCGCTGCCTCGGGGAAGCCCTCCCCAGCCCCTCTGAAGCCATAACACAACCGGAGCGCCACCACCTGAGCCCTGGGGTTCAACGCTCTTCTCTCCCTAGACCCGCTGCTCCCGCATGCAAGGACGGGAAGTCTGGCCCCAGCAACCCTCAGGCGGCGTGTACCAGGGCCCCGGCCCGGACCTGCTCAGCCCCGGGCCTTTCTGCCACTTAATTCCCACGGCAACCCCGAGACGCCCGGGCCCAGGACCGCGTCTTCCGGAGGATGGGACGAGGGCGCGGGCGGCGGAGGGCGGGTGCGGCCCCCAGCCCCGTCTTGGCCGCTCGCACGCCGCTCCGCGAAAGCCACTGAACCCCCGACACCGCCCGCTCACCCCGCCATGAGCGCCAAGCCCGCTCCCCGCGCCCGAGCCGCCGGAAGGCCCGCCTCCGCTTCCGGCTGCGCGCGCGGCTTGGGCTTCCACTCCCGGAAGCGGGGACGCAGGTACTGGCCACGCGCGGAGTGGGGTATGGGCCCGGGGAGTGGGGGCGCGCGGGCCGCCGGCAGGGCCGGGCCTGGCTTCCCCGAGGAACGTATGGCTGACACGTGGAGCCCGTCCTTTGCCAGAGCCGCAGCCCCGAACAGGCTCGCTGAGGCCCCCGCCCCTGCAGCTGTGGCGCAGTTAGACCCGGGCGTCCAGCAGACCCCAGGTGCGATGACTGGCCCCGCTGTCTGACCTTGGATTCGTTACTTAGCCTCTCTGAACGTCAGTTTCCACGTCTGGAAATAGAGGTATCAAGTCTTAGCTCACAGAGTTGTTGGATCAATTAAGTGGGGTGTTTTTTGTGAAAGTGTTAACATGATGCCTGGTAAATAGTGCTTAGTGATACCCAATGCCGCTAGGCTCAACATCGTCTTCATCATCAGAGTTAACTTCTGAAGCTAGGGTTTGGGCGTTGAAAAGATGAGTGTCAGGCCAAAGTACACAGCCCTAAAGGGAGGCACAGCCTGAGTCCTCAGAGACCAGATTTTCCTACCTAACCTTCCCCCGCCACTGGCGCCCAGCCATAGGTCCCTTTCTCAGAAAGCTAACTTCCAAGGGAGGATCCCTGGTACTGAATCCTAGCTCTTGGCTGGGTATGCCAGGCCAGGAAGACTGGAATGGGGAAAGATGGGTAGGAAACTTGATCCTGGTCCTCCAGCATTTCTCCAGGGTCTTTTCTCAGGCAGTCTCAGGTGAGGGCATCACCCTTAGAGTCCTTTTCTGGATCATGCTGACCTGTCCGGCAGGAAGTGCCCTTGAGATCTCAGCACCCCATCTGGGTGCCAGGTCCTGGGGCAGCACAACTCTGAGCAGAATATGAACTGCCGCAGGAGGGCAGGCCAGCCAGGCCTCGTTGGGCAGATCATTCTTACACCGTGCCATGCATTTCCTGGGAATCTGGAGGCCTGCCCCTCCAGGGACCGGAGGCAGGTCCCAGTAGGCCTGGAGAAGCCAGGATTAGTGAAAAGGACAAAGCCTGACAGGAATGGCTAGGTAAACTGCATGGTTGTTTTGGTGCCACTGAGTCACAGGAGCTGATCTACCATCCTGCTGCTGCTTACGGGCCCTGGGTTCCTGGGGGTCGATGTAGGCACAAGCACAGCCCTCTCTGGAAAGATGGTGTTGTCCTCTGTAGCTAAGAGTGGGGGAAGGAAGATGGGGCTGTCCCTGACCTGCTGGATTAGCCCCAGCAAGCCCAGGGCCTGGGCACCGATGCCTCTGTCTGCCCCAGGAAACATCTGTTCAATGGCAGGCCACATGTGGAAGAGCTGGCGAGAGACCACCTATCTTCCAGTGGGCATTTCCCTTCCACCTGACCCTGCAAGACACGTTCTTCCATCCACAGCCCTGTCCCCACCTGGCCCAGGCTGACAGAGACCTCTTGCTTTTCTCATAGAACTATAGGGCGCCATGGGCACCTCCAGGCTCTATACCTTGGTGCTGGTGCTGCAGCCTCAGCGAGTTCTCTTGGGCATGAAGAAACGAGGCTTTGGGGCTGGCCGGTGGAATGGCTTTGGGGGCAAAGTGCAAGAAGGAGAGACCATCGAGGACGGGGCCAAGAGGTAAGGGAGAGGCAAGCCTGACCACAGAACCTGCCACCACAGGGGATAAGGATCCAAGGGCTCTAGAGCCAGACCCAGATTGAGCTGTGGGACCTGGGGCAGGTCACTTAACCCTTGAGCCTCAGTTTCTTCACCTGCAAGATGGAAATGGCGATGATAATCACACCTACCTCAGAACTGTGGAGGCTGAATGCATAGAAAGGATAGCGAGTGGCGTCTGGCACGGGGTAAGCACTGCACCTGTGCTAGCTGCTGCTGGGTGGCGGCGGTGTCTGCTGTTAGCACGTATCTGGGAAACAGCTGTGCTTTAATGACTCAAGTCAGAAGTCCTGGCTTCCTTGCTGTCCGGCTGGAGGGCTTCCACCCCTCAATTTCTTCATGTGCTCTATGGAGCTGAGTGGGAGCATTTCTCTTTAATTCCTTTTGTACACTTAGTGTAGTCCTCAGCACAACCATTTTCACATGGGAAGGGACTGGGGAGGAGGCGCGGTGGAGCCCAAGGTGACCCAGCCCTCCAGACCTAGCCTTGTTTGCCCTCTTGCTCCTCACAGGCTTGTGAGGGTTAAATGAGACCACGTATGTAGATGTCGTGAGGCACTGCACAGTGCCAGCGTCTGTGTGTGCCTTTATTCTGAAAACTGGGCAGCCTTAAGGCTGCTTTCCCTGAAGAGGAGAGAAATCTCTAGATACATATTAATATAGGAAGAAAGCTGAAGATGCTGTAGTTTACAGTGTTTTTTTCCCACAGTAAGAGATACACTTGGTGCTTTGAGCAGGTGTACACACTCAAGTGGACAAAGATAACTAAAAACTGCATAAAATATCCTTGCTCCACAAAGCTGCGCTCCAGTATCTCCTATTCTTTTTCTTTATTAATTACCAGTCAGGACCACAAAGCTGATTTCACGTGGCGCTATGGGGGTCACAGCCTTCCAGTTTGAAAGACCCTGCGTGTGACCCCTGCACGCGACTTCCCTCCTGAGGTCTGGGACCCAGGGCTGGGCCATGCTGGTACGCTGGCTCAGTCGGTGTGCATGGACTTGCGGGGAGGCCCGGGAGCCATGCTGGAGGCGCAGGGCACACACCAAAGAAACAGCCTGGGAGAGCCCCGAAGGTGGCCATGGGACGTCTGTTCTGCAGACGCTGTTGAGCTGGTCCCCATCACCTGAGCCCTGAGCTGCACCGGCGCTAAACCTCCGCTCCCCCTGGAGAAAGTCCTCGCCGTGGGCGTTTGCCCGCACACTCAGGCAGCACCCTGCAACCCAGGCCAGTCCCTCTACTCTGCTGGCCTGCAGACTTGCATCACAGAGGCTGGTGCAGGCACACCCTGGGCACTGAGGTCAGAAGCTGGGTGTCAGGCCGAGCACAGCCCCCTCTAGACAGGTGGGCCCTGTGGCGCCTTTCTCTGGGGTCTCCCGTGGTTGTGCTCTCCCAGGGGAACTCGAGTCTCCAGCCTGTGCTCCGTGTGGGATGCACCTAGGGGCACATGCTCAGACGGGACCACTGTGTCACCATGGGATGTGGGAGGCCACTGGGTGCTCTGATCCACGGGGGAACCACGAGGTTACCTTCACCTGGCACGAGCAGCTCCTTCACAGCCTCCCCATGCCGTGGCCGGTACAGTTCTGGTGTCCTAGAGAAGGCAATAGGCAGGAGGCACAGCGGCCTTCTCAGGGCGAGTCCACTTCTGAGCTGGCTCCTGCAGGCCCCCTGCATCGCCCTCTCCCTCCGGCTTCTCCGGGGTAGCGGCACGTGGGCATCCAGGACGTGCTTCACCAGAGTGGGCTCGGCCTTCCCAGCAGTGCCCCCGATGGCCCCAGAGATGCGGGGCGCGATCGAGTCGCGCCCCGGGGCTGCAGAAGGAACAGGGCCGCCACCACACCCACAGGGTGCCCGGCCTCAGCCCACCTGCCCCACGCAGCCAGGGAACTTGTCGCTCATCTGCACACCATCTGCCACCCGGGGCACGAGCATCACGGCGACAGCCACATTTCAGCGGAGCCTGGCGATGTTGTCTTCACCCAATTATCCCAGCCTGTGAGATGGAGCCTTAGCTCCACCAAGGAAGCTGCTGATATTTCATAATCTGCCATGTACTCAGGGAAGAGTGAGTAAAATTAGTCAAAACGTTAAATCAGCATGAGGTTTTCAAAACGAGCTCCACCAGCCTGCTGCTGAGAGGGGGCAAGGCCCTGCTGAGAGCTTTTAGTACTTTCAATTGGAGAGCCATTTACATCTCCCAAATGGAAATGCATTTTTTTTTTTTTTTTTAAGGACAAGTCTAATTTTAATTAACCATCTTGGTGAATAAATCCCAGCTTCTGAGCGTCTGCTTAGATCTGCACATCTGGAACGGCAGCAGACGGAGTCGCTTCCTCCCGGCCGCCACGAGGTCAAGGCACACATCAGGCTGGAGAGGGACCGCAGAAATCAAACTAATAGGGCTGTTCAACATAACGCTTTTATTTTTCTTTAAACGAGCCGAGTGGTTTCCCTGACCCCGTAGCACAGGCACAGGAAGTATCATACATCGTGTTTCTAACCTTACAGGTCAAAGCTAAGTGTTTATTTTACATACAAGTATAATCAGCCAAGCATGATTAGCATGTATTCACTGAAGCAAGTGTCAGTGTAGGGCAGCAGGGAAGTGAGAATCTCTAAAGGGACGTGCGCCTCGGTGGCCCAGCTGCGGGGTCGCCCAGCAAGTGGTCAAGCAGGTGGGGGTATAACAAGCACATTATCCTGTGTTAATAGCACGAGGCCTGACTGTCTCTTGCAGTAACCAAAAGTGTATAAGACACACCAGTGAGAAACAGGCTGGATTCCTGGAGGTGCAGGTTTTGGGCCCTCGCCGCACTGAAGGGCGCAGGTTGTGAGACATGGATGTTATGCTGTGCTCTCTTGAAGGCACGTACAGAGCAAAGAGCAGAGGGGAGACACCAAAACGCTGGCAAGGTGGCTGACTGTCCACGATGGTTTTTTGAGATGGTTTTAAATCAGCGGCAGCTCTAGAATATTCAGGAAGCCTTCTGCCTCTGCTCATGGAGGCTCTGGCGGTGGGGGTGTCCTGAGACTGGCCCTGCCATGGACACCAGGTGCCGGGCTGCCCTGGGCGCCTTCCTGGAACGGTTAGAGCTACAGTGCCTCCTCCTGATGGGGCACAGCCTGCACTCCAGCCCCCGTGTGGAGAAAGGCCTGTGGCTGGAGGGCTCTGCTGGCCCGCCCAGTGGCCTGAGGACACCCGGGCTGTAGCTGCACAGCCCCTTGACCTCGCAGGCCCTGGACTGTCATGTGTGCGTGGAGGGGCCGAGTGGGGCAGGGGCTGAGCCAGCACCAGGCCTTCCCGAAGCCCCCCCCAGGTAATGCAGCAGCTCACCCAGGCTGGGACCTGCTGGTGGCTCCTGGGCTTTCAGGCCCTTACACCTCATCTTCTGTGCTCCCTTGACCCTGGCACCCACATGCACCGACACTTGGCTCTCCCGTCCTCCCCGGGCCCCTCTTGGGCCCTGTATAGGCGCACATGCCCTTGTGCTCACTGATGGGCATCCTTCTGCCCATCTGTCCTTCCATCCACAGGGAGCTGCAGGAGGAGAGCGGCCTGACAGTGGACATACTGCACAAGATGGGCCAGATCATGTTTGAGTTTGTGGGGGACCCTGAGCGGATGGAAGTGCACATCTTCTGTACGGACAGCGTCCAGGGGACGCCCGTGGAGAGTGAGGGTGAGTCAGAAGGCAGGGGATGACGGGAGGGAGAGCAGAGCCGGCCACCCCCCCATCTCAGGGAAGGCACAGGGCCCCGGGCCGGGCGCACAGCACTGCACCCACGTCCTCGTTCTGTGAACTGAGGGGGACAGCTGTGATGATCAGGCGAAAAGTATGCCAGCTCCTTACCAGAGGGCGGTTCAGAGCTGGGCTAAACATCTCTGCCTTCCCCCGTCACTCCAGAAATGTGCCCCCAGTGGTTCCAGCTGGACCAAATCCCTTTCAGGGACATGTGGCCCGACGACAGCTACTGGCTTCCCCTCCTGCTCCAAAGGAAGAAGTTCCACGGGTACTTCAGGTTCCAGGACCAAGACACCATCTTGGAGTATACACTGCGTGAGGTGGACACGGTCTGAGAGCAGGCCGGCCAGGATGGGTGCTGGCCACTGCTGGCTGGACCAGGGGCTCTGACCGAGCCGGCAGCCAGGGCTACTCTCTCTGAATTTGGCACATAACTGCGTGCTGGGGAAATAAACGTGTTTTGATTTGTACCTGCTGCTCACTGGGACTGGCTGCTGCGGTGGGACTGGGGGGACAGGCAGGCTCATGAGCTGACAGGACGGACAGCGGGTGCCAGCTGGGGCACACCAGGGGCAGGTCTACTCCCGCCTTGCTGCCAGCACCCCTTTTACATTTGAGGAAACCTAGGCACATCCATGGCCCAGGGTTGAAACCCGAGTGTAGCAGTCACCCCCGCCCTGCCCCTAGGGAACAGAGGCCGCTGCTCCTGGCCAAAGGCCCCAGGAAGGAGGGGTTGGCCACCCACTGGCCCAAGTAACTTACAAGCGTGCCCACTTTCTATAAATACTTTTAATAGTATTTCTTCATACAGATTTATTAGTAAAAATCTTGGAATGTAGATCATTTGTAAACAGGTCCGGTTGGTTGGCATAGTAATTGGTTCTTGCAGTCTAATAAAGTGCGTCAGGCAAAACTAGACCCAGCAAAGCAGGCGAAAGTGCCTCGGACACAAAAGACGTGGAGCAGAGCCCGCTCGGCTCCCACAGGCTCCTGAGCGGAGCTGCCCTCCAAGCGGCGTCTCCACCAGGGGCCCCGACAGCACAGGAGGCCTGACCTGCTCAGCCCCACCCCAGGCCTGCCCACGGCCCCAGAGCAGGACGGGGACACTTCTGAAGAACAGGCCCTGCCTCCGGCCTGCAGATGCCACCGGACCCGCTTCTCAGTCAGGGGCTCTGGGGAGCATGAAGGGCCACCAGCCCAGAGGCCAAGGCTGGACGCAGCAGCCCCTGGCCGGCCGTGCACCCACAGGAGGCGAGATCCGAGTGAGGAGGGCTGCCCTGGCCCCTCCTGGGGGTGAGGCTGGACTGGAAAGGAAGAGCTGCCGGGTGAACAGACCCCTCCCATGCCAGGCTCCCCTCCACCCCTGCCTCCACAAGCAGCAGTTTCCAGATGAGATGCTCTGAGGACCAGAGCCAAGAAATCCGCTGCTAAGTTTCCACTGCGGGGGATGCTGCCCCTCACTCAAGGCCCTGGCAGTTCAATTCTTTCAGTTCTTGTTTTGGAAACTTTGCTGCTCAAGTTCTCTCTAGTGGCCTGTACTCTGGGGCCCTGGCAGCCCAGGACTGGAGCCCCCAGCCCCTAGCACACTGCCCCCCCCCCCCCCCGTGCCCCTGCACTCAAGCCCAGCAGCAGCCCCAGAGCCAATGGGCCCAGCTGGCTCCCTGCTCCCGCCACAGACGGGCCCGGTGGGACCTGCCCTGCTGCTCTCCCACGACCTCAGCAACATGGCAGCTCCACGGCCCCAGAGCTGGCACAGGGACAGGGCAGGAGAGGCCGAGCGGCTGTCCGCTGGGGTCCGCACGCTGCATGCCGGAGCATGTCAGTGTGGAGAGGACAGGGCAGGTGGCTCCAGGCAGCCAGCACCACCAGCACCCACGCTGCCAGCAGCTCCCTCCCCGGGGCCCGAGAGCCATTCCACTTTCCTGTCAGGTGGGACAGGCCATGTGGCACAGGGAGGCCCATGGCACAGCCACGGCCCGAGGGTGCCCCCTGTGCCCCCCACCCTCGCCCCTGCCTTGCTGGGCGTCTCCCAGCTCCCATCCTCTTGGAACGGTCGGACACAGCCTCTGCCATGAGTTGTGAACTACTCATCACCAGTGGCCATGCAGCACCTCCAACTGGGCATTGGGGGTTTGCTGGCCTGGGTGAGAGCCTCCCATCTGATGCTGGGGTCCTGCAGGCCACTCACGGATATGCAGGCAGGAAACAGACTGAGAGAAACACCCTTGAGGTCAGGCAGGCGTCACGGAAGGTTGTAGTTCCAGAACCCTACCGTCCAGTTAGAATGTCTCCAAACGGCTCTCCGTGGCCACGGAGAGCCGTGAACTCGAAATCCCAAAGGGCCCAGAGCGCTGGACAAAGTCGTGTTCACACAGTGGAAACAGAAACTGAGCCGCAGAGCCACAGTACAGCCTTCTCTTCATCCCAAGGACCAAAAGGCTGCCGTCCACCCCAGCGAGCAGAGAGCATGGCCAGAGAGCACGGGAAAGGGGAAGGGAGCTAGGAAGTCGCTCGCCCAGAAGCATTGCCAGGGAACGTATTAAAGGAGGAAGCACAGCAATGCAGCCGCAGCCCCTGTGATGCCACCCAGAACAGCACATCTAGCACGTTCCTCTCTTCCCTTCTCCTTTCCCGCGCCCTCCCTCGCAGCCTCAGTGCTGCATGGTGGAGAGTTCAGCACTGGCTGCCAGGGACAGGGCTGGGGTGGGATCCTAAGCTGGGAGAGAGTGGGAGAACACATGCAGCACACAGGCTGGAGAAGCACCACGACGCAGCAGCAGGGCGTGTGTGTGGGGAGCCAGGGCGTGGCCAGGTTGTCCCAGGCCAGGCCGGACACGCTGCTGCCCTCGGCACCACACGGCCCTGCCGCCCTCCCCAGCTCCATCCTGCCACCGACACCCCCTGCCTAGGAGCACCTGCCGGCCCCGTGCCATCAAAGTTCCTGTCTCAAGCAGCACCAGGGTAATGCGCCACAGCATGGCCGCCGGGCAGAGAGGGCCCTGTGGGTGAGCTCCACGCTCAGCACGCTGGGGGGCAGTGCCCTCAGCCTTGCCTGCTGACCACCCAGAGCCCAGAGCCCGGCCCCCAGGACCCCAGCGCCTCTGCTGGGGCTGTCAGCCCAGAGCACGGGCAGCACTGGGGTGGGACAGCTGTCCAAGGGAAGGAAAGAGGGACAACACCATTTGGAAATACGCTTTAGTGAGGCCGCAGGGGTCCTCTCCAGGTGCTAGTGAGGACGTGCACTGTCCTGCGGCGACCTCGGCGGGGTCAGGGTGCTCTGGGGTCCAGCGAAGAGGCAGCTCAGCTTGGGCTTCAGGTCATTCCAGACCTGGCTCATCTGGAGGGGAGAGGCAGGATGAGGCCCGGCAGCAGCCCTGGAGAAACACCCACAGCCCCAGACAGCCCCTCCTGGCAGGTGGGGGGCACCTGGGCGCCCGGGTATCCCCTGCCCAGGCCACCGGTCTCGGGAGCAGAGGATGACGTAAAAAACAAAGCCTCACGTTTCCTGCTTGAAGGCAAATCCCCCCACTGATGACGCGAGCCCCCTGTGACCAAGGGCGGCGCCCACTCTCCGTGGGACCTGAGGGATTGCATCCAGCGCTTTGTCCAGTTGCTCTGCAAGCGCAGGCTTCTCATGATACCAGCACAGCAGCCAAGGAATGAGCTCCCGACATGCAGCTGATGCCACCTGGATGCCATCACCCACCTAGCCGGACTTCCCAATAGTCCCTGCAGGGCCGGGGAAGGGCTGCTGTGGCTGGCCGAGCCCAGCCCCCAGAGCCTGGTGCGCAGCACACCACGTGACTTCCTATGCCAGTCTTGGAAGCTCGACAGGGTCCTGTGTGTAGCCATTTCCCAGAAAGGAAAACCGAGCCAAAGCTAAATTGAGGTCCTGGAGAGAGTTTTACACATCCTACGTCCAAGCTCCTCCCACTGTGCCAAGTACTGGCACCACTGGTAGCCGCAGCCCCTCCAGGATGCGCCTGCGCTGCTCCCGCGGCCGAGCAGAGCCATGGACAGCAACTGAGGAGCTCGGGAACCCGCACACAGCGCCCAAACCCAGAGACCAGAAAGGATGACCAGACGATGGTCCTTCTGCAAGCATTTCTTGGGCCCGGCCAGCTGGGTGCTGAGTCCACCAGCAGTGCTGCAGTCCTGGAGGGGGCCACGCATGTCGCTGCCCAAGATGCGCTCTCATCACGGGGCTCGAGACCAAAGCCAGGCAAGGACAGGTGCAGCCTGCGCGCTCTCTGGAGGCACAGGGGCCGCCGCTATAAGGGAGCTGACCAGGTGTTTTCAGGGAAACACTAAGTGACAGTGCCCCCGACCTCACAGCCTATCTCCCAGCTGCCCTTCTCTTACTCTCAGGCTCAGGAATTGGGTGTGCTTTACCTCCGACTTCCTTTATAAAGTCCTGCTCTATCCCAACCCACCACCCCAAAGCATCAGGCAGACAACCTCACAGTTATAATGCCAGCGACACGTGAGATGAGCAGGTCTGCACAGGAGCTGTGTTTAAGGTGCCTTGCTCACCCCGACACTATTAGCGTTCCCAAGTGACTCTTCACAGTCAGCTGCAAGGGCTCCGTGACTCAGAGGAGCAGCTGGGGAAAGAGGCCAGGAAGGCTCACCTCCTCGTGCCCCTGGATCTGCGAGTTAACGAAGGCCCCAAGGATGTGGGAGGTGAGGGGCAGGTAGACGTGCACGAGCTGCGTCTCCTGGTGCAGGCAGTAGAGGGAGAAATAGTTCCGGAGCTCCATGGTCTGGATGGCGTTCTCCTGCTGCGAAAGGAAAAACCTCTGTCCCGGACCAGCGGGCAGTGGGAGGCAGCCACCCGGCTGCCACGGCTCCAGCCTGAGCTCAGGCCGCGATCCCTGCTTCCACATAACCGCTGAGCCAGCCCCTCAGCCAAGGCGCCAGGAGGACAGAGACAGGGAAGCTCGGGGCACCTGGGCAGCCCCCCAGCTCCACTGTACCCCACAGGACTGGTCAGACCCAGCTCTGCAGCTGTGCACACTGGGACTCCGCATTCCTGAAGCTCCCGCCCCCACCCACCCACCCAGGCCAGGGCTACCTCCACGATGCGCGACTCCAGCTGCTCCATGGCCTCAGGCTCGCGGCTCTGCACGGCGGCACTCATCATCTGCTTCTTCATCAGGCTGTACTTGTGCAGCGCCCGCTGGTGCTTGTGCAACACGCCCTTCTCGTGCCGCTCGCAAAGGTCCTGCCGAGGCCAGGTGCTCACCACCAGTCCAGCCCCCCTCAGCGCCCTCAGAACCAGACCGGGGACCCAAAGCTGGTGCCAGCACCAGGGCCACCCTCCCACAAGCCTTCTTTAAAGCCTCTCCCTGGGTGGCAAACCCTGGAAAGGGGAGATGCAGAAAATGCTGGGAGCAGGGAGCAGGGAGCAGAGAGCAGCGAGGGGAGACTAGGAGGGAGCTGGGGGGAGGGAGCTGGGGGGAGGCCGCTCACACCGAAGATGTAAAGTGGATGCAACCAACGTCCCACCAGTCTAGGAACCGGCTTTCATTCCATAGAAGAGCCTCACAGAGGGCTCAGGAAAGGGCCAAAGGGCAGAGCGGTTCAGTGGTCAGCTCTGACCTCCTTGCTGGCTCAGACAGCACAGCAGCCCCGGGTCCTGCAGCACAGACACTGCTCAGAAGGGAAAAATTATCAAGCCGTGGGCACCATTTCTCATTCAAAAAGAAAAGGGGAACAGATGCAGCTCAGTGGTTGAGCACCTGCTTCCACATACAAGGTCCCAGGTTCAATCCCCGGAACCTCCTAAAAAAATTAAAGTATAACCAAAGCATCAGAACATTGGTGGACCTTAGGCTTTAACTGCTATCCAGTTTCCAGAAGGCTGGTGTCGCCCCACAGTACGCTGGTGTTTCCCCAGGCCCCTGAAACACCCTGTCAGAAACCCTTGGGGAGGGGAAGCGGCTGTGGCTCAATCAGTAGGGCTCCCGTTTACCATATGGGAGGCCCCGGGTTCGGTTCCCGGGGCCTCCTGGTGAAGGCAAGCCCGCCTGCACGGCGTGGTTAGCTGACCCAGCGAGCACGAGCAGCAAGGGGGGGATAAATGAATGAATAAATAAAATCTTTAAAAAAAAAAAAAAAAAAAGAAACCCTTGGGGAAATACTGGCCTCAGAATGGCCAGGCAGGGGCTCCAGAGCCCAGCTCCCGGCCCCACTCGAGGTAGGAATCCTCCAGCCCCGCCAGCCCTCGGGAACGCCTCGCGAGGGGGGCAGGAAGTCTATCCCCCCACCCCCCCAGAGCCAAGGCCTGGGGACCACCCACAGAGGAGGTGACTCCCCTCTCCTTCAGCATCAAGCGCTTAAAGCAAGCGAGAGCCATGACGCGCGCACACCCCGGGGTTCTCCTCCCAGGTCAAGCACCCCTGCCTTGTCTGCCGGGAACCAGAAGCTCTCTGCACACCGGCTACAGGCTGCGGGAGAACCGAGGGCCAGGGGAGGGGACGCCAGTGAGGACCCCTCCCTCCACAGGCTGGCTCCGCTGCTCTCCAGCATTTCCCGTGAAAGGTCACGAGACCATTCTCAGAGGCTCAGTCCCTCCCAGGGAGCAGCCTCGACTTACTTTGTAAGACTGCAGCAAGTCCAGGAAGAGGTTCAGCTTCTCCACCACATCGTTCTCCTCCTGCTTGCCCTGGAAACAAGGGGAGCATCAGCCAAGCCAGAGCATCATCCGGGCTCGCCCCCAGCCCCTCTGCACAGCCCCCACCCCCATCTACGCAGCAGCCCACCATGCATTTCGAGCCCAGCCGTGTCGGTGGGAAGAAGGGCCCATTTCAGCAAGGACATCTATCCACCTCTGCTCCCACCACCCAACGTCACTGTGACTTCCAGGTGAAAACCCAGGTTGGGAGAGCCACAGTGCCTCGAGCCCTCCCCCAGCAGCTTTGCTGAGGACCACACAATTTGTGAGTCTACTGGAAGCCTGAGCCATCAAGAGAACCAATAAAAGGGCCATTGCTGGAACCAGGGGAGACATCTCAGCTTTAACAAGGGCAAGAAACTCAGGCCTAGAAAGAGAGAAATGAGCAGAGAGGAGCCTGTGCAGCTGCAGAGAGACATTTCAGTGCTTGGGCCAATACAAGGCTCGGGACAAGTGGGGGGGGGGCCTGCACCTGCCTCCTGACGTGGCTTTGCACGAGTCAACATGGCAATCAAGCCAAACCAGTGGATGTGGGGAGTGCCACAGCTCACTCCTGATGCCACAGACCCTGTGGCAGTGGTCAGGGTGGCCCTGTGAGATGGGGCTCCCTGGGGACAGCACAAGGGGAGGAAGATGCTGGAGCGTTCCCAACAGCCCCGGGACAAAGTCCACAAGTACCAGCCCAGGCAGAAGATGGCCGAGACACCCCTGCCCTGTACAGTGCACTGAGGGACCGCGCTGCCACTCTCGGATCCCCGAGCTCAGCCTGCCTTTGGGGAGCGCCCACTGGTGAGAGAGCGGGCTATAGGGGTGGCAGGGGATCCGGGGAAGGTAGAAGGAGAGCCAAGTTCTCTCCAGTCCCTGCTACAGGAAAAGGCAATGCCGACCGTCACCAAGTCAACAAGGCCTCCGGGAACACCTGCCCCCTGCGGCCCTCCCGCCACGTCCATGGGCCCCCAGGGCTGGAGTGCCTGGTCCTCTCCAGGCAGAGAGACCCCCACGGGGAGGCTACTCTCCCCCCGCACCCCCCACAGCTCTGGCTGTGGCACACGACAAGGCGTCCACAGCAGCACATGGCAGAGCCAGCGTCAGGCCAGGGAAGGAGGACGCTGCGGGACACAGCTCGAGGCCAGGCACTGGGCGGCAGGCCTCGGTGGCTGAGCCCAAAGGCCCTGACCACGAACGAGCTGCGCTCGCAGCCGACCCCAGCAGCCCAGCCAAAAAGGGGGCAGGAGGATACCGGGTGTTTCAAGGGTCTTTGAAAACCTGGAAAGGAAAGTGCCAGATGGCCACAGGGCCGGGTTCCCACCCAAGGGGGAGGAGGTGCCTCAGGAACTGGAGGCCTCTTCCTCGGCCTGGCGGGGGTGGAGGGGGGGGGGAGGTGCAGGCCCCTGCCCCTGCTGCCAGCCCAGGCTGAGACCTCCCACCACAAAGGGCACGTGGCCATGGAGGAGCAGCCCGCGTTGGGCCTCACCTGTCTTACAAAACAACAACTTGGAAGCCACCAAGGACGGTGAGGCATATTCAGGAACCGGCAACTCTCCAGATATTCATGAAGGACCTCAACACCCTCTACCACACTGGACGCCCGAAACCCTCAAGTCAGAAAACACAAAACCCGAATCCATATCGGAGGGTGCTCTGAAACCCCAGGTCCAGTGCCTCCCACCCTGCGTGGGCGCAGGCCGCAGGCAGGCTGGGGGCACAGGGGGGCACACACCCAGAGGAGTTCTAGGCGACGGCTCTCTGAATTAACTTGGAAATGTTTTTAAATGATCCGGTCCGACTCCCTCACTTTTAATCAATGGGGAAACTGAGGCCCAGAGACCAATGCCTTGAACAAGATCGAAGCTCCAGACCCCGGTGACATCCAGCCAGGCTGCCCTGCGCTCCCTGCCATCCAAGCTGCCGGCGCTCCGTCCCTATGCTCTCTGCCCTCCTGTCTGGGCAGAGGCTGCACCTACCACCCTGCCCCAGACTCAGCTCCTGAAGGGAAGGCAGGTGCCAGGAGCAGGAGAGGAGAAAGCTCAGGACTCTCCCCAGCAGCAAGAAGGTCGAATTCCGTTCTCAGCCCCCGAGGCCGCCCTGGGCACCTGACCCGACTGCTCCGTGCCGTGACTCTGCTTCTTGGGCTTCCAGCCATGCTGATGGACTCAAGCTTCAAAGTTCAGGCGGGAACCATGGCTTTCAAAAACGTTCTTAAATTTTCAATGTTATCCACCAGCAGTTCAAAGACCACCGTGATGGTCTGGGGCTCAGAAAGCACATTCTTAAACTGAACCCGTTCTCAGTGGGTTGAGCCCAGGGTATACGGGACCTGTTCATGAGGCCCCGCCCCACTGGGACAGGACTCAGTGCCACCAGCGGAGGCCTTTATCCTACAATGAATTTGGGGAGGGGGGCGGAGAGTGCGTGCCCTGGAAGCAAGAAGCTGACCAGAACCCAGAACTCGGGACAAGCTCAAGACCCAGGCTCGCCAGCAGCTGGCCCCAGAAGCCCATCCTGGAGAGAAAGCCCCGCCTCGCGGGCGCCTTGATTTGGGCGTTTTCCTGCCTCAAAACCAAGAGTAAAGAAACCCCCACTGCCTAAGGCAGCCCGCTGTATGGCATGTGTTTCAGCGGCCCAGGACGCTAAAACCACCTCCCCCCAAGACGAGGCAGTGAGCGCTCACCCTCAAGTCACACGGCAGCTCCACACCATTCGCGCCCATTTGACCCTCAAAGCGTGAGGGCAAACACAGGCCTCAGAGCACTCCCAGCTGACTACCAGATGCCTGACGGATCCTAGAGAGCACGGCATTGCCTGAGGGTAACCAGGCATCCAGGGTGAAGGGGGTCCACTTAGGGCCCCAGGAGCTCACTCATGATTCTGACAGTTTCCATGTGGCCAAACAAGTGGAAGAGGAAAATTCCAGATCACACATTCTAAGCTCAGCAACGTTGACTGTCAGGGGGCCAGGGTCGGGTGCTGCTGCAACAGGCAACCACCCTCGATGCATCAGTGGCCCCTGGCAAGCCACCCAGAGCCGGAGGGGACACCTGTTCTGACCCAGAGCACAGCCATCCCCCGCTCACAACACAGAACCCTGAAGCTGCTCTAAGCAGGAGACACTCCCGGATGCCAAGGTCTAGAAGGTTCTCCAAGACAGGTGCACGCCAAGGACACATCCACTTACCTGCCGCGCGGCCTTGTCAGCAAGCAGCGCAAACTCGACTGCCAGGCCCTTCAGAGCCTGCTTGAGGGACCCCCAGGTGCTACTGTTCAGAGTGGCCCAGGAGGGGAGCGGGGTCGTGTCCGACCCTAGAGCACTAGGGAGAAGGAGACACAGGGGAGAAGGCGCTCAAGGCCATGCACTGGCCACGCAGTCACAGCCAACATCCCCTGGCCCAGAGCAGTCTGCAGCCTTCAGCTCCTGATCTAGACCCTTGCAACTCAAGGGGGTCCATAGGAAAACCTGGAGTTTGTTATAAATGCTCCAGACCTACTGAACCCACCCAGCAAGGTCCCCGGGGGCACAGCCATGTGTGCAAAGTGCAGTCCCAGAGGCTGCTGCGCCACGCAGAGAACTGAGCTGAAGAGCGGAAGGGAAGTTGTCGTCTGCGATTTCCCAATCCAACCTGACTTAAAAAGTCCAATCCTGACGAGGGAAGTGATGACACATGCACCTCCCTGTGTCTGGACCCACACTTCGCTGCCTGATTACAGCTGAGCGCCCGCCTTTTTCTCTCAAACATGACCACTAACTGGCCAGACCCGTTTCCTCCCCCTTCTGGAGTCAAACAGGGCAGCATGTGATTATTCTAGCAAAATGCACTTTCTGCCCCGAGCCCATACCCATCTCCTAAACTAAGCCCTGATGAGCCCCAGAGGGCCACCTGCCTCAGTTCCTTCCCAAATATGAGCAGGTCAGCAGCATTGTCGGTGGCCCTGGAGGCAATCCGCTCCGCCCTATCGCGGAGCTTGTAAAAGCTGTTGTAGATATTCCGGATCAGCTCCCGGCTGGCAGCGAACTGGGCCTGGATGTCGGCTGGGAGAAAGTCCTGAAAAAGGGAGCAGAGGGCAAGTGTGTGTCACAAGCCTTGGCACACCCATCGGCCATTGGCAGCTCAGCACCAGGAGACGAGCAGTGCCGTGAGCAGGTCAGGCCGCACCAGAGCCTGCCCCAGAGCCCCTCTCCCCGGTACCACCCTCATCTCGCCTCATCCAAGGGAGAAGCAGGGGCCGCTGGCACGTACACGGCACAAGCGCTAGTGAAGGGTCCCAGAGCCTGAGACCACAATGTCACTGAACCCTGCTCACACCAAAGGTCCCGTCAAAAACAAATAATAATAATAATAAAGTAATAATCTTCAAGCTCAAAACAAATGTAAATTCCTAAAAGACCCTCCACGCGGGGAAAGCCTCTTGTATTCCTCACTTACTCCCTGAGATTTTTTTTTTTTTAACAAGCTTTAATATTAACCATCTATGCTTGGAAAACAGAAAGCTTAGGAGATAGAAGTAAAGGAGTCTTTATACACAAAAGCAGTTAAAAAGGGGGAAGAAAAAAAACTACCAAATAGCTACCTCAATCTTTTTATGAAAAAAACGCAACCCAAACTAAATAAATTTTAAAATAAACAAAGGTAAGAATCCATCCCAAGATCTGAAAAGTCAGCGATGGAAGCTCATGGGCGCCTGAAGCCCACAGAGCACATAAGCCAGGGCAGGGCCAAGGGCCCTGCTCCCTGCAGCTGCCAGGAGCAGTCGGGGGTCTTGGCAGTGGCCCCTTTGCCTCCTCTGCCTATGTTTCAGGGCAGCTGAGACGGCTAAATGAGGAAAACGTGCAGGGATTTTAGCATAACTCCTGGTGCTTGGCAGAGGCAAGCGATTATGGCTGGCTAAGAGAAATAATGGTCAAACGACAAGAGTACCTTGGCTCGAGTAGCCAGCTTACAGCTCATGAACTCGTCGCCAACCCACTGAGCGGATTCCTTTAACTTGTTCTGCACATCCTGCAAAGGGAGAGAAAGCAGAGCACAGCTTCATCCTCCAGCAGCCAGGTGGATGGCATGAGACAGATTCGGCAGGTAGAAAGCAGGAGGGCGTCTCCTCAGGGGAGATCTCCCACGGGTCTGCCTGGACACGAGCATCCCACAGTCTCGTCACCGTCGCTCCCTCAGCTTTCTCACTGGAAAGTTCTCGAGTGGTCCTCTGGCGACAGAATAGTAGGACGTTACCAGACCCCCGGCCCACCTGGAGGAGAGGCCTCTCTCCACCGACAGACCAGGGCCAACCTGGTGACGTCGGCCACACCCCATATTCACGAGGCCCTGTCAGCTCCACAAGGGCAGCAGGAATGGAGCGGCAGGTGCTCGGGGAAAAGTTGGCACCAGGTCATGCCCTCTGAGAGCTCCTCAGCAAGAACACGCCTAAAAATGAGGGCCCAAGAGCCCCCGGGGAAGTACAAGCAGAGACCCTAAAAGGCCACTGGAGCAGGAATCCTAGAATATCAGAGATGCCTCAAAGATCGTCTGTCCCAATCCTCTGGCTTGACCACTGCTGGGCCCAGGGGCCACGGGGAAATGCCCTGTGTGTGTCTGTCTTGGGACACACCCAGCACCCCGCCCTCTCAGCATCCCTCCTGTCCCCTCCTGCCCCAGGAGCTGTGGTCCCACCACATTCCTCTCTGCAGTGAAGATCAGGTGCCAGAGGCACTTCTCCACCCCTAGGTGAGAAAGACCTATGGGAGGGAAGCGGCTGTGGCTCAATTGGTTGGGCTCCCGTTTATCATATGGCAGGCCCTGGGTTCGATTCCCGGGGCCTCCTGGTGAAGGCAAGCTGGCCCGCAGGGTGAGCTGACGCAGCAAGATGATGCAACAAAGGGAGACAAGCAGACACAGAATAACACAAAGCAAAACGGACACAGCGAGCACAAGCAGCAAGGAGGGGATAGATAAATAAATAAAAATGAGTCTTAAAAAAAAAAAAAAAAATTACCTATGGGAGGTTACAGCCAGTACTTACCCAGTGCCTGGGGGGGGGGGCAAGGAAACAGCAGTGGTCCTTGCAGCCAGGTACCACTCCCACCCCCGGGGACATCACAAGGGAAAGCCTTTTTACAGAGGTCACAGGCCCCTGGGCCTGAAGGACATGAAAGGAAAAGGAAGCAAGAAAAAGAAGCAAGGCTGGTGGCCTCTGCCTTTGCAAGCTTCTGTCCTCAAGTGTTTCTGCAGCAGGATAAGGGGCCAAGGCCCCTTCCCTGATCCTGATGTGACCTCTTGAGAAGGGGTTTCCCACTAAAGTGGGGGAGAGCCCCGGCACACCCAGAGAAAGGTCATGAAACCCTCCTTCCTGGTGGGAGAGCTGGCAGCCCTTGGGAGAACGGCGCGGGTGCTCACACAGAAGCGGCTCTCAGACCACAAGCTGAAGGCTGAGCGCGAGGGCCGCGCCAGTCCCTATCGCAGCCCTCATCCACGGGCGCGGGTGCCGAGACGCCAAACTCCACGGCACTTCCGCTGATGATGCTGCTCCTTTCTCCAGGGTGCTGAGCCACACGCGGCCTTTTTAGGTAAAACACTTACATCCAGGGTCTCCAGTACTTCCAGAAACCTCCCAAACCGAGGGCCTCATGTCTAACAGTTTTATTTCCCCAGAGCGACTGACTGAGAAGCCACCATCCCACAAGCTCTTGCCACACCACGCACAGCTAACGAACCCTCTTAAAATCACGATCAGCCTGTTCTCTGGAAGGAAAATAAGCGCTACTTCCGCCAGGCACGCCATTCCTCCAGGGGCATCGAGACGAGGACTCAGTCGGGGAGAGGAGAGCAAGCGCGAGCGCCAGGACAGACTCACCGGGCCGCTGAAGGACAGGAACAGCCTCAGGAGCACGTCCTCGGAGAAGGGGGGATGCCGCGCCACCAGGTTGATGAAGCGCCTCAGCGCCCTCCTCCGCGCCTCGATGAACTCCCTGTCGGCTGCAGGAAGGGTGCGCTCAGCCTCGCTCAGCCCAGCCGCAGGACACGGGGCCGCTGGGCCCCCACACCGGGCCCCCACGCCGCATCCCCACAGGGAAACCAGGTCTGATTCCAGGCCTCAGGTGAGCCCCCGTCACCCCGCCCTGGCCCTACACATCGTGGGCAGACCAGGTTTTACACCACTCGGGCAGCTATTCAACCCGGTTCTCCTGGTCACTTCAAGGAGAAAAAAAAAAGAAGTGTTTATTGATGCATTGATGACATTTAAATCCGACCACAAATAGAATTGGTATTTAAAATACTGTTTTTAAGTTTTGGAAACAAACAGCTGGATGGGGTCCTCTGCCTCGACAGCGCCTGTGCTTGCCGCTCCCTAAGCACAGGAACCCACTCCACTCTGAGGCTGGATGCAGGAAGCATTCACCCCCAACGCTGTCCCCAGCTTTCTTTCCACCCTTCAGTGTTTTGTGACTAATTTGTGGTCAAGTGCTTATATAGGGCAAGAAAAATAACGTAAGACATCGTCGGAATCTGAGCTGAGCCTCGGGTACCAATGAGCAGTAAAGGCATTTATGGACAATTCTGCCTGTGGTAAACCCCAAGCTGTGGCTCAAGTTTGTCTGGAACGTGGGAAAAGGGCTGTGGGCGAGCGTCAGTGTGGCCAGGAGGACAGGGCAGGGCTGTGTCCCTGCGCTGGGCCCTGGAGGGCCAGGCCCGTCCAGAAGGGCATCTGGGAACCTCCCACCCAGCCAAGGCAGTCTCGGGGAGGCCATGAAGACGTGGCGCCACTCATTACTTTTCACCTCCACAAAGATGAAGGTGAGATTCCCCATTTCTGCTCTGCTCCATGAGGTGCCCACTGCTCAGTCCATCTCACCCTGCAAAGCAGGCCAAACAAACAGCGGGTGCCTCTGGGCAGGAGGCCGGGAGGCCTTCTTCCACACAGCGCCGAGGGAAGCCCCCTGAAGGCCGGGGGTCCCAGACCTGGACTCGGAGCCAGAGGGCTTGCGCTGCATGGCAGCCGGCTGCAAACTGCCTCTGCCCCCAGAGGACCAGCGGGAAGCGGGAAGACGGGAAGCGCGCCAAGGCCGGCACCTGGCCCTGCCCGGCCCAGCCACCTTACCTCCCAGCATCCTCTTGGGTGGGAGGGCCGGCACCATGCGGTACGGGAACTTGTGCAGCAGCATCTCGTGGAAGACCACAAAGTCGTTGTACCGCCTGTACACGGAGGACTTGAAGCGCTACGAGGAGAAAGGCTCTGTGCTCAGAGCCGACGCAGGAGACTGTCCACTTCCTTACCCCCTTCCCCTTCCCTTCCCTCCACCACAGGAAGCCCGGGAAGCAGAGGACTCAAGTCTCCACATTTGCCTGGCCTCTGCCAGAGGGATGCCGCTAACTGCAGCTCCGCAGCCTCTCACACTCACCTCTCACACTCACCCTGTTACCGCGGATCGTGGATCGCAAGAACAAGAAAAGGCCCCGCCCCAGCCTCACGCGGTCAACCTGAGACCAGTGCATTTACTTCATCCCCAACACAAACCCTCAAGCAACGGCACTGCCTCCTGACACATGCCCAGTGCTCTCAACACAGACAAGCACCGAATGGGAAGACGGAAACAGAAGAGACGTTTCACACAAATAAAACGGCCTATGGATCCATGTGGAGCACCATCGCCGACGAAGCTGGGGCAGCGTTGTGCTCACTGCCGTGGCCTCGGATAACTCTCTAGCAGAGCTATGCTATGCACGAGCGGGCGTCTTCAGAGGACACAGCATCAGCCCCTCGGGGTACGCACGTGGTACACACACGTGCCGCACTTGTGTTCACCTAACTCCGTGGACAGCGGACGGGGCACCTAAGGAGAGGAAAGCCTTCCCGCGTCCAACACACGGTCCAGGAAGTGACCCGGGCAAGTGACCTCCTTCTAGAACGTTCACCGAGGCACTCAGTTTACTTAAGGAGCGGGCAGCAGAGAAACAGGGCAGAGAAAAAGAAGAGAAGGCAAGCTGCCAGCTGGCTCGGGGCCAAGCGGTGCGCCCCGCAGGCCCAGTGCCGCCTGACCCTGAGGCTCCGCAGCCCGGCGAGGGGCGGTGTGCCATGCAGCTGCCGTCAAGGCCCAGGACCACAGCGGTTCTGTCCCTGCATTCTTCCTCCTCGGGCGTGCGCCTTGGTGCCCTGGGTACACGCTTACAAGTGTCAGAAGTTCACTCGCTCACCACGGCTTGAGAACAGACAGAAAAAAACACGCGGTTCTTGGTTCTTAGAGGACAGCTAACAGCAGTGGTGTGAGCACCATGCAAAGCAAACCCTGGTGCCGCCTGCCCTAGGCTGGATGAGTGCTGACGTCACCCCCAAACTGGTTCATGGCCCGACTCCCCGACTCTTCTTTGCAAACCCCCCACAAACACAGCGGGACTCCAGGAACGTGCCTAGTCCATCAGCTACTTAATCTCCAAGATGAAAAATGCAAATGGCCATCAAAATGCATGGTAACTGAACCAAGACTCTGGAAGACAGAAGGAGAATATGGGTCAGCATTGCCGAGGCTGTCACACTGTCCATGCCAAGGCCAATCCTGGTGCCTCCCCCATGGCATCCATTAACCCCAGCATCAGGGTGCCCTACAACACGGGGTAGCACCAGCAATTCCTGCCCCAGAACCTGTTCCACACTTTGGAGCCCATAGTCTAGGCAGGCCACACTAATCCTCAGAGGTCCCCCATAGGGCAAGACGACAACCAGGCTGGCCTGTGACAGTGAGGACGGCGAGGACTCGTCAGGGACACGCCGAGCCAGAATGAGACTCGGGGTCAAGGACGTGACGGAACGTCTGCTTGGCAGCTGGACTTGCTGCTGTCGCGTCCCGGACGTTCCCTGAACCACGGCCCCCACGATGCCCCCGGCCCACCCACCGGCCCACCCACTGTTACCTGGCTGGAGACCTCATACTCCACGTGCTTTAGGAAGAGGCCCTTCTTCTCTGGAATGAGCTCCACCTGCACGCTGTCCCTGGCCAGCAGCTCCTGGAGCGTGTGGGACAGCAGCAGCGGGTTCCCCGGCGGCATCTGCATTCGAGTGGGGTCTGCGTCCCTCTGCTCACTGGCCTGCGTGTTCAGCGGGGCTGGAGGAGAGAAGGGGGCTGAGGCCCGAACGTGGCGGCGGCAGCACGGCCTGCCCCTCAGCCTGTGGCTCAACACGCAGCTGGGCCCTGCACGGGGCCACACACTCATTCGGGCCAGGCCGCTGCGGAGAGGGCAGGCCCTTCCTCTCGGAGGCTCTTCTCTGGGAGCGCCCACTGGCTCCTGACTCAGCACCCACACCCACACCCACGCTTCCATGGCCAAGGAAAACCAGCTGCAAACTTGAGAAAGGAAGGAAAGTAAAATACTCACACACTATGCAACAAAGAAAACCCTCCTTTTCTCCAGAGGCAAGAGAAGGGGATAAAATTAAGCTGACCATATAATTTATATGTATTACTTTTATATACCAAAATAGTCATTCTAATTGTTTTTAAAAATCCACATGCCTACTTACATAGTTAGGAGTCCTGATCATACAAATCAAACAAAGCCCTAAAATGTCCACTTCCTCATAGACTAGAAGTCACCGCGTTACCCACTCACAGAGCAGCAAAAGATAATCCACAGGAGTTTATGCCTAAGAACTTGCAAAAAAAAAGGGGGGGGGCAATCTGTTTTAAGTCAGATAGGTTTTTAGCACAGGAAGAGTGCTAAAGAGAAAAGGTTATTTTTAGTTGAAAAATTATAATAAAGTTAAGATAATCTCAAAGGGGAGAAAAGCCTTGGTCCAATTAACATCGCTATAAATTAAGTACAACAAAGCTTAGATTTATTTTCTGTTGGGGGACGGATGTGGCTCAAATGGTTGGGCGTCCGTCTCCCATATGGAGGGACCCGGGTTCAATACCCGGGACCTCCCGGTAAAAAAAAAAAAAAAAAAAAAAAAAAAAAGATTTATTTTCTGTTATCTTCCAAACGTTCTGCAATACAATTGTATTTTACATTTTAGGATTTTCTTCTTAAATAGCTCTCAACACAATGGGTGAAGGTTCTGTTTTGCATTCAAAAAAGAAATTAATGACTACATGATATTTCACCTGCAAAATTATTCAACATTTTGGGATTTGAAAGGTAGTTGTTTCTAGTTGACGTCAAAGCTTAAGAAAAACATACTGTATGAATGCGTTACTATGAACCAAATATATTGTGTAACATTGTTTGATTCAAAAAAGATTTTTATATGTATCTAGTACATTTAATTGAGAAATGTATATATTTATTCATCTGTGTTTACTTTCTAGTTTTTAATTGTTTATATTTTCAATTATTAAATGTACAAAATAAAGTCAAAAAAAAAAAGAAAGAAAAACAAAAGCCTTTAAGTTTATTTGGGAATTCCCAAAGCCTCACGAAAACTCCACACAAAAACTAAATATTATGCTCTTAAGTCTCCCAAGTGAGGGGTATGCATCCTGGGGTCCAAAAAGTCCAAAGGAGTTCAGGAACAAAATGATCAGAAATCCCATTAATATATTTATCTCCTCCTTTCTGTGGTGGTATTACAGAGTAGTAAAGCAGCACAGCATGTAACTTGTTAAAACAGAAGAGTGTGTGTGTGTGCGCGCGGGCACGCGCGCGCGAGCGCGTGCACACGTGAGCCCCAGGAATCCCCTCTACGTTAACGGCCAGGACTGTGTAGAGCACAGAGGCCTAGAGCCCAGCTCCTTTCCTTGTGCAAACACTCAGATGGCCTCAAAGCTGTGTTGACCCAGACTCTGCAGGGACTGAATGAAAGCAGCACTTACTAAGAAGCCCCCAGAGAATGCAGCGGAGCCAAGTCAGGGAGCAGAGCTCCCTTCAGCAACAGCTCCGAGGGTCCACATTGCCAGGCACAGCTTAGAAACATCTGGACTCTGGGAGGATGTGGCTGGTGCCACGGGCAGATTCACAGCACTCTGGGAATCGGGGAAAGGAAGCCAGGGCACAGCCACGAGGATGCAGATTCACAGGGAGCGGTAGTCTGGCGTGGACTGCAAGTGCCTGGGGTGCAGTGGGGCTGGAGGAGCATTTGCTGAATGCATATTTACTGAATATTCATGTTCAGGAAGGGAAAACAGAAGTCTCATTTAATTAGAACATAAAATACATGAGAAAATGGGAAATAACGAAGCTAAAAACATAATGGGCAAAGAATAGTTTTTTCCAGAGAAAATATATGCCAACAACATATCTGATAAGAGACTTGTACAGTCTAGAATATTTAAAGAACTCTTTCAACTAAAAAAATTAAAAAGACAAACACCCAATTTAAAAATGGGCAAAAGATTTGCATAGATACCTCTCCAGAGAGATGCAAATGGCCCATGAGCACAGGAGAAGACACCCACTGTACCCTCGGGACCACTGCCACCATTAAGGCCACGGGAGACACCACTCCACACCCATTCCACGCCCACCTCCAGTCTAGAAGCCAGGCCATCACACGTGTTGGTGGGGATGGGGGCACCCAGGGGCACAACACGCTGTGGGAGTAAAAACTTCAAAACCCAAAGGCAAAGGGAAGATCTGAAAGCAAGAGAGAAGCCACTTGTCACATACAAGGGACCCCAGTAATATTAACAGGGGATTTCTCATCAGAAACCAGGAAGGCCAGAAGGCAGTGGGATGGCATATTAAACTCTTTAAAGAAAAACCTATCAACCAAGAATGCTATATCTGGAGAAATTATTCTTCGAAAATGAAAGAGAAATTAAGACATTTACAGACACACAAAAGCTGGAAGAGTTCATTCCAGAAGACCTGCCCTGCAACACGCTGAAGGGAGTCCTTCAGGCTGAACTAAAGGGACAGTGGACAGGAACTTGAAGCCATAAGAAGAAATAAATTACACTGGAAAAGGTAACTACACAGGTAAATACAAAATCCTGCATTATTATACTTTCGGTGTAACTGCTTCTTCTACGTATCATATGACTTAGCAGCCAGATGTGTAAAAATACATATATGTAAAATCTGTTATTCTTTTAGATGCTATTTTAAGTGAAATTATTTTCTTGATTTCATTTCAGATTGTTCATTCCTGGTATGTAGGAACCCAACTTCTGCATTTTAACCTTATATCCTGCAACTCTGCTGAATTTGTTTAGTAATTCCAAAAGCTTTCTTGTAGATTCTTTGGGATGTTCTATATATAGGATCATGGCATCTGCAAATAGGGATAATTTGATTTTTTCCTTTGCAATCTGGCTGCCTTTTGTTTCTTTCTCTTGCTCCATAGCTCTGGCTAGAACTTCCAGCACAATGTTGAATAACAGGGTCAGGGGGTATCCTTGTCTCGTTCCTGATCATCTTTCACCATTGAGTGTATTTGCTGTGGATTTTTCATAAATGCTCTTTATCATGCTAAGACCAATCCCTTCTAGTCGTAGTTTTCTGAGTGTTTATCATGAAAGGATAATGGATTTTGTCAAATGCCTTTTCTGTACTGACTGGGGTGCCATATGGTTTCTCCCTTTATTCTACTAAGATGGTGTAGTATATTGGTAAGTTTTCTTATATTGAGCCATCCTTGCATTCTTGGAATACATCCCACCTGGTCATGGTGTATAATCCTTTTACTATACTGTTGGGAGTCAATTTTCCAGTAGTTTGTTGAGGATTTTTGTATCTATATTCATAAGGGATATTGGTCATCATTTTCTTTCCTTGGGTTATTTTTATCTGGCTTAAGTATCAGGATAACCCTGGCCTCATAGAATGAGTTAAGAAGTAATCCTTCCTCTGTTTTTTGGAAAAGTTTGAGAAAGATTGGTTTTAAATCTTTTTTAAATGTTTGGTGGAATTCAGCAGTGAATCATCAGGTTCTGAACTTTACTTTGTTGGAAGGTTTTGATTACTGATTGAATCTCTTACTTGTTATGGATCTGTTGAGTTTTTGGTTTTTTTTTTTTTTTTTTTTTTTGGCATCTGATTAGGTAATTTGTATGTTACTAAGAATATGTCCGTTTAATTTAGGTTTGTTAGCATACAACTGTTCATTGCACCCTCTTATAATCCTTTTTATTTCTGTAAGACTGGTAGTAATGTCCCCCCTTTCATTCCTGATTTGTAGTTATTTGAGTCCTCTTTCTTTTCCTTTGTCAGTCTAGCTAAAGGTTTGTTGATTTTATTCATCTTTTCAAAAAAACCAGCTTTTATTTTTGTTTTGTTACTGGATCTAGTCAGAACAATCAGGCAATAAAAAGAAGTAAAATTATCCCTATTCACAGATGATACGATCATACATATAGAAAGGCCCAAAGAACCTACAAGAAAGCTACTAGAACAAACAAATTCAGCAAAGTGGCAGGATACAGGGTAAAAACATGAGGTCAGGTGGGTTCCTATACACTAACAATGAACAATCTGAAAAGAAAATTAGGAAGATACCTCCATTTACAATAGGATCTAAAAGGATAGAATACCTAGAGATAAATTTAACGAAGGAGGTGAAAGACTTGTACACTGAAAACTACAAAACACTGCTGAAATAAACTAAAGATATCCCATGTTCATGGATTGGAAGACAAATTCAATGTAATCAATATCAAAATTCCAGCAGCCTTTCTGAGAAAAATGGAAAAGCTGATCTTCAAATTCATAGGGAATGACAAGGGGCCCTGAATAGCCAAAAGAATCTTGAAGAACAAAGTTGGAGAACTCTTACTTTCTGACTTCAAAACTTCCCACAAAGCTATAATAATTAAAGTAGTGCAGTACTAGCATAAGGACTGACATAGAGACCAGTGGTATAAAATTGAGAGTTAAGTGACAAATCCACACATTATGCCTATTGATTTTCAACAAGGGTGCCATGTCCATTCAAGAGGAAAGGAACAGTCTTTAACAAATGGTGCAAAAGAATGAATGTGGACTTCCACCTCTCATCTTATACAAAAATTAATTCAAAATGGATCAACAATTAATGCTATAAAAACAATTACAAGACAATATGGGAAAATATCTTCAGAACTTGAAGATATCTTCAGGTAGTCAGCAATGCAATTTTAGACTTTACACCAAAAGCCACAAGCAACAAAATTAGACAAAGGCTACTTCACCAAAATTAAAAACTTTTGTGCAAAGAGCATTCTCCAGAAAGGAAAAGGCAACTTACAGAATGGGAGAAAATATTTGAAAACCAAATATCTGATAAGGATTTAATATCCAGAATATATAAAGAACTCCTACAACGCAACAACAAAAAGACAAACAAAATTGTTAAACAATTAAAAAGCAGGCCAAGGATTTGAATAGACATTTCTCTAAAGTAGATATTCAAATGACCAATAAGTATACAAAAAGATGCTCAACATCATTAGTCATTAAAGAAATGCAAATTAAAACCATGAGATACTACTTCACACTCACTAGGATGGCCATTATTTAAAAATCTGTACAAAACAAGTTTTGGCAAGACACAGAGATACAGGAAGCCTGTACACTGTTGGTGGGAATGTAAAATGAGCAGCTACTGTGGCAAACAGTTTAGCAGTTCTTCAGAAAGTTAAGAACACAGAAACACTGTATGACCCAGCAATTCCACTCCTAGGGATAAACACAAAAGAACTAAAAGCAGGGACTTGAACAGATACCACATCCCAATGTTCACAGCACCATTATTCACAGTAGCTGAAAGGTGGATGCCACCCAGGTGTCCCTCAGAAGATAAACAGATAAACCAAATGTGGTCCATCCATAAAAAGGAATGTATTCAGCCATAAAAAGGAGTAAGTGCTGGTATGCTACAACTTGGGTGAACCTTGAAGACATCATGCTGACTGTAAAGAAGCCAGGCACAAAAGGACAAATGATGTATGATTTCTCTTATATGAAATACTTAGAATAAGCCAATTCAGCGACAGAAAGCACAATAGTGGTTACCAGGGGTGGGGAGGGTGGAACAGAGAGTTACTACAAAATGAGCATGAGATTTTGGTGAGGGACAATGAAAACAGCCTGGAGTTAGACAGTGGTGAAAGTTACACAATATTATCAATAAACTTAACATAAAAGACTTGTTCACTCAAAATGGTTACAATGATTTTTATGTCACATCTATTTTACCACAATTTTTATAAATTTTAAGGTAATGGGGAAAAGAAAAATGGGGGGTGTACCAAGAGATCTCTATTAAAATTTTAAAATAAGATAAAGCTTTCTCTAAGCACGTATTAATTTTTATAGTTTCCCTGATTACTAAAATAAGATAGATCACCTCAAGACGAGTGTGAACTCAGCAATGCTTGCCAAATGACCACATGCTGTGAAAAATCTGAACTTTGACCACTGGAATTTAAAATACAGAACTTGAAACCATTTTAAACCAAAGACACTGAACTCCTGATTGGGCTCAAACACCTTGAGAATAATCCCTCTGTAGAAGTTTCAATCATAAGAAAGCAGAGGGGGGTTGGATATGGCTAGGGGGGATGGATGTGGCTCAACTGGTTGGGAGTCCGTCTCCCACATGGAGGGACCTGGGTTCGATCCCCGGGACCTCCCGGTAAAAAAAAAAAAAAGCAGACAATTTAAAAAATACCAAAAAAAATGATCCAAAAAAAGCATACAATTCCAAATGTCAATTTATTAAACTAGGATAGCCATATTTTTTAACAAACCTAAGAAAGAAAAAGAGGAAAAGAACCTTCCAGTCTCTACTGTCATGGGAAGGACCACAGGCTTTGGAAAAGACAGGAACAAGGAGGAAGATTCTGGTTTTCTGTGGGAGTAAACCTCACATTCACTGACAGGGCTCTAATACCCTTATCAGAATGGCATCCCCAGAAACCTATTCAAGCAGGACCTGGAAGATGAGCTCTGTTCCAGCAGAACCTAAGAGGTAAAACAGGTTAGACTAGACAAGAGACTGAAAAGGCCCTCGGGGAAGGATGGGTTCTGATCTCTGGCAGGACTGTCATCTGCTGGCTGCCTGCACTGACAAGTGACCCTCTGAGCTGGCCATTTTCGATCCCTCGATGGAAATAAAGACGCTGTGCCCTAGTTCCAGCCTTTCCCCCTGATTTCGGCAGCAACCCCTCACAGGCCTCTCTGACTTCCTCCCCTCCCTGCTCCAACCCTTCCGGCACAAAACAGCCTTACTGTGGGCTAAAGACAACTCAGAACCTGGAGCTGAAGACCCAGCCTTGAAATTCGGCTCTGTGACCTTGGACAAGGAAGTGACCTCCCAGCCCTCGGGCTAGCAGGGCTGCTTGGGGTTAAACCAGACAGAAGTGACAATGACTAGCAAAGGGAAACAGCAAGTGCTCCATGGGGGCAGATGAGGGTAGATTATGTTGCAATCCAAAAACATTCTGCACATCAACTAACACTTAGAATGTACTCCCCATAAAAGTGTCTGGTGGCCATCGGCTCCCAGACTGGCCCCAAGTCAGCGTCTTGCATGTGATGTGTGGGCGCTCATACCCCACCCCTCTCTGGATACTCACCTCCCTGGTGGCAGAGATGCCCCTGTTTTCCTGAGGGGACCGGGCAGCTATTCTGGAACCCAGGGAGAGTGGGGGAAGCTAAGTCATTTCCCAAGGCAGCCGCTAACCCAGGAGTGACCTAGGCCAATGCTTTCCTCTCTGAAACACACGGCGGGAAATGGGCGACTATTTAGGACCCCTCAGACTTGAAACTTGGTGATTAGCTGCAAATCAGAAAGTAATGGAACCTCAGCACAAGAGAAACAATGACCCTATCCTTCCCAACCTACTTCCCTGGGAACTCAAGCAGCAAAACCGCCGCTGAAGTGCATGCTCGCGGAGGGAGCCGCTCACTCTAACAGCTACAATCTTAGGTCTCACTCACCAGAGTCCAAGGCTTTGGGAAACAGACAGGGTCTGCCCAGTCAACCACTCTTTATCGAAGCAAATCTTTTGCAAAGACAGGTTCTCAGTCTGCAGAGCTGCAGCACCCTGCCGAGACCTACCGGCCCAGCATCCACTTAAGCCTGAAGGCGAGGCCCCCCAGCTTGGCCCCCACTACTCGGTGCCCCAGTGGACTTCCCCCCAGGCCAGGAACTCCTTGGGGTTCTTGCCACACTTGTGGAGGCTGCCAAGTGCTCTGAGACCCTTTCAGGCCGCGCAGCTTGCACGAGTGCGTGAAGCGCCAGCTCATCTCCGCTTACTGAGGGCAGGACTGGAACGTGGTCTCCTGACTCCAGATCCAGTGCTCGACCAGCACGCGGGGCCTCCCTCAGCCCGATTCACCAGGTCGTGGGGGTGACAGTCCAGGCAGCAAGGACACAGGGAGACAAGCCCAGGGTGGGAGCTTTCCAAACTGCGTGCATCAGAATGCCACAAGGGATGTGGAAACAGATTGCTGGGCCCCCTAACCAGAGATTCCCAGCCAGTCTGACTAGGGCGAGGCCCAGGCCACTTCCCAGGCACTGCTGCTGCTGGCCCAGGGGCCACAGTTTGAGAACCACTGTTCTGCCCAGATTCAGGCCCCGAATATCACGGAAACCAGGTGCTCGTCACTGCCGCCGCCTCCTGTCACTCACTCACCAGCAGGCGCAGAGCCTTGGGAGCGATGACGTGCCCCGCAAAGGCAGCATCAGGGGAGGCCCATTTTCAGCAAGAAGATTCCTTCTCAAGCTCATGAAACACTTCCTACCTTTGATTAAAAACTTCTCTAAGCCACTGTGTTATTCTGAAGCTAACAAATTGCTCTCAGGAAATGGAAGCAGAAGTTTCCTCATCCTTATCTTGGCCGTGGCCTCAGAAATGAGAATTCAGCAGCTCTGGGGCCAGGGATTACAGAAAAATGCACCTCACCTTTGGAAAACAGATATTTCCATACACAGGTAGCATATTTTTAAAAAGTATTAGTCATCAGTAAATTCTTTTTTATTATACCTAATTCAGGAATTTAATTAGAAATTTCCCATCACCATAATTTCACTGACTTTAAGGTTGATTTTTCTTTTAATAACTTATTTTATAAAACATATTAGCAGGTAAAATCATTCCTCTATACAGCCATCTGAATTTTTACAATGGTACAAATACACATAACAAAATTTACCATTCTAACCATTTAAGGGTCCAATTCAGTGGCAGTTAGAACATTTGCACTGATTTGTACAACCGTCACCACTGTGTGGTCCCAGAACATTCCATCACCCCAAAAGGAAGCGCCATACCTGCTAAGCAGCCAGGCCCCATCTCCTGCAGCCCCTGGCAGACACTGATCTGACCCATCTCTAGGAATCTGCCTATTCTGGGTCGGTGCTATTTCACACAAGTGGAGTCACGTAACACTGTCCTGTTGTGTCTGGCTTTCTGGGCACAGCACTGTCTTCAAAGTTCAGCCACATTGCAGCGTGTTTATCAGGACTCCATCCCTTTTCATGGCAGAGTAATATTCCTTTGTAAGACACCCTGCATTTTGTTGATCCATGCATCAATTGATGGACACACCCGGGTTGCTTCCGCCTTTCGGCTCTCGTGAATATGCTGCGGTGAACATTCGTGTACCACTGTTTGGGTGCCTGTTTTCAGATCTTTTGAGTATATACCTACGAGTGGTAATTCCATGTTTAATTTCTTAAGCAACTGTCAAACTGTTTTCCACAGTGACTGCAACATTTTCTATTTCCAGTTTCTCCACCAATACTGAGTTATTTTCCTTTTTTTTTTTTTTTTTTTTTTTCATTATAGCCTCCTAGTGGGTGTGAAGAGGTATCTCATTGTGGCTTTAATTTGCATTTCCCTACATTGAGCATCCTTTCAGGTGCTTGTTTACCATGTGTCTCTCTTCTTTAGAGAAATGCCTATTCAAGTCCTTTGCCCATTTTTTAATTGGGTTGTTTGTCTTTCCGTGTTTGAGTTGTAAGAGTTCCTTATATATTCTGGATACTAGACCCTTGTCAGATATATGATTTACAACTGTTTTCCCTGTCACTTTCTTGAAGATGTCTTTTATACACAAAAGTGTCCGATTTTGGTGAAAGCCCAGCTTGTGCTTACTTGTGGAGCCGTATCTGAAAAACCACTGCCAAACCCAAGGTCATCAAGATTTACCAGTCTTCTTCTAAGAGTTGTATGGTTTTAGTGCTTATATTTAGGGCCTTGATCCATTTTGAGTTCGTTTTTGTATCTGCTGTGGGATAAGGGTTCAACTGCATTCCCTTGTATGTGGAAGACCATCTTGTCCCAAATTCTCTCCCCACTGAATGGAGCTGGCAGCCTTGTCAAAGATCAGACGGCCTCAGAGGTGAGGGCTCATTTCTGGACACGCAATCCTATCGGTGCCAAACTGTTTTGATTATGAAGCTTCAGTAAGTTTTGAAATTGGGAAGTATGAGCCCTCCAACTAAGTTCTTCTTTTTCAAGATTATTTTGGCCATTCAGGGCCCCCTGTGATTCCATATGAATTTAAGGATCATTTTTTTCCATTTGTGTTTGATAGGGATTAAACTGAATCTGTACATTACTTTAGAAAGTATTGACAGCTTACCAATATTAAGTCTTGTCAGCCACAAACACCAGATGTGTTTCCATTTATTTAGGGCTTCTTTATAACTTCTTTCAATAATGTTGTATAGTTTTCAGTGTAGTGTAAAAGACTTGTGCCTCCTTGGTTACATTTATTCCTAAGTATTTTGTTCTTTTTGATTTCTATTTTATAGTATGGAACTAAAATCATTTCGCCAGAACTGTTAACTGTTTTCAGCTATTACAGATAACATGAAGAATATCTCCATAAACAAGGGTTTGCTGCATTTCTTCCTCTATTCTTAAAATCAATTCCTAGAGACAGTCCACATTTTTTTCCTGCTAATGGACACTTTCCTGGGTTCCATATGAACCATATGACATTTACTAACGGAAAATATTAAATCAAACTTTCTTCAGAAACTCTCTGCAAGGAGTCACCGCAGAGGTACTCAGGACATCCAGCGATGTATTCTAGTGGCATTAAAAAATAAAAAAAAAAAAACTAGGATTTCAGCTCTGGAACTGAGGACCAGAATGGCAAACACAAGGGAGAAGAGGTCTTCAAGTTCCCCCAAATCTATCACCAGCCCCAAAAATAGCAGCTTAGTGAGGTCCCCCCAAATCTACCAACACCCCGACAAATAACAGCTTAGCAAGGTACCCCCAAACCTACCAAAAACCCCACAAATAGGAGCTTCTGCAAGGTCCCCCAAATCTACCACCACCCTGACAAACAGCAGCTTATGTGGAGTTCCCCCCAAATCTACCAGCACCGCCACAAAGGGCAGCTTGTGCATCTTCTGGTCAGCGCTCACAACCCCCATGGCCCCCCATGCTCATCTCCCTTCGGCCACACTGGCCTCCTTACCGCTGCCTAGAGACAACACACGCCTCCATGCCCCTGCCCCTGCACCAGCTGCTTCCTCTGCCTGGAGCATGAGACCGCTCCAGCTCCTTCTCACCGGCTCACAAGCCACTCTCTCCACCCATTTTTCTCCCCTCAGTGACAGCTGCAACTTGCACCATCACCTCCTGGATTCGAAGGCCTCCGGATTAGAAAGCACAGCTCACTCACTTATTTTGCCTGCTGAAAGTTGCCCATCTGCTGCTACAACAAACTCCAGGAGAGCAGGGAGCTGGGGACACTTCACCCAACGATGGGGAACAGTGCCCAGCAGGGGTTCAAAGACCCTCGCTGAAGGAATGGAAGGAGCCTAAGTCACAGGAGCAAGCAGCCTGCCCACAGGCCTGGGGCGACCACCGCAAGGCCTGCTGGCCCCAGGGCAGGAACCACGCCTGTGAGCTGCAGCAGGAAGCAAAAGCGCCTAAGGGCAGAAGGGGGCTGCCAGCAGCAGCATGGGGGGCACAGCCCCCTCCACCGGGAGGCCTGCGCCTCCCCAAGGCCTCGCCCCGCCCCCCAGGTCAGCCACTTCCACACCCGCCCAAGAATGGAAGAAAACCTGCAGACAGAAACTCTAGCGTGCGGTATGGATAAGGGACCTGCAGAGCTAGAGGAGAGCCTTCTTCATCTTTCCCCAATGATTTAAGTGTTTTCACATTGAAGCCAAGTATAATAATTTCTCAGGGCACTCCAAGCCCTCTGTGCTTATTAGCTGAGAATTCCTGAGCGGAATCCTCTGGAGCCTCCAAGGCTCGGTTCCAACACCATTCAGTAGGGAAGTGCTTCCCAAGCCCAGCAGCGTCTGCGAATCCCCCCTTCGCCCTCTCCTGATCCCACGACCTGTCTCCTTCATGGGCTCCTCCCCGACTAGAAGACTCCTCGCCCCCTCTTGGGAGTTGATTCCCCAGAAAAGCCTGGCACAGGGGTGGCTGTGGCAGATGCACTCAGAGTGTTTTAGGACAGGACGACTGAATGCCCACATGCCAAAGGATGGAGCAGGCCCCCTTCCTCACACCAGACACAAGAATTAACTCGAAATGGATTGCAGACCTACATATAAGAGCTAGAACCGTAAAACTCTTCAAAGAAAATTTAGGCGTATATATCACCATGACCTTGGGTTAGACAAAACCTTCTTAGATATGACACCAAAAGCTCAAGCAAAAACCAAAGGAAAAAGAAAAAGAAAGAAAGTGAAAAGACCATCCACGGAACGAGAGAAAGTATTTGCCAATCATATATCTGATAAGGAACTTGAATCTAGAATACATTCAGAACTCTTACAACTCAATTAACAAATAGGCCAAGCACATGAATAGACATTTCCCCAAAGAAGATCTACACGTGGCCAAAGAGCCACATGAAAAGGGGCCGCGCTGGCCACCAGGGCACTGCAAGTCAAGGCCACGGCAAGAGCCCCTCTGTGCTAGAGGTCCCAAAGGCCACCTCCAGGTTCCATGACCCCCGAGGAGGACTCGCCGGGCCCAGCATGTGGGCACGTGGCTACAGTTTCTTAGAGAAAAAGACGCCCACGAGGGGAGGGCTCACAGGGCAGAGGCTGCAGGGAACCCGCGCGCCGAGTTCTCAGCAACGAGCTGCAGAAACACGCATGTGCTGTTGTCTGCCGGGCAGTTCGTCAGAGACCAGGGCTCTCACTGGGGGCTGGTAAGGAAGACACCCTCTGTCCAGCATGCACCAAAATTCCAGACACCCCGAAGGAAAGCAGGCGTTCGGCATCAAGCTCGTCGTCTGCATAAAGAGCTCAGGGTCGGATTTCCTTCCAGAAACTCCAAGGCCCAGATGCCCACCAAGGGCCAGCGCTGCAAGCAGGCTTCTCTAAGCGTGGCCATCTCAGACCTGCCACGTTAGTAGGGAGACCACAAGTAACCCACTTCCCTGCGCTCGGTTTTCTCGCCTCCAGCACGAGAACCCCGCCGTCTCCTTCACCGTTCGGCTGCGAGGACTGCATCTAGCGCGGTGCCTGCTGCACGGGCACGCCTGTTGTAAAGGACCTGAACTCGAGACACGAGGCTCCCTGACTGGGCAGCGCGGGCTGCCCTCCAGGAGGGCGCCCACTGCTGAAGTGCTGGCTCCGCTACGTGATGGTGTGATGCACTCATCGAGATCCCCGCGACTCCCAGAGTCCACCGACCAGCACAGATGTGGCAGCCCTGGACGCCTAGACGCCTCTGCGACCACCCGCGAGCCACTCCCACACACACACACACCCCATCCTCGAACTACGAGGGCCCACAGAAGGGGACAGAGAAATCATTGGTTTCAGACATGACAAAGCCGAAGCTGTGCGTAGAAAACAGGCCCCTATCAGGGGGTTTCCTCCTGCCCCCGATCGAGGGAGGACCCAGCAGAGGGCCAACAGCCGCTACGTCCCCACGAATGGCTCCATTCCATCCAGTTTATTCCTCAGAAGTCGTCTCACATCTCTCGTTCTTTGACATGTTGATATTTGGGGAGGCCCAATGACTTTTCCCACAGTTTAAAGGGAATATATTATGTTAGCAAATTTGAGGAATCTTGGAATAACTTACAAAGGAGTTCAAAGTTCCAAAAATAATACCCCTAACTAAATTCAACGTTGTGGGTTTGTTTTTTTTTAACTCGCCTCCTCAGGTTTTCTAGGATCCCGTTACATGAAAGTTAAAAATATTCCAAAATACCTGACAGAACTAAGTCTGCCTCCAGCATAAGAGAGGCTAAATGGAGACCCTGCACTAGCAACCACGTTAGGCCCTCTAAGTAAAATTCCAAGAAGTCACCCGACATTTTGAGCCAAGCAGGACGCAAGCCAATCCATTTAAGCAAAAGTCTTTTCCTCTACAGTAAGTATCACAGTGATTGAGAAGGTTCCTGCTTCCAGTTGCCTGAAGAACAGACAAAAAGGAGGCAGAGGAGGCAATTAATTAGCCAGAAAAAGTAACGCCTAGGAAGCTGACCTGGACAGATTATGAACTGTGTAAAATGTCACAGCAAGAAAAAGATTTAGTCAATCCCCTCCAGCCCCCCTAAACTAAATATGCACTAAAGACTTCCTTTTCCATACAAAAGAAGGATAGTTTCATCTGGTGTGAGGATACCCAAGCACTCCAAGATCACATAATTAAGATACTCTGTCTGAATACCTTAGTTAGCTGAGGGACTCAGCCTCTGCTTTCCGTGTTTCTCTGAGAGCTGGAAACCCAAGGAGACATTCCATCGACTCATCTTGAAACCAGCTCTGTCCTCCAACTAGATCCCCAGGTCAGACTGAGTATTTTCAGAAGATGTGTCTCACAGCTTAAACCCAAACGCAAACTACACAAGTAACCATTCCCCACAAAAACTCCTTTGGCGTGCGGCCTGATCGTGTCCTGGTCAATGATCTTGAAACGCATTCCCTTTCAGAAATGAGAATGAAGCCATCTCAAGGCGGTGCTACATAGCATTTATGGGAACAGTCAATTCCAAGTATCTCACTGTAAGAAAGACCAACTAGATTACACCCAAAGCACGCGCAACAAAAGAAAAAGTAGATAAATGGGACCTCCTCAAAATTAAACATTTTTGCACCTCACAGGACTTTGTCAGAAGGGTGAAAAGGCAGCCAACTCAATGGGAAAAAATATCTGGAAATCACATATCTGATAAGGGTTTAATATCCAGGATATATAAAGAGATGTTACAACTCAACAATAAAAAGACAAATGACCCAATTAAAAAATGGGCCAAAGACTTGAATAGACATTTCTCCGAAGAAGAAATATAAATGGCAAAAAAACACATGAAGAAATGCTCAACATCACTCATGATTAGGGAATTGCAAATCAAAACTACAATGAGATATCATTTCACACCTATCAGAATGGCCACTACTAAAAAGACAGAGAACTACAAGTGTTGGAGAGGATGTGGAGAGATAGGAACACTTCTTCACTGTTGGTGGGAATGCAGGATGGTACAACCACTATGGAGGACTATTTGGCAGTTCCTAAAGAAGTTGAATATAGACTTGCCATGTGACCCTGCAATACCACTACTGGGTATATACCCAGAAGAACTGAGAGCAGTGACACGAACAGACATCTGCACACCGATGTTCAAAGCCACATTCTTCACCATTGCCAAAAGTTGGAAACAACCCAGGTGTCCATCAACAGATGAATGGATAAACAAACTGTGGTCTATTCACACGATGGAATATTATGCAGCTGTAAGAAGAAATGAAGTCATAAAGCATATGGCAACATGGATGAACCTGGAGGACATTATGTTGAGTGAAGCAAGCCAGACACAAAAGGACAAATACTGTATGAATGCGTTACTATGAACCAAATATATTGTGTAATATATTGTTTGATTCAAAAAAAAAAAATTATATGTATCCATTACATTTAATTGAGAAATGTATATATTTATTCATCTGTGTTTACTTTTTAGTTTTTAATTGTTTATATTTTCAATTATTAAATGTACAAAATAAAGTTTAAAAAAATGTTAAAAAAAAAAGACCAACTAGAAAGGGAGAGCTCCATGTCTAGGAATGTTTGGTAGAAATGGTCATAAGCGAATCCCAAAAGGGTGGTCATAAAATGTTGAGTACAGTGGATGAACCCGAAAACACTAAGCAATCAGACAGACACAAAGGGCAGGTACTGTACGATTTCACTTACACACAATGTCCAGAGCAGGCAAATCCAGACGCAATGGAGATGGCTGTTTGCCAGGGCTGGGGAGACAGAGTAAGGGGAAGCCACTGCCTAAGGGGTACAGGGTCTGTCTGGGGAGACGCGAATGTCTGGGACCTGACAGAGTCAGTGTGGTGCACAGCGTTGTGGACGTACCAAATGCCAGAGAATCTTCAGGTTAAAACGATCACTTTTATGCCATATCATTTCACCTTAATGAAGAAAGGCTGGGTACCAACAGCTAGCCTACGTCAGCTGTAGCCAGGCACCCCTGGGTCTGAACCCCAGCTCCTCCACTTACGAGCCGTATGGCAAGTTCTGGGACCTCTGTGTGCGTCCGTCTCCTTATCTGTAAAGGAAGGATAAAAGTGCTCACTCTGTAGGATTATCGTGGGGATTAAACCATCTTCTGGGCAAGGGCCTGGCAGAGCCCGTCATCAGGACAACCCTATGACTGCCATGGGCAGAGTGCTCTAAACACAAATTGCTCTCACCACAGGGCGTGGAGGACAGGAGGGCGCTCCACTCAGCGGTCAGACACGACCGACCTTCAACCTTTGCAGAAACATCTCCAAAAGCCTCCCTGTTTTACCATCCAACCCAAGAAGGAAGGCGAGCAGGTCACATGTCTTCCTGAGATAAAGAGCTGCACACACAGGGACCTTACTTGAGACTCTGAGGAGCTGAAAAAGCCACTTTCAACCTCCCTTTGGTACATTCCTGGAGACGAGTCCACCCCAGTCTCGACTGGATTGCTCGTGGGTTGGGAGGTGAAACCATGGCCTGAAGATAATTAAGGGAGCGAGGCCGTAAGTGTCACCTGACTTCCCGCACAGCAGTCTGCCTTTGCACCGGCAGGTGCACCCCAGACCCTCTCCTCACGCTGCCGCTTCCAGGGGTCCCTGAGGCAGCTGGACAGAGCCAGCAGCCCAGGCACCGCCAGAGCAGCTGAGGCAGTGAGCTAGGGGGCTCTTCAGAGGAGCAGATAGCTACGGTAAGACCTATGATTTCTCTAAACACACCTTCCTTTCAGCGACTCCAAGATAAATTAAAGAGTGTGAGCAGTGCCCCAAAGTTCATTTTTAAAACAAGACCCTAAAAAAAACAAAAAAATAAATAAAAAATAAAAAAATAAAACAAGACCCTTTGCTCCCAACATTGCCTGCTAAACTGTGTGTGACTGCAAGTCCATGTGAAGTCTCAGCTCTGGGTTCCCTCCCCCACGTTCTTCACTGCAAAACATGTAAAACACGTACAGAAAAGGGCACAACATTTCTATACACGATTTAACAAAGTTATATACCAAACGCCAGTGCCACCACCACCCAAGGCCGAGAATTAAGACCCCAGAAACCCCCTTTCATGGTATCAGAGCCCCCTTTCCCTACCAGAGGCAACCACCAGCCTCACCTTTAGGGTATTTTCCTTGGTTCTCATTTATCCTCTCATCACCTGTGTAAGCATCCTCAACAATGTCCTTATTTCTGCTTGTTTTTGACTCTATATAAATTGGAGTCAGTGTGTATTTTCTCTGCATGGTTTCCTTCAACCTCCTCACAGTAGGGTGAAAGAACTCAGGTTCTGCATTTGCAGAAGGTTACTGAACAGGACACATCTAGGCACTGCTAAGGACCTCTCTCTTGCTCCAGCAGCAAATTAATTTCATTAACTAAAACCCCGATTCAGCATTCAAACTGCTAATGGTGGATGTCTCCGGGGTGGGGAACTAGTTTGGTGGGAGAGATGGATGGGAAAGTACAAACATTAAGACATTTTTAATATGTATTCAATTTAAAGAATCATTTTCTAGAAAACATACAGCAAGAGTACCTAACAACTTCAGAAGTGCACGCAATCCATTTCTTGATGCATTATTATGCAGACATTAAATTTAAAACTATTTAAATGCAAAGCGGGAAGCACAGACTATGAAAGTGTAAATGCCCTATGATGATAACCAGGTTAAAAAAGCACATGCGTAAGAAAAAAAGAAACACACTGAAACACAGTAGTGTTAAAGTTGTAGAATTGGGGAAGCGGCTGTGGCTCAATCAGTGGGGCTCCTGTTTACCATATGGGAGGCCCCGGGTTCGGTTCCCGGGGCCCCCTGGTGGGGGCACGGCGTGGTTGGCTGGCCCGGTGAGCGCAAGCAGCAGGGGGGGGATAGATGAATAAATAAATAAAATCTTTAAAATAATTTTAAAAAATTAAAAAAAATAAAAAATAAAAAAGTTGTAGAATTGTCAGTGACCTCTCTATAAAATGTTTGCACTTATGGCAACATTACTTGCATAACAAATACAATTTTCCCAAAGCACCAATTCATACACAACATATTACTGGTTCTGATTACAACTCATTTGTAAAGCTTCTGGGAGAGACCACATCAGCACAAGTAGGTTACGGGTTTCAGAAGACACATGGAAAGCAAAAGAATTGCATTCTTCACAACTACCCAACCCCAACCTCCTGTAACCCAGACCTCGTCCCTGGAACTAATCAAATTTGATGTCATTTCACCCGGCACTTGCACAGCGCACAGGTTCCGAAATGCTGAGGAGCGCTACGGCCCCAGAAGAACACCTTCCACACACAAGAGCAACACGTGTTCTGCAACCCCGGCGGCTGGAGAGGGCAGAGTTTGGGACCAGAACCTCCTAGACCTCGGCCTGGCAGGACACATACCTTGTCCTTCCCAGGTGGATCAGAGCCCCCTTTCCCCAACAGAGGCAACCACCAGCCTCATCTTTAGGGTATCTTCCTTGGTTCTTATTTATAATCTTATCACCAGTGTAAAAGTGTCCCTCAATGTCATTTATTTCACCCAAAAGAGGTCCTCAAAGATATATTTTTTTAAACTTTTTATTCCAAAATACGTTCAAACTTACAGGATGGCCACAAAAATGATACAAACCCCATAAGAAGGATCCAACACATCCCCTCCCCCCAGACACCCAGAACCACTAATCCCGAGTTTTTGTCCCATTTTCCACATCACTCCATCCACCTGTCTATCTACCTATCCGCCTGTCTCTCATCTATTTAGCCATCCATTTTCTGAACACTAAAGGTATACACCATGCTCCTTAAACACCCAATCCTGCCCCGTACACCTCCCAGGAGCACCCAACCCTGCCCCGTACACCTCCCAGGAGCACCCAACCCTGCCCCGTACACCTCCCAGGAGCACCCAACCCTGCCCCGTACACCTCCCAGGAGCACCCAACCCTGCCCCGTACACCTCTTATGAACAAGGACACCTGCCCTGAAACTACCCCAGCACAGCCACCAACACTGACACAGAGCTTACTGTCCACAGGCAAACCCTTCGCATGCCCCAACAGCATCCCTTTGAGCCTTTTCTCCTTTCCACACAGGATCACATGGTGCCTTGAATTGCCGTTGTCTCTTTAGTTGTCCTTTTTCTTTTTACTTCTGGGCCTCTAAGATACTTTAATACTGATATTTTCCCAAAACACTTATAAAGAACGCCTATCCCTTGAGTCTGGTTACTATTCTTCAATGCTTCCATAATCAAAATTCTTTGGTGGGTACGGTTCCTTCTCTCCCATGCTCCCCACAGGCCCGGAGAGCCCAGGCATCCTCCCCGCTCAGGGGCTCGTGACCACGCAGCAGGGACCACGACACAGGACTGAGCTAAACCTCCTCTCCAAGCCCACCCCATCCCCCCAGCAAACACAACAGGCAAACATCTTTTTGTGCTGCATTTTTCTTAGGAAGGAAAAAATTACACCAAAACCAAATTCCCCCACCGGAACACATCGCCTTCTTACTAACCACAAATTCTGGCAAAATCTGTTCTACATAATAGTGATTCAGTTAGTTCCTCTTTTCTTCAAATGGACATTTTACCTTGTAGTATGTCTGGGGCCCTGGGGGGCAAGATGGAGGGAGACATAGTTCAAAGGTCAATGGCAGCTGGGTGAACACTTATCTAAAACATGACACTATCTGAAGAAAAACGTAATTCTGCTTAAACGTCTGAGCCCCTCCTCCACAGCAGATATTATTCGGGATAGTGAGTCCTAAGGGAAAATAACAGTTTCTGCCCATCAGTTGACAGTCCAAATGTCTACGATGGAAATAGGGATGGACAGGAAGGCTTTTTTCCCCTTAAGACTAATGGTACTTTGAGGTATAAGCAATCACAACAAAACACATAAATCTTAAGTGACAGCTCAATGAACTCTGACAACCCTTAACACCCAGAGAAGAAAGGAAACAGGTGAATGCTGGTGTGAAAGCAGCCAGGCCAGAGAAGCTGGGCCACTGGCGGAGGAGGCAGCCCAGCCTCTCAAAAACCAGGAGTCGTCCCCAGGGCTGGAGCAGAGGAATGGCCCGGAGGCTCCAGCTGGTGCAATGTGTGGAAGCCATGGGACTGGAGGGTGGAATGAATGTATGGGTGGAATGTATGGAAGCCCTCAGACCGACCTGACCTGGGAGTGAAGCTGGAGCCTCCCTTGTCCTGAAGCCTAAGCTCAGGGCCAAAGGATCGATGAAGCAGAGGTTCTGCGCACAGTGGAAACTTGTACCCATTTTCACCTGTGCTGTATGCAACCCCAAAAACTCAAATCTTTACACTCTTCAGATTAGACAAGCAAGTAGGTACCTCACTCACTTTGTGCCATTCTTATTTTGCCACAATCAACAAGCTTTATAACCTCAAAATAGACACTGAAATAAATTCTTAACCTGAGCAGTCGGGGAATAAATGTTCCAGCCAATCAGATATTTTGAGTTCTAATTCCAATATAAAAACTCACAACACGTTAGTATCCAAAAGACAAAAAGAAGTTCTACAAATCATTAAGAAAAAGGACAATCTCATATGAAATGGTCACTTCAGAGAAGCCATAATGCTCACCAATAATCAAGGAAATACAAATTAAAGCAAAAACGAAATACTTCCTTCTTTTTCACGAGTCTGAAGGGAGCTGAACATGGCATTTAGTGGCGGTGCCGCTACGGAAAGGGATTGTGCTGTTGGCAGAGCCACCACGGGGATAAAAGCACAAACCCTGGAAGGCAGCAGTTCCACCCCTGGGAGCCCACAGACACTGAACGCACGGACCTGTGAATGCCAGGTTACAGGGGTATAAAATAGACCACGGTCACCTTGGGGAAGGGGGTGGTGACTGAAATGAGGTATCTAGGATCTTCCACTTTTTTTTTTTTTTTTTTTTAAAGAAAATGTATTTATCTATGTATTGCAAACTGAAAGTTACATTTTTAAGGAGGGAGTTATTTAAGATCATTCACTGCCTAATTTTCAAAGAATTCAAATACAAAAAAGCCAGTGCTGAAAACAACACTGAACACAACCACTTCTTCTGACAACCACAAAGACCCCCTCGTGGCCACCGTGAACACTGCGGGGAGTGGCTCTGGCTGCCCGGCCTGGTAAGAGGGTCAGACCACCACGGAAGAGGGACTCCACTGTTGATCTCTGTAAGCCACGCTGCCTCCTCCAAGAAACCAGAGCCCACCTCTGCTAAACCAAGATACACACCTTGTCTTCGAGGTCCTGCATTTGCAAAGGCTTTTTTTCTGACTCCATCTCACCCAACCAGGGTTCCCTCCAAGACACACTGCCCTGAAGTTCTCTCCACCCCCCCCATCCACCAGTCCCCACTCCCCCACACTTAGTTGGGCCCCCTTGAGCCTTCACGTGCTTTCTGAGATCCCTGATAAAAACTTACTGTAATGGTTTGGAGCTGTCTATACCCCTGAAAAACACGTTCTTAAACTTAGTGGATGTGCACCACTACTTAGGACCTGCAGTTAAGGACGTGGCCCAGCTCAATCAGGAGGTCTTAAACCTACCCCTGGAAACCTTTGTAAGAGACACTCAGAGAGAGAAAGCCAGGGAAGCAGGCAGCTGAAGTCAAGGGAAACAGGAGAGAAAGGCGCATCAGCAGACGCAGCCACGTGCCCTGCCCTGTGACAGAGGAGCCCAGGACCTGGGTCCTGAGGAAAGATTAGCCTTGATGATGCCTGGACTTGGACATTTCCACAGCCTCAGGATGTGAGCTAATAAGTTCCCACTGTTCAAGCCAACCCACTGCATGGCATTAGCTGGAGCAGCCTGGGGCCAGGCCTCTTCCTCCTTTCTCTGAGTTACAGCTGGGGAGAATGGGTTTCTTTTCTCCATGTGAAAAGGGTCCCCCTCCCAGGTGGCTTTAATGGAATTAAACCCCAACAGCCTGCGTGCCACACTGTGGGTCTTGCCGGGCTAAAGGAAAGCGCTCTAAACTGCAAAGTGCTAAGCTGTCAAGAGCCTTGGGTCGGTAGTTTTCACAAGCAGTTCTAATGAAGTCACCATGTCCCAAGCAAGGCCGGCTGCTGCGGGGCCCGCCTGCGCAGAGCGGGGACTCTCCCGCACACCACAGGGCAGCCTTAGGAGTGCTCCCGAAGGGGTCCCGGTATCTGCAGAGGCAGCCCGTAGCTCGGCTCCGACCTGCTTCACAGGCCCGAGGCCTCCAACCCAAGCCCAAACCCCCTATCCAGGCGGAAGGGTCCGTCCCGGGGGCGCCCTGGCAGAGGGCGGGGCAGCCTGCCCACAGCCGGCTCGAACCTGGGACCTCAAGGAACCCAGCAGGACCTCGCGCCGGGAAAGCTGAGAGGGAGGAAGGGGCGTGCCCTCTGCAGGCAGGTGCCTCGGGCTCTCTCTATCAAGGCAATCCAGAGACCCCCTTCCGCCCTCGCCAGCGAGCTCCCCGCCGGCTCTCCAGGAGAAGCGCCACCGCCCCCGTGGGCGCCCCGCCGGGCGCTCCGAGCAGAGCCTCCCCAGCATGCAGCCACCACCACCGGCCCCTGCAGCCCCGTGCACAGCAGGGCGCCGGGGAGACCAGGCCTCGTGGCTTCCTCGGAGCAGAAGTTTGCACATTAGCCCCAAGCCCTGGCGGGCTGGCCGGCTGCACGGGGAAGGAGGGTAGTCCCGCGCCCAGCTCCCTGCCCCAGCGCACACGAAGGGGCCGGAGGCGCGCAGACGGGGCGCCGAGGCAAGCCACCGGGCGGCGGGAGCCGAGGCTGCGTGGCTGGGGTCCCGAGGCGGGCTCGGACGAGGGCTGGGGGCGCGCTGCGGGGCCGGGGTGCCTGCCGGGGACCGAGCCGGGGATTCCCCGGCGCCGGGCGGGCGGGAGCGGGAGCTGCCCAGGAGGGGTCTGGGCGCGCGGCTTGCGTGGCCGGGGGCGCCTAAGGCCGCGAGGAGGGTCTCCGGCCGCGATCGCCGCCTACCTCCAGCGGCGGGGTCCGCCTCCTCGCCGGCCTCCGCCTCGGCCGCCGCTCCTGCCGCGGGAGGTAGCGGGTCCATCGCCGCCAGTCATGTGAGCCCGCGCGCCCACGTGACTTCCTCCCGCGCCGCCGCCCCGCCCCGCGCCGCCCGGGACCCCCGCCCCCGGCCACGCGGCCGCCCCCGCCCCTTCCCGGGTTCAGCGCCCGCCCACCCACTCCTCCTCCGGGCGCCCGTCACGCGCCCTGCGGCTCCTCCGCTCGCTCGCCGCTGCTCAGCCCCCTTCGGCCACCAGCCCTGGCAACCGCTGCAGCGCCGCGGTCCCTCAACTCGCTCAACCCTCAGCCGTCTACCCGCGCCTCATTCCCTCACTGGCCACCTACCCGCTCTCCCGCTCCATCCCGCTCCCAGCTGGCGTTCGCCCACCGCCCCCAGCCAGTCCCGCCGGCTCCCGCGTGCCTCCTCCACGCCTTCCCGCTCCTTGGCCGCCCACCCAGGCCTCCCGACTGCCGCCTGGAGGGTGCAACGATGCCTGAGGGCCTTTCCTGAGCTGGGGCTTTGTCGTGGGGGTAGGAGGGACAGGTGTCCGGAGTGGAAGTGGCCTGACTGGTCGGAGCCTGGACCAGAGGAGGGCCTCCCGCCCAGCACGGGTGCAGAGGAAGGTGCCTGGACGGGCCGACAGCCGAGCTGGACGCGAGAGGAGTGGGGGGTGAGCAGGCGGTGAGGCCCCCCGCAGCTGGCAGGGTACCCGGCGTTGCTGCAGTGAGCGAGCAGGACGACAGCGGCGGGACAGGGCGCTGGTGCGCCGCGCAGGGCCGCCTCGGGAGGGGGCTTGTTTCCACAGTCAGGGCGCCAGGCCCAGGCGCCCCCCCAGGGGGCACTTCCCCCCGCCGCGCTGCCTGGCCCCAGCCCTCGGGGGCGCCCACCCGAGCAGGGGCAGCCACGCCGTCCTTCGGGAAGTCTGCCCCCCACAGGAGGGGCCAGGGCGGCTCTCGGGTCTCGGGGGCACGCCGCGCGCCCTGACACCCGTCCCCTCCCCTAGCCGCCGCCGCTGCCCGGGCTTCCTTTCAGCCGCTGCTGCCACCAAATAATGCCCTCGATACCTTCCCGGCCCCGCACCCCCCAGCGCACACGCACATGCTGCTAACTTCCTGGCATCTCTGTTCCCCCCCAGATTATAAAAGCTTTATTACACCTTTTGAAGCTCACAGCACTCTGAGAACTGGAAAGCATTATACAAGCATAAAATTAGACATTAATCAGGAATCAGAGCATATTAAATCTATTATCTGACATTAACACCCCTGACATATGCCACACAGTGTCTAGTTAAGCGGCTCTTGGTCTTGGCTGCACTTTCTAATCACCTGGGGACCGTTAAACTTCACTACACCTGGGACCCAGCCCCAGAGATTCTGATTTAATTGGTCCGCTTATGGCCCGGGTTTGGGATTATTCTTTTCTTTTCTTTTTTTTTTTTTTAAAGCTCCCCAGGTGATTCTACGGTGCAGCTAAGGATGGAAACCACTGCTTTGATTGGACAGTTTGTTTATTTCTGCAAACATCTCCCAAGCACTCACTAGGTGCCAGATTTTGCATGGCTGATGGGGATGGAGGGAGGGAATTCAGGGTGACTAGGCCCCTGGGTTCCTGGTGTGGTTGAGGGAGGCGCAGAACACAGCACAATTCTCATACCACCTGGGTGAAGCAAGCCTTGGGGTGGCAGCCTGGGGGGTGGGGAAAGATGAAGCACTGAGGGATTCTGATGGGCTCTGATTTTTCTGAATGCCTCCAGGAGAGGGAGAGCAGCCCTGACAAAGCGGATCTATCGCCAGATACACTAGTGGTTAGAGTTCTCAGAAATGGGAACTGAAATACATCTGCCTATAACTTCCACCTGTGACTCCAAGCTCTCTAGATCACACCCAAGAAGCCTAATCCGTATACAATTCCTGTTTCATTCAAGGAACTATAAAGAGAAAACGGAAATTCTAATTTTTAAAAATAATCTAATGACATTATTACTGTTAGGTTTTTAGTCCCATTTATAAGCTTTGCATTTAGGAAAATAAGAGCGACAGAGGCAAATGGACAGAAGCCTGGGACGCAGAACATCAAGTCAGGGCCTAACAATAAGGTGGACACTGGTGTCTGAGGTCAGTACCACACAGGTGAACTGCAGAAAGGGACTATATCAATTATCCTACTAAAACACAAGGATTTCCAAGTCTTGCTAAAGACCTCTCAAAAAGAGTTCTTCAAATACTTTGAAGAGTTGATCCTAGAAATATTAATGTCAGGATAGGCTATATCATGCTGCAGTAACATATAATCTCAAATCTCAGAAGCTTGAAATAGCCAAGGTCTGCATCTCCCCACATCGCATGCCCTGGAAGGGGATCATAGCCACGCAGGGACCCAGGAGAATGAGGCAGCCGCCATCTTGAATTTCCAACACCGTGACAAAGGGAAAGTCTTGCCTGGGCAATTAAGTGCCCAAATGCAGAAGTGACACACAACACTTATGCTCACACCTCACTGGTGAAAGTGGTGACACGGCCTCACCCAATCACAGGAGGGCCAGGAAGTACATGTGCCAGGAGCACAGAAAGCCAGAAACACTTGGTGAACAGCACTAACTAGTAACCATACTAACCACACTAACACCTACTGAGTGCCTGCAATCACCTAACTAATGCTCTTTCATTTAGAAACTCACCTAATCCTTAAGTAAACCTATCAAGTAGGAGTTTGATTATCTCCATTTTACTGCAAAGGACCCCAAGACTAAAGAGGTAGAGCATACTAAGTCCACATAGCCAGTCAACAAAAGACCTGGCTACAGGCCCAGTCTGGCTGGTACCAGAGGCTGTGCTGGTAACCCCAGCAGCTTAACCCCTGTGCTAGGAAAGCAGGCATTTCTTGTCACACTCCTACGCAAGAACTTCTGGTCTACCCATGTTCTCCTGTTTCAGGAAGGTTAGGTATGAAGCTACCTATGGATCTAATTGGATGGGGGCTTATATTGGGTGGGAAAAGCTGAGAAAATCATAATAACTTTATTAACAATATTAAGAGCCCCAAACATGTATTAAGCACTTACTATGTGCCAGCCACTGTGCTACATGCTGAACCAGTATCATTTCATTTAATATTGTGAGGGTAATGGAATCAAACCCTTCCAGGAATAGGAGATACCTTCCTAGGCAGAGCCTCTCAAGTATCCGCTCTCAAATTCCTGCCTGGATGAAAAAGACTTGTTCACAGCCTCCAGGAGGTCCAGAAATGTTTAAATAGCTTTAAAATGTTGGTTTCCTTACTAACTTCCTTCAGCTTCCATTTGCTCAGGTGTGAAATGGATATATTAACTCCATGAGCAAACTCTAGAATATAGGCTACCAGAAGATAGAAAGGGGGGCTGATGCTCAATTTGTGCAGAATTTTGGATAAGGTTGATTTTAAATGTTTGGAAATGGATAGAGGTGATGGTAGCACATTGTCATTAGTGTAATTAACAGTGATGAAATATGTGTGATTGTGGCTGAAAGGGGGAAGTTTTGGGTCATGTATGTCACTAGAAGGAAAGCTACAGGATGAAACATGGAACTGTATAACTTAGTGAACCCTATTGCGGACAATGAATGTGGTTAATAGAACAAATATAAGAATGTTCTTCCATGAACAAGAACAAATGTACATCCCTATTACCAGATGTCAATAATAGGGAGGTACATGGGGAAAAAAATACACCTAATACAAACTATGGACTATAGTGACCAGTACTATACTAGTATTCTTCCATCAATTGTAACAAAGGTACCACACCTATACCAAATGTCAACAACAGTGGGGTTATAAGGAGTATGAGGTTTTTCTTTTTGGAACAATGAAAATGTTCTAAAATTGATTGTGGTGATGAAAGCGCAACTCTGTGAATATACTGAGAGCCATGGATTGTGCACTTTGAATGGATTGTTTGGTGTGTGGATAAAACTATTTTAAAAATTGCCCTTTATAGAGGATTGTTCCTCAAAGGTTAAGGTTTAAATCGGAGACTTTTATGGTGATTTGACCTAATGCAGATGGACCTTCACCCTTCTGCTCCAAACACACAGAAGCCTCAGTTAAAATTTCACCCCCAAAATGTTTGTAATACATAGCTGAGGTCAAAAGCAAGAAAAGGTGCCAGATATAAAGTGACAACCTCAAGCTACAGGGATCAACAAAAGCCGAAGCCATACAACTCACAGAACACTCAGAAATCATAAAGGTCTAGAAATGTGGGCTAAGGAGAGGTGGCCTTACATCCTGGAAAGGATGGGAAATTGGCTGCACTCCCTAAGGAAAGTCAGGATTAATGAGGGGTGAACTTCCAGCCTTTGGGAGCAGCATGGACACTTGCTGTCCACACTGGACTGAGAGTGGGAAAAGAACAACTGCGGCAACCCTACTGCTAGATATTTACCCAAGAGGAAGAAAAACATATGTTCACAAAAAGGCTCATTCATTTTTTTTTTTTTTTTTTAAAGATTTTTTTATTTATTTATTCATTTATCCCCCCCTTGCTGCTTGTGCTCGCCAGGTCAGCCAACCATGCCGCACGGGCGGGCCCGCCCCCACCAGGAGGCCCCGGGAACCGAACCAGGGGCCCCCCACATGGCAAACGGGAGCCCCACTGATTGAGCCACAGCCGCCTCCCAAGGCTCATTCATAATAGCCTCATTCTAGTGGTGAAAACCTGGAAACAATCCAAATGTCCACTAATGATGGCCTAGAAAAACATAGTGCCATAGAGTTCTACAATGGAATACCATACACCAATGCAAAACAAATGCTGACACCAGTGGCTAGAAGTGGGGTGCTGCTGTAACAATTACAAAAAAGTGTGGAATTGGGTAATGGGTAGAGTCTGGAAGAATTTTGAGGATACATGTTAGGAAAAGCCTATATTGCCTTGAACAGACTGTTAGTAGAAGTATGGATGTTAACTTAATGACCCTGCTAGTGAAGACTCAGAAGGAAATAAGGAACACATGAATGCCGAGTGGTGGAAAGGGGATTCATTGTTATGTAGTGACAGAAAGCTTAGCTGAATTTTTTCCTATAGGTACATGGAAAGCAAGACTTAAAAAAATAAACTTGGATATTAGCTGAGGAAATTTCCAAGCAAAGTATTGATGGTGCAACCTGGTTTCTTCTTGTTGCTTACAATAAAATGCAAGATGAAAGAGATAAATGAGGGAAGAACTACTAAGCAAAAAGGAACCAGGACTTGATTTTTGAGGGAAATTCTTAGCCTATCCAGATTTCAAAAGATGTTAAAACAGGAGATTTATGATCAGGAAAGTGTGCTCTGGAGAGAAAGTCAAGAGTGTGGCTGGACAACATTTTCTTAGTTCCTCAGAAGGAAGAAAAGGTCACAGTGGTCAGTTGCCCAGAGGGCTCACTAAGGAGACTAGGCATGCTAATACAACTGCAGTTTGACTATGGTAAGCTAAAGATGCATATTGTACCCCAGAGCAAGAGTCAGCAAACTGTGGCCCATGTGCCAAATCTGGCACATCATCTGTTTGTTTTTTTTGTATTTTTTGTTTTTTTTTACCAGGAGGTCCCGGGGATCGAACCCAGGTCCCTCCATATGGGAGACGGACGCCCAACCAGTTGAGCCACATCCGACCCCCGACACATCATCTGTTTTTGCAAAGAAAGTTCTACTGGAATATAACCATGCTCATTTATTTATTTATCGTCTATGGCTGCATTCATGCTACAACAGCAGAGTTGAGTAGTTCAGAAAAAAACTATCTGGTCCGCAAAACCTAAAATATTTGCTATCTGAAACTTCACAGAAGTTATTGAACCCTGGTCTAGAACAACCTCCAAGAAATAAAGAGGTAAAGATAATAAGTATATAGTGGAGATGAAAGCAGTACTAAAAACACCCAATTAAAAAGGGAGTACAACAAGATGGGAGAATTTAAAAACAAGTAGTATGGGAGATGATCACAAAACTGTCTTAGTTTCCTAGGGTGGCCATAACAAAGTACCACAAAGTGGGTGGCTGCAAACAGTGGAAATTGATTGTCTCACAGATCTGGGGCTGGAAGACTGAAATCAAGGTGTTGGCAGGGCCGTGCTCCCTCTGAAGTCTACAGGGAACACTGTGTTCCATGCCTCTCTCCTGGCTTCTGGCAGTGGCCAGAAATCATTGACTTGGGGGTGGATGTGGCTCAAATGGTTGGGCGTCCGTCTACCATATGGAGGGACCTGGGTTCGATCCCCGGGACCTCCCGGTAAAAAAAAAAGAAAAGAAAAGAAAAGAAAAAGAAATCATTGACTTTACTTGACTTGTAGCACTTCAACCTCTGCCTCAGCCATCACATGGTAGTCTGTCTGTCTGTGTCAAATTGTCCTCTTCTTCTAAGGACACCAGTCACTTTGGACTAGGGCCCATCCTAATCTCGTTTGACCTCATCATGACTAATCACATCTTCAAAGAGCCTATATCCAAATAGGGTCACATTCATGGGACTGGGGGTTAGGACTTGAACATATCTTTTGAGGGACACAATTCAAAACAGCAACCATATCTGTAATTATATTAAATGCAAATGATTAAACAATCCAATGAAAAGGCAGAGATCATCTATATGTCATTTATATACTTCAAAGAGAAGGACAAAGATAGAAAAATATGTATTATGGAAACACTTATCAAATGAAAGGTGGAATGACTGTATTAACATCAGACCAAGCAGACTTCAGGATAAGGAGTATTAACAAAATTAAGGAAGAATATTTCATAATGTTATGAGGGTCACTTCTTTAGGAAGATATAATTCTCCTAAAACAATAGAATTAAAAGTAGAAACCAATAGGACAAATACATTTCAAAAATCCTCAGATATTTGCAAATTAAGCTACAAAATTCTAAAAGAAGAAACCACATGGGAAATCAAATATTTTTAATTGAATAATACTGAAAAAACAATATATCACATTTGTGAGATACAGTTAAAGAAGTGTGTAGAGGGACTTGTTTGTCTCTAAATGCTTATATTAGAAAATACAAAGTTTTAAAATCAAGGATGTAAGCATATACCATAAAAAGCTACAAGAAGAGCACATTTAAATGTGAAATACATCAAAGGAAGGGAAAGGAAATGGTAAGAGCAAAATTAAATTGAATAGAAAATAGATAAATGAGGGAAAATTAACAAAATCAGTTGCTGATTCTTAGGAAAGATTAATGAAATTGATTAACCCTTGCACATACTGATCAAAAGGAAAAAAAGAAAGAAGAAACAAAATTACAATTATCATTGAAACTAAGCCTAATTAAAATTAATTCCTGGGAAGCGGCTGTGGCTCAATCAGTAGGGCTCCCGTTTACCATATGGGAGGCCCCGGGTTCGGTTCCCGGGGCCTCCTGGTGAAGGCAAGCCCGCCCGCACGGCGTGGTTAGCTGACCCAGCGAGCACAAGCAGCAAGGGGGGGATAAATGAATAAATAAATAAAATCTTAAAAAAAAAAAAATAAAATAAAATAAAATAAAATAAAATTAATTCCTAAGAGTTTCCTGCTGAAAACCTCCCTGCTACTCAAATGTGGCCTCTTTCTAAGCCAAACTTTGCACATAAACGCACTACCTTCCCCCCAATATGGGACCCAGGCTGGCTCCAAGGGATTATTACAAAGCATTAATCAGCAATACATTTGGAGAAAGAACTTGACCCAGGGAAATATTAAATAAAACAGAGTTTTTATAGCTAAGAGATTTCAAAGCGAGTCAGGAGGTCATTCCAGAGGTTATGCTTATGCAGGTCTCAGCCAGACTCACAAATAGCCACAGTAAACAAAGCCTCATAAAACAGTGCTCCCAAGGGCCCTAGGGACATCTGACACAACCTCATGAAATCAATACCCCCTCAGTGGGCCCTATCTGGGAGTATATGAAAATCTATTTCCCTAACATAACATAATTATACTCATTTATAATTCCCCTAATCATGATTCTTCTACTCCTTTTATATGAATCTATAATTTTCAATTTATCTTCAAGTGTATTTCTCAGAGACTTAAATCTTTGGATAGTTCCAATGGAACCCTGAAACCAAGCAGATATGTGGCCAACTCCTACTCACCAGTTCTTGGGGCTTGCCCTGGAAAACTAACAAAATGGTGATGATGGACCAGCCCCAACCCAAAAACAAGGAGTATCTTCAACTGCAAGCAATTCCATTCCTCTGCCCCATAATATCTAAATCCCTTCTCCACCTGAGTGGACATCATTCCAAATCCCTCAACATTGAAGAATGAACAAAAATAAGGGGGGAGTGTAACCACCTGCATTAACTGTGTAACTTGTAATATTTATATAGTAAATAAATTAAAATTAATGTCTGTAGAGATCCTACAGACATTAAAGTAATAAATAAAAATATTATGGACAATTTTATAAATTCAACAACAAAAATGAAATAATTCCTTGAAAAAGACAAATGACCAAAACTGACACAAGAAAAAACAGGAAATCTGAATGCCTTGTATTTAGTTATTAGAAACTTCCTCACAAAGAAAACTGGTCCAGATGGCTTTACTAGTAAATTCTATCAAACTTTTAAATCATAGCAATCTTACACAAGTAGCACTTATGCTAGGAAGGTGTTTGGCTTAGTTACATGAAAAACAATATAATTCACCATATTAACTGAATAAAGAAGAACCACATGATCATCTCAATACATGCAGAAAAAAATTGGACAAAATTCAACACCCATTCATGAGTATAATTCTCAGCAAACTAGGACTACAAGGAAACTTCTTCAACTTGAAAAAGAGCTAATCTAAATCTAAGGCTAACTTCATACATAATGGTGAATTATTAAACATTTTCCCCATAAGATCAGCAACAACACAAGATGTCCACTCTTACTTCTACTCAACAATGACTGAAGGTCCTGGCCTGTGGAATAAAGCAAGGGGGAAAAGGCATAAGGATTAGAAAGGAAGATGTATGTAGAAGTATATAGATTAAAAAAAATAAGTAAAAAAAATCCTAAAGCATCTGTCAAAACAAATTTCCCTACTAGAACTAAAAGTAATAAGTGAATTCACCAAGTCTGCAGGATACAAGGCCAATATACAAAATTCAATTATAATTCCAGATAGTAGCCACAAACAATTGGAATAAATGAAATAAAAAACAAAACTAGGGAGCAGATATTGGGCTCCCGTCTACCATATGGAGGGTCCAGGGTTCGATTCCTGGGGCTTCCTGATGAGGGTAGGCAGGCCCGCGTGGCAAGCTGGCCTCAGTGGAGAGCTGGCACAGCAAGATGACGCAACAAAGAGACACAGGGGAGAAACAATAAGAGATGCAGCAAACCAGGGAGCTGAGGTGGTGCAAGAGATTGAGCGCTTCTCTCCCACTCCGGAAGGTCCCAGGATTGGTTCCCAATGCTGCCTAAAGACAAGCAGACACAGAAGACCACACAGCAAATGGACATAGAGAACAGACAGAGAGTGCAAAAACAACGGGCGGGGGGGGAGGTGAGAAATAAATAAATCTTAAAACAAAAACAAAAACTATTTACACAAATTCTTTCTGTAAAGGTCTGATAGGAAAAATAAGAGAAGAATATTATAAGACTTGATACCAAATTCAAAGACATTACCAAAAATAAAACTACAGATGATATTCCTCAGAACATAAATGAAGAAATCCTTAACAAAATAGAAGTAAATCCAAGCCAGCAATATAGAAAATGGACAAAACATTGTGACCAAGTGGAATGTAAGTTTGATTTAACATTACAAAATCAGTCAAGGTAATTCACCCTACTAATAGAGAAAAAGAGAAAATCCATAAGATCATCTCAATGGTGCAGAAAAAGCATTTAACAAACGTCAGCACCCCATCGTAATAAAAACTATCAGCAAACTAGCAATGGAAGGGAATTTCCTTAACCTCATAAAGGGCATCTTCCAAAAATCATAGAGCTAGCCATCTGGGCCAGGCTGATAAAATACTGAATGCTTGGAAACAAGGCAAGCAGGTGCACACTCATCACTTATATTCAGTTTTGTCTGGCCAGTTCACCGTATAGAAAGAAAAAGGAAAAAAAGGCGTACAGATAGGAAAGAAAATCAACTCATAAACGATATGATCAAGTGCATAGAAAATTCTAAGGAATAGATAGAAAGGCTACTAGCAATAATAACTAAATTTATCAGGGTTGCAAGATACAACATGAAATATAAAAATTTCTATATACTAGCAATGAACAGTTAGAAAATAAACTTTTTAAAAAAAAAATCACCATTAACAATAGGATTTTTTTTAAAAGCCTGGAAATATTTAGAGATAAATTTAACAAGACATGGGCAAAACTCCTATAAATGAAAATTATAAAACATTGCTGAAAGCAAATTTTAAAGACCTAAAAGTTCATACTGACATATTGTTAGGATGTCAATTCTCCCCAAATTGATCTATAGACTTAATGCAGTTCCAATCATAATCCTAGCGTACTTTCTTCATAGACATTCATAAGCTGATTGTAAAATTTATATGGAAAAGCAAAGTACCTAGGATAAACAAACCAATCTTGAGAATGAAAAACCAAATGGAGGACGACTCTCACTACTTGACTTCAAAACTTACTATAAAGCTTCTGTGCTCAAGATAAAGTGGTACTGCCACGAAGAAACACAAATAGATCAACATAACAGATTAGAGAGCTGAGAAATTAACCTACCCATATAAGGCCAATTGATTTTCTATAAAGATACCAAGATAATTAAATGGGGGAAATGATAGTAAGTGGTAGTGGAACAACTGGATGTCTATTTGAAAAAGAAATGAACCTCGATTTTGCCTCCTATCGTACTCAAAAGTTAACGCGGATCATAGATCTAGACCTAAAAATCAAAATCATAAAGCTGCTAGTAGAACATATTGGAGAAAATCTTTGCACCCTTGGAATAAGCAGAGATTTCTTAGAGAGGACACAAAAAAAAAGGTGTCATAAAAGCAAAAATTGATAAATTAGACTTCATAGAAAGTTTAAAGCTTCTGCATTTCCAAAGACCGCCAGTAAGAAAATGAAAACACAATTCACAGACTATGAGAAAATATGTGATATACATATACCTGACAAAAGACTTATATCTGGAATACATACATTCTTAAATTCAATAGTAAGAAGACAAACAACATGATTTTTATTTTTTTCCTATTTATTTTTTTAAACAATTTATTGAAGTATATCATTCATACATGAACATACATAAACTATAAGTGTTCAGTAAACATCATGAGCTTACAAAACAAACATGCATAACATCATGCAGGGCTCCCACACATCACCCCCCCACACAAATACCCCACATTGTTGTGAAACATATGTTAACAAATCATGAAAGAGCATCATCAAAGTGTTACTACTAACTATAGCCCGTATCTTACTCCCCTGACATATTGTTTTTTTAAAGGATTTATTTATTTACTTTTATCCATTTTTACACACACACACACACACACATGCACCTGTTTTTGCTGTTTCTGTGTCCATTCGCTGGGCAACTCTCTGTGTATGTTTCCTGCCCTATCTTCTCATCCTTCTCCTCCTGTCTTCACTGGGATTCGATCTTCAGAACCTCCGATGTGAGAGAGAGGCATCCTACCACCTGCACCACCTTAGTTGCTGGTTTTTCGGCGTGTCTTGTCTTAGACACAGCTTGTGTCACTCTCCACGAGCCATCTTGCTGCTCACCCACTCACAGGGCCTGGCAGCCCATGCACATTCTATTTTTCCTTTTTTTATTTTTACTGGGATGTCCCAGGGATAGAACCCAGGTCCCTCCATATGGGAGATGGACGCCCAACCACCCGAGCCTCATCCGTCCCCTTGCCATATCTCTTAAGGTTGACCAAAGATACCTAGAGTTACAGTCTTTTCCCATACAGGATGGTCATATAATAAATCAGGCTTAGTTTATCACCAGCATTCTAAAAACTAGACCTAGGGAGAAAAACTAGGTCTGGGGACACCTGCATGGTTCTAATATAGCAAATGTTTAGCCTACCTTGATTATCACAAAATCAGGACAGCAAGAATATTCGCACGACATGATTTTTAAAAGATGGTCAAAAAGACTTGAACAGAAACTTCATAAAGGAAGATGTATAAATCAACAATAAGCAGATGAAAAATGTGTTCTATACCATTAGTCATTAGGGAAATGTAATTTAAAGCCTTAGTGAGATGCCACTACATACTTACCAAAATTGTTAAAAAAAAAAAAAAAAGACTAATAAAACCAAATGTTGGCAAAGATATAGAGAAACCAGAACTCTCATACATTGCTGTTGAGAATGTAAATTTGAGAAAATGTTTGGCAGTGACTAATAAAGGCAAACATATATCTATGTTATGAACCAGCAATTCTGCTCCTCTATTTGATATCCCAGAGAAATGAAAATTATTTGCACAAAAAGACTTGACAAGTATGTACATAGCAACTTTATTCACAATAGCTAGAGACTTAAAACAACCCAGATGTTTATTAAGATCAAAATGGATAAACAAATTGTTACATATTCATACAAGAAATACTACTCAGCAATAGAAAGGAACAAATTATTGATAAATGCAATAACAAGAATGAATATAAAAACATTGTGCTGAACAAAAGAAGTCAGACATAAAATAAAGATATGCTTCTATTTATATAAGATTCTACAACAGGCAAAACTCTATGACATTCCAGGAAAAGGAAAACTAATTCATGATGAAAGAAACAGAATGGGATTAGCCTACAGTGAAAAGGCTAAGAGGGAATTTTGTGGGGTGTCAGAAATGTTCTATTTCTTTTTTTTTTTTAAAGATTGATTTTATTTCTTTATCCGCCCCCCCCCATTGTTGTTTTGTGCTTTCTATCTGCTCCCTGTGTCCATTTGCTGTGTGCTCTCTGTGTCTGCTTGTCTTCTCTTCTCGTCTTCTCTTTAGGAGGCACCGGGAACTGATCCTGGGGCCTCCAATGTGGGAGAGAGGCACCCAATCGCTTGAGCCACCTCAGCTCCCTGGTTTTTGTGTCTCTCACTGTCTCTCCTCTTTGCCGCTTTTTTTTGTTGTTGTTGTGCCAGTTCTCCACGCGGGCCAGCTCGCCGCACGGACCAGCTTGCTTTCACCAGGAGGCCCCAGGAAATGAACCCGGGACCTCCCGTATGGTAGACGGGAGTCCAATCGCTTAAGCCACATCTGCTTCCCTCTATTTCTTGATAAGGATATCAGCTACACTGGTGTATGCACTCCTCAATCTCCAACACAAAATCCGTGCATTTCTGTTATGTAAATCATACTTCAATAAAAAATCAATAATAAAATAGCCAAACATATCCTGTATATCTGGAAATTTAAAGCCATTAATAATGAAATTACAGATTATTTGGAAATGACAATAAAAAATACTACTTCTCAGAACTCAAGGAAAGCAGACAAAACAATACTTAGGGAAAAAATGTGTCATCTTAATCAGAAAATTAATGACTTATTAGAAAAACAAGAAAGATTGGAAATTCATGAGCTAAGGGGTCACCTCTAGATGTTAGAAAAAAACAAGGTGAACTTCTTTATGACTAAAATCAGTACATAAGTAAACAAGCAAACAAAAAAACCTCTCTTAGCCAAATGAGAATATACAAGAACTAATAAAGGATATTTTGTTAAAAAAAAAAAAAAAAGCCTAGGACAAACATTACATTTAATGCTTGAACTTTGAAAGTATCCGCTTTAAAGTCAGGAACAAGAAAAAGATTCGTCTTATGACTAATTACTACTAAGCTCTGTACTGAAGATCTAGCCAATGCAAGAAGACAATTATAAGAAATAGATGCATAAAGACTGGGAAGTAAAAAATACAATTATTGCTCAACTCAGATGATATGCTTGACTTCATAAAGTACATAGGCTAACTGTTAGAACTAATAAGAGAATTCAGCAGGATTTCTGATTTGAAGAGAAACATAGAAAAATCAATACGATTATATGATATTACCGGCAGTAATGAGTTAGTAAAAATATCATTCACAATAATAATGGACTCTCAAATACCTAGGAATGAATCTAAAATAAAATCTATGTCTTTTTTGTTTGTTTTTTTAATTATTAATTCTTTGTATTGTTTTGTTTCTAAAATCTATATCTTTTATGGAGAAAATTATAAAACACCATTGAAAGACATAAAATAAGATCTAAAGAAATGAAGAAATGAAGGCCTAGGGCTTGTTCATAGATAGCAAGATTCAAAATATTAAAAATGTTAATTGCCCCCAATTGATGTATAAAATTAATGCAATTTCAATAAAATTCTCCACAGGATTTTCCAAGGAACTTGCCAAGCTAATTCTAAAATCACACAGAAAAGAACCAAGAATAGCCACAGCAATTGTGAACAAGAAAGATATCAGTTTTCATTAAGCTATAATATTTGAGATGGAGAGAAATAGATAATAAATAACAGACAGATAAAGAAGAACAAATAGATTTTTGTTTGTTTGTTTTAAGAACAGAATGGAGAGCCCAGAACAGATGTGCATGTTTTGGGAAACTTTATGTACAACAGAGATGGCATTTCAATGGCATCAGGAAACACTAGTCAACAAGGGCGCTCATCCAGTCGGCTCCTGTGATGGCCTGCAGCCGCATGGACCCCAGGATGCATGTTCATGAAGTCAGCTCATTCCTGTGGGTGTCAAACGATTGTAAGTAGGATCTGCCTGCTGAACAGGATCTTTTTTTTTTTTTTTTTTTAATTCTCATGCAATTTTTTTTTTTTTTTTTAAAGATTTATTTATTTATTTATTCATTTATGCCCCCCTTGCTGCTTGTGCTCGCTGGGTCAGCTAACCACGCCATGCGGGCGGGCCTGCCTTCACCAGGAGGCCCCGGGAACCGAACCCGGGGCCTCCCATATGGTAAACAGGAGCCCTACTGATTGAGCCACAGCCGCTTCCCTGAACAGGATCTTAACTAAAGTTAAGTTGTGACCCACCTCATTCAGGGTGGGTCTTAATCCTCTTACTGGAGACCTTTATTAGAGAATGAAATTCAGATAGACAGCGAGCAAGCGAGAGAGCGCCACAGAAGCAAGAATCTAAAAGTAACGCAACCCAGAAGAGAAGAGAAAACAACAAATGTTGCCATGTGCCTTGCCATGTGATAGAGGAGTCCAGGATCACTAGCAGCCGGTCCTCAGGAAGAAAGCATTGCCTGATGGTGCCTTGATTTGGACTTTTTTTCCAGCCTCGAAACTTATAAACTTGTAAGTTAATAAATTCCCATTTTTAAAGCCAATTCATTTCATGGTATCTGCTTGAGCAGCTTAGCAAAATAGAACACCTCTCCTAATGCAAACTAAAAATTAGACCCATGTTGCACAACAAAAACAAAAATAAATCCAGTTAAATATCTAAATATGGAAAGCTAAACTATAAAACTTTTCAAGGAAAATATCTTTATGACAACAGAGTAGGGAAGGATTTCTCTTTCTCTCCTTTCTTGACTTCTTTTGGATTATTTCTTATTCCTTTCTTCCCTTTGAGTCTATTCTTTTAGTGGTTATCTAGAAACACTTTCTATTCTTGACAGTTACTCTAGGAATTACTACATGCATATTTTATTAAAATCTAAAATTAATAATACTTTTGCCCTTCTTCGAGGCCCGGGGTTCAGCAAATATTTTTCTGTAAAGGGCTAAGTGGGAAATATTTTTGGTTTTTCAGTCAAAAGGTCTCTGTCACAAAACCCAGCTCTGCCATTGTAGTGCAAAAGAAGACATAAACAATATAAAAATGAAAGGGCATGGTAATGTTGCAATAAAACTTTATGTACAAAAACATGTGGGAAGGGAAGCGGCTGTGGCTCAATCAGTAGGGCTCCCGTTTACCATATGGGAGGCCCTGGGTTCGGTTCCCGGGGCCTCTTGGTGAAGGCAAGCCCGCCCACACGGCGTGGTTGGCTGACCCAGTGAGCACAAGCAGCAAGGGGGGGGATAAATGAATAAATAAATAAAATCTAAAAAAAAAAAAAAAAAAAACATGTGGGAAGCCAGGCCCATGGTCTATAGTTTGCTGAGTGCTGTCCCAGACCATTAAAAACCCTCTCTCTTCTCCCTTCTCTACTTACATCATATTTTTGTCATGTATTTTAATTCTATCTTTTAAAACCCCACAAGATATTATTATTACTAATTTATGCCATCATTGGTTTTTGGATTTATCCACAAAGCTCTCTGGGATTGTTTTAATTCTACAAGAAGTACATACATCTTTTAGAATTTAGTTTTGCTGATGGTGAACCCTCACTCTCTCAACATTTTTTTTGGTTATATTAAAATATTTTTATTTCACCCTCATTCTTTTTTTTATCAAAGTTTATTTCTGGGATCAGTTTCTATCTGCTGAGGGTATAAGTATGTCTTAATGTGTACTACAGTAGCTCTAGGGTTCACCCTCATTCTTTTTTTTTTTTTTTTTTTATCCCCCCTATCCCGTGTTGTTTGCGCTCACTGTCTGCTCTCTGTGTCCATTCGCTGTGTGCTCCCCGTGTCTGCTTGTCTTCTCTTTAGGAGGACCAAGCTCAATCGCTTGAACCACCTCTGCTCCCTGCTTTGTTGTGTCTCTCATTGTGTTTCCTCTTTGTGTCTCCTTGTTGTGTCATCTTGTTGCGTCAGCTCACCACACCAGCCCATCGCGCCAGCTCACTGTCTTTGTCATCTTCTCCAGGAGGCACCAGGAACCAAACCCAGGATCTCCCGTGTGGTAGGCAGGAGCTCAATTGCTTGAGCCACATCCGCTTCCCCACCCTCATTCTTGAAAGATCCTTTTGTTGGGTTGGCAGATCCTTTTGCTGGGTTGTTCTAAGTTGGCAGCTTTTCTTTCAGCTTATCAAATTCTTCTGTCCTCTGGTTTCTATTGTTGATGTTGAGAAGTTAGTGCCAGCTGTCAGTTGAACTTGTTGCTTCTTTGAAGTAACTGTCTTTGTTCTTCAGCCTGCTTTTAAGATATTCTCCTTGACTTTGGTGTTTTTCATTTTCACCATGGTATCTAGGTATGAATTTATTTTTATTTACCTTGCTTAGAATTTATTAGGCTTGTTGAGTCTTTGGGTTGTTGTTGCTTATCAGTTCTACAAAATCTTCAGCCATATTTCTTTAAATATTGCCTTTGCTTTAATCTTTTGTTCTTCTTTTTTCTGGAACTCTTATTAGACATATGTTAGATTTTGTTAGTTTATCATCCATATTATATTTTTTCTGTTTTATGAATATACCACCATCTAATGTATCCAATCTTCTGTCAACGAACATGTGGATATTTTCTTGTTTTCTATTACCCAAACAATGCTGCTGTGAACATTATTGATCATGCGTCCCAGTGCAAACACGCAGGGTTTGGCAGGAATCTTCAAACTGGTGGGAAATTAACAGGTGAAGATTTTTCTAAAAATTGATCTGCCCAAAAAAGAACCTATGATGGCAAAGCTGATTCTCTTTTTATACCTCTCCTTTCCCTCATGTTCCAGAAGGCACACCTTTCACTCCTCCAAAGCCTGGCTGTGGTGCCCTGCTCTTATCCTAGGTACATATCCTAGATAGCACTACTTCTGGCATCAAATGTAGGGACAACAATTAGATATATTGGTGTAATTATTGAGAAATTGAAAGACTCTCATGTTTAGCTACAAGTCAGGTGATTTCCAATTCTTTACGTTCAACTTTAAGGAAAACCTAATTAAGTTGTTAGCTGGCATTAAAAACAATTTTCAATAATAGATTAGAAAAGCAATTTTTGGCTTATAACTCAGAAGTTGTTCAAATAATTGTTTCATATTGTTCTAACAAAACCCCTTCCATTCCTATCTACTTTATTTATGTGAACAAGATTTCTTTAGATATATATATATAATTAGAGAAGTTGTGAGCTTACGAAACAATCATACATAACATGCAAGAATTCCCATACATCACCCCTCCACCAATACCTTGCATTGCTGTGAAATAATGTGCAGATTATGAAAGAACATCATCAAAAGATTACTTCTAACTATGGTTCATAGCTTACATTTGGTATATTTTTTCCATACACCACCCTATTATTAACCCCATGTATTATATTGTACATTTGTTATAGTTGAACAAGATTTCTTAATGCTTACATCTATAAAAACTAAACATAACAATGGGATTGATTCTGAATCCTGTCTCATTCTAGTAATAAGTAGTATTCATCCATTGAAACAAGAACAGCCCTATTTATCTCATTCATTGTCATGCATTCCCTATACAATTTTACTTTTTACATTCAATACTGCTCCTTAACATCTTTTTTAACACTTTTTTTCCTATTAATCAATTTGTGCTACATTCTGGAAAATTTCTTCTGACCTATCTTCCAGCTTACTAATCCTATGTTCAACTATCTCTAATCCACTTTTAAAAGAAATTTTCAATTATTGTAGTTTCCATTTCTAGTATTTAGTTCTTCTAAAAGCTATTTTAGTGCTTCTTTTAAAAAATGCAAGGTAATTTTTATAGTTTCCTATTCCTGAAACTTATCTTTTATTCCTTTAATTCTTTAGCTGTTTTAAAATTTGTATGTGATAATTCCAAGAGCTGAAATATTTATGGCTCTGTAAAACTGTCTGCTATTTGCTGATTCTTGCTCATAGATTTTTGCTTTTTGCTTCTTCCATGTGTGCTGTTAATTTTTTTTTTTTTTAGTGTGAGCTACTCATTTTCCTTAGAAAATGATTTGTGGATGTTGTTAAGGCCTAGGATAAAGGTTTGCTTTCCCTGTGAAACTTTACATTTACCTCTACTAAGTGCCTAGAGGAACTACCAGTCTGAGACTACTTATGTTTGAAGCCTAAGTGTTTTGGACCCCCAATTTGGGCTACAGATCCATTTGGGGCAGGTTGATGGTTACAACTTCCAAGAGATATGTCCCCCCCCCACCCCATTCTCCTACCCCCATCTGTTTGGCTTCAAGTCAACTTTCCTTATAATCCCCTGGTATGATAGGGAAGGGCAAATTTAATTGATAAATATAGCTTTAGGGTCTCAGTTTTGAGGGTAGATAGCTTTCTATTAGACTCCCCACATTGTACAATTGTACATGCCCTCATCTTTAACTTCTTCTCCCATGTCCTTTTATACCATTAATTGAAGCTCAGATTTGCCCAGGTCTACTCTTGTTACTTTCCCTCAGATTTCAGATTGGTAATTTTTTATTATCTTGTCAGCTCTTCAGTGATTTTTTTTTTTTTTTTTTTTAAGATTTTATTTATTTATTCATTTATCCCCCCCTTGCTGCTTGTGCTCGCTGGGTCAGCTAACCGCGCCGTGCGGGCGGGCCTGCCACCACCAGGAGGCCGCAGGAACCGAACCCGGGGCCTCCCATATGGCAAACGGGAGCCCTACTGATTGAGCCACAGCCGCCTCCCTCTTCAGTGATTTTTAATAGAATGGTTTTTATATTTTACTGAGCATTTTAGTTGTTTTCAGCAGAAGAGTTGGTCCAAATAAACCACGTAACCATATTCTCAAACCAGGGAGACACAAAGAACACAAGAAATAAAGAGAAACATTGATAATATTAAAGACCAGTGTGACAAAATTGTATGAAGAGGGAAGCGGCTGTGGCTCAATCAGTAGGGCTCCCGTTTACCATATGGGAGGCCCCGGGTTCGGTTCCCGGGGCCTCCTGGTGAAGGCAAGCCCGCCCGCACGGCGTGGTTAGCTGACCCAGCGAGCACAAGCAGCAAGGGGGGGATAAATGAATAAATAAATAAAATCTTAAAAAAAAAAAAAAAATTGTATGAAGAAAGTCACCACAAAGTGAAAAGATAAACCACAGACTGGGAAAATACATTTTAAACACATATAATAGGTTTAATGATTAGAACCCAGAATTTATGAAGAACTCATACATTCCAATATGAAAAAGATGAACGATCCAGAAGAAAAATGAGCAACTGATATGTACAGGTAATCCACTGAGAAGGAAATCTCCGTGGCTCAAAAGTGTAAAATGATGCTCAACCATGCTGCGAGTTAGATATCTTGGACAGTCACCATAATCTTTTAGCCATTACCACCTGAACTCTTCTTCCTGCCATAGAAGTTACGGATTTCCCAGAGGCACCCACCTGGGCTGCACTTAAAGCAGAGTGGCCTTGAAGTCTGCGGCAGCAGCCACATCCCACATGTAAGGGCGGCAGAGGCTGGGGTCACTGGTACGTAGCAGTGGGGTAGTGTTGTCTTCACCAACCAGCTCAGTGGCCTGATTTGCACATTTCTGTCTGCATAGCTTTGAGCCTCCTTTTCCAGCCCTCCTGGAGATTGTAAGTGCTTTTAATAATTTCATTTTCTGCTTAAATCAGAAATCTACTTACATCAGGGAAATGCAAACTCAAACAACAATAAAATATCCTTTCATGTACATGAGAAGAGGAAAAACAGGAATATTCCTGAACTGCTGGAGAGGGTGTAAATTTGTACAGACACTTTGGAGAACAATTTGTTAATAACTAGTGAATTGGAAAATGCAGGTTTCTTATGAGCCAGAAATTCCCTTTCCAGCCACATACTCTGAACTACAGCTCATGGGAGACAAATACACAAATATGGTTGTGTTATGTATAATACCTAAAAAACTAAAATAACCTACTTTGAAATCAATGTGGAATGAATAATAAACTGTGGGGGAAGTAGATGTAGCCTCAGGTGACTGAGCTCCCATTTACCACATGGGAGGTGTGTGGTTTGGTTCCCAGTACTTCCTAAAGAAGACAGCAAGTTCGCGAATATTCTCGCTGTCCTGATTTTGTGATAATCAGGGTAGGCTAAACATTTGCTATATTAGAACCATGCATGTGTCCCCAGATCTAGTTTTTCTCCCTAGATCTGGTTTTTAGAATGATGGTGATAAACTAAGCCTGATTTATTATCTGACCATCCTGTATGGGAAAAGACTGTAACTTTGGGTATCTTTGGTCAACCTTAAGAGATATAGCAGGGGCACAGATGTGGCTTGGGTGGTTGGGCGTCCATCTCCCATATGGAGGGACCTGGGTTCGATCCCCGGGACCTCCCAGTAAAAATTAAAAAAAGAAAAACATAGAAGGTGCGTGGGCCATGTGCAGGTGTGCCGTCAGGCCCCGCGAACCACGCAGCAAGATGATGACGTAACAGGAGAGTGACACAAGGGAGAGCCAAGACGAGACGCACCGAAAAACCCGGAACTAAGGTGGTGCAAGCAGTAGGACGCCTCTCTCCCACATTGGAGGTTCCAAAGATCAAATCCCAGGGAAGACAGGAGAAGGATGAGAAGAGAGAGCAGGAAATGGACACAGAGAGTTGCCTAGCGAATGGACACAAAAACAGCAAACACAGGGCAGGGGGGGGCAGTAAAAGTGGATAAAAGTAAGTAAATAAATAAATCCTTAAAAAAATGTATAGGGGAGGAAGATTCGGACTACAGTTAGTAGTAATACTTTGACAATGCTCTTTCATGATTTGTTAACAAATGTTTCATAACAATGCAGAGTGTTTGTGTGTGGGGGTGATGTGTGGGAGCCCTGTATGATGTTATGCATGTTTGTTTTGTAAGTTCACAATGTTTACTGAACACTTATAGTTTATATATGTTCATGTATGGATGATATACTTCAATAAATTGTTCAAAAAACATTTAAAAAAAAATAAAGTAAATTCCCAGTAATTTAACACCTTTAAAAAAAAAAAAGAAGACAGCAAGCTGGCACGGCAAGCTGGCACAACAAGATGATGCAACAAGAGACTCTAGAAGAAGAAACATAATGAGCAACAACAAAGCAGGGAGCGGAGGTGGCTCAAGGGATGAGGAACCTCCCTCCCACATCCAAGGTCCCGGGTTCAGTTCCCGGTGCCTCCTAAAGACACAGCACATAGCAAGTGCAAACAACGAGGGGGTGGGGAGAAATAAATAAATAAAATAAAATCTTAAAAATAATAATAAAGTGTGGTATATTCATACAATGTATGAACTAGAACAGTACGTACCAATTTGGATAGTTGGATAGCTCCTGAAACCACTATTTGGAGTGATAAAAGGAAATTGCAGAAGGAAACGTGTAGTTTACTATGCACTTAAAGACATACACACAAATATGCACATTTAAAGACATGCACACACATAAATGACTATAAGTTAAACAGGAAATCTGAAGCAGATCAGTGGATTGCATCAATGTCAATACCCTGGTTGTGATATTATGCTATAGCTTTGCATCATTGGGGGAAAGTGGGCAAAGTATATTATTTCTTTCAAATAAATGTGAATCTACAATTCTATCAATAGAATTGAAATTTAAAAATCAGACCAACGTATGCATTATTTATAGACTCAAGGTGATTTTTTCAGAGGAGGGAGGAGAAAAATAGATTTTAGGAGAAATATAAAGAGGACCTCACATCTTTTTTTTTAATTAGAAAAAAATCTGAAGCAAATATGGTAAAATGTTGGCATTTTTAAATCTAGCTATGGGGGATGGATGTGTGTCTACTGCTCTGTACTATCCTTGTGCTGAAACATGCCCAAAAGAACAAATGAGAGAATGTTTATAAAGTATTTCAGGCAGTGCCTGGCTTGGAGTAGAGCTCTACAAGCGGAGCAATCTGGATAGTTATTGATACAATTAGTCAATGACAGTGAGGTGTGCCAGTGTCTGGCACAGCCCCATAGAAGTCTATTTTTCTTCAGCTCACCCCCAAATGCTTCCCTCCTGCTGAATGGATACTTCATTGCTCACGCCTCTTTCCAGTTCTTCCAACTCTCCAAACCCTCTCTGCACAAAGCACCACACTGATCCCTGTCTCTGAAACAGAAAAGCAGGCGGTGGCAGGGTCAAGAGCCTGGGCTTGGTTGGAAAGCTCTCCACCATGGGGATAATGGTGGACCCCACACGCAGAGTATTGAGTCACCACATGGAACGGACAGACGTGGAGCACTGAAAGCATGTACTTGCAGTGTCTGGTTGCTACGTTACAATTATCAACCCATTTTACAGCTGAGGAACTCGAGGCTCAGAGAAGATAAATACCTTGCTGAGGGTCCCTTGGATGTTTAGGGGGCAGCTGGGGTTTGAACAAGGGCTGCCTGATTCCTGACCACATCCTCCACACCCTCTGCACTGCATGTGAAGAAGGTGAACATCAGAGGAGAGGAAATCAAGTTAGCCCTTGGCCAAGGGCAGAAGGCGGGAGGGAAAACCAAGAGGAAGTCGTTTGGATGATTTGGGGTCATATTTGACCTTTTGAATCCATCTATCCCCTTGACTCCTTTGCCTGCTTCTGCAATCTTTGATGCAGCACCATTCATATAAAATAAACAGTAGAAATTACTGAGAAACTCATCTGAGAGAAAATTTGCTCCCTGGGCTTCCCACTATGTTAGGAATTTAAAAGAAGGGAGGTGTTAATAATAGGGTGATATATGGAAATCCTGTATTCTACGCATGATTGTCCTGTAAGCCCACAACTTTAATAACAATAATAAGCTTTCACCACAAAAGGGAAAGCAAAAACAAATCCAGTTCATAAACTGAAAAGGGCAGGTCAAGCGCGCCACCTGGCGGTGAGTGGTTTCTTCCGCGGACTCTTGAAAATTACCCCCAATTCCTAACACCAAGACTATTCAAAGGGAAAATAGGTCACCCTAGGCATCACCTCATCCATCCTGCACACGTTACCCATGAAGAACCAAGGTCCTGAGAAGTTCAGTATCTTCAATTAAGGTTCCCAGAAAGTGAGGACCAAACCACCATCAGAAATGATAGCTTTCGTTCTTTCTAATGAACTTTATTTTTGAAATACTTTTAGATTTACAAAAAAATTGCAGACATAGTACAGAGAGTTTTAGTATACCTTCACCCAGTTCCTCCTAAGGTTAGTATCTTAACATCACCATGGTACATTTGTCAAAAAAGACATTAACATGGTGACATGACATTAACTAAACTCCAGCCTTGATGTAAATTCCACCTGCTTTTCTAGTAATATCCTACTTCTGTTCCAGGATTCAATCCAGGCTAACACATTTTATTTAGTCAATGATGCTTTTAAGTGTTTTAATTGTGGTAAAATACACATAATATAAAACATGCCATTTAATGGTTTTTAAGTGTACAATTCAGAGGCATTGATTACATTCACAGTATTATGCAACCATCACCATCCATTACCAAAATTTTTTCATCACCCCAAACAGAAACTCTGTTCCCATTAAGCAATAACTTCCCATCCGCCTCCAATTGACTTGCTTTCTGTATGAATTTGCTTATTTGAGGTATTTCATATACGTGTACTCATACAGTATTTGTTCCTCTGGCTTTTTTTACTCAGCATAAGGTTCATCCACGTAGCATGTATCAGAATTGCATTCCTTGTTTCTCCATTTGTCAGTTGTTGGACACTTGGATTGTTTACACCTTTTTTCTGTTGTGAATAAAACTCCATGAACACTGGTGTACATGTGTGTTTGAGTCCCTGCTTTCAGTTCTTTGGGGCATATGCATAGGAGTGGAATTGCCAGATTATATGGTAATTCTATGTTCAACATTTTGAGAACTCGCCAAACTTGTTTTCCACAGAGGCTGTGCCATTTTACATTCCCACCAGCAATGCACAAGTGTTCTAATTTCTCTATATCCTCACCCAAACTTACTATTTTCTGTTTTTATTTTAAACCATTCTAGTGGGTGTGAGGTGTTATCTCATTGTGGGTTTTTTTTTTTTTTTTAAAGATTTTATTTATTCATTCATTTATCCCCCCCCCTGCTGCCTGCGCCCGCTGGGCCAGCCAACTACGCCGTGCGGGCGGGCCTGCCTTCACCAGGAGGCCCCGGGAACTGAACCCGGGGCCTCCCACATGGTAAACGGGAGCCCCACTGATTGAGCCACAGCCGCTTCCCATCTCATTGTGGTTTTGATTTACATTTCCCTAATGGCTAATGATTTGAGCATCTTTTCATGTGCTTAATGGCCATTTGTATATCTCCTCTTGAGAAATGTCTACTCAAGTCCTTTGCACATTTTTTTTCAAGTTCTTGGAATTGTTTTTATTACTGAGAAATCCCAGAAAAGTACAATGCGCATGAAAGTTGAAGCATTTCAGAAAATAAGAAAAAAATGTTTGCATACATTTTAATGACAATATTTTAGTTCTGATGTTAAATATATTCATGATATCACATTGAAGCACACTGCTCAGATATTAAATATATTCTGAAGTATTGGGAAAAGGTTTCATATTTCTTATATTTGAATCTGAGTTCCTATAAATGGCTGTTATATTCTCTTTCTCGAAATTAAGTTCAAGGTTTGTCTCTTAAGAAAAATGACTTTATTGATTTATACTGCCTTTGCAGAGCAGAAATACAAAACAAGCATATATCACAAACACTCCCCTTTAGTTTAAGTGGTACACCAGATCAAAGTTGAATTAATAATCATTAGTATTTTTCATTGCATTATCTATTTTCAGCAGACCAATGAAAATACATAGATCTAACTGCAGAAAAGAGGTTTGGTAATAACAAAATGCTTCTATATTATACCAGTGCTTTGTATCCAAGTTGCATAGATAAATAGGTGATATTGAAATCCATGCTTATTTCTACCCTTAAAATCAAATAAATATATGGTTACATTGTAGCATCTTATCATCAGTCATCATGGGTTATTTTTTGTTTTGTTTTTACGTTGTAGGAGTTCTTTGTATATTCTGAATATTAAACCCTTATCATATATATGATTTGAAACTATTTTCTCCTGTTCATTAAGTTGTCTTTTCACTTTTTTGATGTCTTTTGATGCACAAAAGTTTTTAATTTTGATGAAATCTGATTTATCTATTTTTTCTTTTGCTATTCATGCTTTTGGCATCATATCTAAGAATTCACTGCCTATGACAAAGTCATGAAGTTTTCCCCCTATTTTTCTCCTAAGAGTTGTATGGTTTTAGTGCTTATAGTTAAGACCTTGATCTATTTCAAGTTATTTTTTGTATGTGGAGAGAGATAGGAGTACTTCATTCTTTTGTATGTGGAATTCCAGCTGCCCTAGCTCCATTTGTTGAAGAGACTATTCTTTTCCCATTCAATGGACCTGGCACCCTTGTCGAAAATCAACTGGCCATAGCTGGGTAAGTTTATTTCTAGACTTGCAATTCTATTCCATTGGTCTATATGCCTATCCTTACGCCAGAGCCACAATGTTTTGGTTACTGTATCTTTGTAGAAGTAAGTTTTGAAATTGAGAAGAGTGAGTGCTTCGGCTTTGTTCTTCTTTTTCAAAATTGGTTTAGTTATTCAGGGCTCCTTGCAATTCCATATGAATTTGAGGATCAGATTTTTCCATTTCTGCAAAAAAGGCTGTTGGAATTTTGCTAGGGATTGCACTGAATTTGTAGATCACTCTCAGGAGAATCGACATCTTAGCAACATTAAGCCTTCCAGTCAATGAACACAGGATGTCTTGTCATGTATTTAGGTCTTCTTTAATTTATTTCAGTAGTGTACTGTAGTTTTCAATGTACAGGTCTTAACTCCTTGGTTAAATTTTTTTTAGATTTATTTTATTTATTTATTCCCCCAGTGCCCAATTTTTTACGCTCGCTGTCTGCTTTCTGTGTCTGTTCATCGTGTGCTTGTCTTTTTCCTTTTTTAGGAGGCACTGGGAACTGAACCCAGGACCTCCCATGTGTTAAACAGGCACCCAACTGCTTTAGCTACATCTGCTTCCCTCCTTGGTTAAATTTATTCCTGGATATTTTATTCTTTTAGATACTATTGTAAATTAAATTGTTTTCTTAATTTCCTTTTTGATTTGTTCATTGGTGTTGTATAGAAACACAACTGAATTTTGCGTGTTTATCTTGTATACTTCAACTTTTGTTATTGTTGTCAAATGATCCTTTATTAAAATATTTTCCTTTGTGGTTCTTAAGTAGCTGGCCATTCCACTGCACCGCTGTTGATGCCATCTACGATTATTATGTAGCCCACAGCCCTGGCAGTCCCCAGAATTTCTTTAACATTCCAGAGAGTTCCCTGGCTAAAAATCAGTGCACACCTGTTGTATAATGGTGACAATCTCAACAAAAGTGTTATTTCAACTGTGCTTAACATTTTCTGCTTCTTTCTGTCTCTGGGGGTTCCTTCAGGGCTTTGATCAGGTGGAGGCAGGAGGTACCCCTTCCACCTGGCTGTCTGTCCTGAGCAGTCAGTTTCACCATGGCCCTCAGGCCCGTCCAGTCGCAGTTGCCTTGGTGATGTCACCACCAACCTTTTATGGAGACAGACCCGGGGGCTGGTCTTGGTGCCAGGCAAACATGGCAACGACTTCTTCACTGGTGCGGCTCAGGTACACAACGTTGATCTTGTTGGGGTCAACCTGGGTAGGGGAATAGAGGTGGCTGGTGTCAGATGACAGATATGGGATGACAGAAGAAAGTTGGATCTTGGCCTCCTCTAAGCTGAAAGCTGAAATCTGTGCTCTGCAACTTTGCTGAATTTATTATCTCTAGTAGCTCCTTTCTTGTGGATTCTTTGGGATTTTCTATATATAGGATCATGTAATCTGCAAATAGAGGTAGTTTTACTTCTTCCATTCCAATTTGGATGCCTTTATAAACATTTCCATTTAACAAAAATTACCATTTTAGCCATTTTTAAGTGTATGATTCAGTGGAATTAAGCACATTTACAATGTTGTGCTACTATCACTACCATACATTACCAAAACATTTTCATCACCCCCAATGGAATCTCTGTTCCCATTAAGCAATGACTCCCCACTCCCCACAACCCACGAGCCCCTGGTAAACTCTAATGTACTTTCTGTCTCTATGGCTTTGCTTATTTGCATATTTCACACAAGTGGAATCATACAATATTTGTCCTTTCATGTTGGCTTATTTCACTCGGCATAATGTCCTCCAGGTTCATCCGTGTTACAGCATGTTTCAGAACGTCATTCCTTTTATGGCAGAATAGCAGTCAATTGCATGGACAGACCATATTTTGTCTACTCATCTGTTGATGGACACTTGGGTGGTTTCCACCTTTACTCTATTGTGAACTATGCTGCTATGAACACTGATGCTTTAAAGCTAAGCCTACAGGTAAATAAAGGCGCAAATTAACCATCTTATCTTATTGGAACCTCCAATAAGGGTTTTGATGGAAATTAAAATACTACCGCTGGAAGTCCAGGAATGGCCCATACAGCCTTTCAGCCAAGAGTCAAAGAGACAAGAATTTGTTTCCGCACGTGCTCTGCTGCCAGGCCTTAATTAAGTACCTCTAGCAGCTCAGAAGCCTTTTTTTTTTTTTTTTTAAGGACGTACCGGGATTGAACCTGGATTGAACCTGGGACCTCATATGCAGAAAGCAGGCACTCAAACATTGAGCTATACCCACTCCCCCAGAAGCCATTTTGACCATGATGGCCCTAAGTCCTTACCTCAGCTGCAGCTAACCATACCTTGGCACCAAGTCTAACCCAAAGAACTACTAGGCTTGACTCAGGCCTCAGCAGCATTTTACTCATGAAAGCCCATTTCTCATTTTCTGTGGAGGAGGAGGGGCAGAGGCAGGCCACCACAATGGGGCGGCAGGTGAGCTGCTTCCTCCTCAGTCACCAGAGGGCTGACGGAAGAGCTGGGGTCCTGGGGGCCCAGCCCACCTGGTGCCCAGGTGAAGATCTCTCAGATGGCAGGAAGCCTCTGCTGAACGTTGTTAGTGGAGCATACATGAAAGGATAGCTGTGAAACAATTGATGAAGTGGCATAGTTTGGACTACTTATTATAAAGAGGAAAAAATGCAAAGTCATGTGTATTCACACATGAGTGAATAGACATATGTACAAGGATATTCATTTGAATAAAAGATTGGCAACAATTCAAAGGTTCACCAAGGTACCTGCTCAGGTATCTTGATGCCTACCAAGGGTGTAGGTTTGAAGGAAGGTACTGGCAGATGTTACACAAAGACAGCCTGCCACATGGGCTCTGCAGCTAAACTCCTGACATCTCTGGAGAATCCATAAGTAAGTGAAGTCATTTGCTTCGACATTCCTAATCAGTCTGCCAAAGGGAAGGCTGCCCAGACAAGTAACCAGTTTATCCAAAATATGTACACCAAGATTCACTGGCCCTAGGCTGCAGCTTGTTTTTCTATCCTCTCTCAAATAAATATTGTTTTTGTTTTGTTTATTGACAACAGCTCATCAACTGTCTCCCTCAGATACTTTTTATTTGTATGAAGATAACACCTAAATGTCTCCAGATTATTCTTTAACAATCCACTGAGGTTAGAAAGAATGAGACAGGGGAGCAGATGTGGCTCAGTAGTTGGGTGCTGGCTTCCCACATATGAGGTCCTTGGTTCAATGTTTGGCCCCAGTACCAAAAAAAAAAAAAAAAAAAAGAAAAGAAAAGAAAGAATCAGGCAATTCCATGTATACTGATGTGAAATAATCTTGTTACAAATTACATGAAAAAAGGGTGCATTCTGTGCATGTATAGATTGCTTTAAACATATCTATACATATGTGTGCATGTGTGTGCATTCTTTAATATGAAGAGAATATCTCTAGAAGCATACACAAGAAACTAATAACAGTGGTGGTTTCCGGGATGGTGAAATGTAGGCTGGAGTGGAGACTAAATTTATACTATAATTCTTTTTAACTTTTTGAATTTTGTATTATGTCCATGTATTACCTATTCACAATTTTTCAGTTATTTTTTAAATGCAGGTTTGCTCAGCAGGGTGCAGTTTTAAGCCTCAGTCTTAGGGTCCTCCAGGTGGAATACCATGTTTAGAGAAGGCATCAGAGCTGGCCGAAGTAAGCTTCACGCTGACATGAGGACTTCGAATTTTCCACCCGAGGTCAATAGAGTGTTTCTGACATTACTGATGTGACACTTTAACCATGGGGCTAAACTTGATTCCTAAGGTTGTTGCCTTTTTAGTACATTCAGAATAGAGATTGGAATAATGTAAAGAATCTGATTCTGATCAGCACGGGAGTTTTGACCTGCTCCGTTTCCGACCTGGGCCGGTTCACCCCTCCTTAGGCAACCTGGTGGTCCCCCGCTCCCGGGAGGTCACCATATTGATGCCGAACTTAGTGCGGACACCCGATCGGCATAGCGCACTGCAGCCCAGAACTCCTGGGCTCAAGCGATCCTCCTGCCTCAGCCTCCCGAGTAGCTGGGACTACAGGCGCGCGCCACCGCGCCCGGCTGTGGCTCAATCGGTAGGGCTCCCGTTTGCCATGTGGGGGGCCCCGGGTTCGGTTCCCGGGGCCTCCTGGTGAGGGCAGGCCCGCCCGCATGGCGTGGTTGGCTGGCCCAGCGAGCGCAAGCAGCAGGGGGGTGATAAATGAATAAATAAATAAAATCTTTAAAAAAAAAAAAAAAAAAAAAAAAAAGAATCTGATTCTGGAGACAGACAGATCAGAGATTATATTCTGGCTCTTCCTTTACAAACTAAGTGACTATGGGGCAAGTCATTTAGCCTCTCTGAACCCCTCATGCCTCATGCATTCATTCAATATTTGTTTAGCACCCATTGTATGCTGGACCCTGTTTCAGGTTCTGGGAAAACAGCAGTGAACAAAACAGATAAAAATAAATCTCTATTCTTTTGACGCTCACATTCTAGTGTTGGTTTTGGCGTTGGCCAAAAGGGAGTAAGCCCACTACAGACTATCTTTTCCACTGACTTCAATAAAATCTCTAGACAAATACAGAAAGCAACTACTTGAAGACTCAAATAAAAGGAGGAAGCATGGAAAGGGGCATTAATCCCTGGAAAAGCAACCCATCCAGGGGAAAGTTCTTGTTTGTTTTCTTCCCCCTCTTCTTTCTCTTGCAGCTTTGACCAGAGGGCAGAAGTAATTTCGGCATGGACACTGTAGTCTAAAACTCCCACAGAAACTCTGTCTTTCTAGGCAAAGGGCCTGGGGGAAGGAGCCCCCAGGGTCTGAGAGAGTGGAAGGAATTCCTATCTTTTACTCGTTTCTCTTTCCTGGCTGTCCCCAAGGGCAGCCCTAGTCAAAACACTTTGCAGATGGAGGGTAGGCAGCGAAAACTCAAAAACTCGGTGGGAAACCCCTTCTTTCTGGCCAGAGGACCAGGAAAAGGGGCTGCCTAGAGTGTGGGGAGGATCTGGGAGAAGAGGCAGAGAAGAGTACCCCCCAATTTTAGGTAGGAATCTCCACAAGGCCTGGGCTCATGCCTCACCTATGCTCGCACAGCAGGGACCCAGAGCAGCGCATGCAAGCTTTGAAGGAGGAAGCGGCCTGGGACCACCTGGACCCACAACTCACAGAACGCAAGACAGGATTGCAGTCTGAAGCTTTCCAGGCTGGTTGCTCACTGAAAAAAAAGCCCAACACATTCCAGAGGATTTTAATAGGATATAGACTCCAAACAACAAAATAAAAATTCAGAATGTTTGGGATAAAATCTAAAATTACACAATGTACAAAGAATCAGGAAAATTGTTCAAATCCCAAGGGAGAAGACAATCAATAGATGCCAATCCTGGAGCAGCCCAGCTGTTGGAATTATCAGGCAAGACTTGAAAGCAGTTATTAGCTCCATGATGTACAAGTAAGTAGACGTTCTCAGCAGAGCTATAAAAATAACCTAAAAGGAACAAGTAGAAATGTTTGAATTGAAAAAAATACAATATCAGAAATAGAATAATAGCAGGATGGAGATAACAGAGGAAAAAGTCAGTGACTTGATGAAAAGTCAGTAGAGATTAGGAACACAGAGAAAGAAGATTGACAGCCAGGAGCACTTAGGGATTTGTGCAGTAATATGAACAGGCCTCATATTTGTGCCATTGGAGCCCCAGAAGAAGTTGAGAAAAGTTTGGTGCAGAAAAAATATCTGAAGAAATAATGGTTGAAAACTCCCTAAATTCTGTAAAAGTCATAAATTTACATATTAACACCAAATAGGATAAAATCAAAGAAAACCATGCCGAGACACATCAAACTCAAAGTGCTATAAACCAAAGATAAAGAAAACATCCTAAAAGCAGCTAGAGAAAAACAATACATAACAAATAAGGGAATGATTAGAATGATCACAGATTTCTCATCAGAAATCAGGAGCCAGAAGGCAGTGGACCCACATCTTGCCCACATTAAAAAAACAAAACAGGGGTGGATGTGGCTCAACTGGTTGCGCGTCCGTCTCCCATATGGAGGGACCTGGGTTCAATCCCCGGGACCTCCCGGTAAAATAAAAAAAAAATTAAAAATTAAAAAAAAAACAAAAAAAAACAAAACCAAAACAAAACAAAACCTGTCAACCAGAATCCTATATCCAGCAAAACATCCCTCAGGAATGAAGACAAAATAAAGACATTCACAGTGAAGGAAAATGAAGAGAATTTGTCAACAGCAGCATACTTGCTCTGAAAGCAAATGGTAAAGGAAGTTCTTCAGGCTGAAGGTAATGATACCGACACAAAATTGGAAATTCAAGAATGAAAGAAGGTGACAAAAATGGTAAATATATAGGTTGGTTATTTTTATTCCCTTAAGTTCTTTGAAATACATATGATTCTTAAAAGCAAAATTACATTGTCTAGTGGGATTTCAATGTATGTAGATGTAATACCTGTAGCAATATAGCATAAATGGGAAGGTTAAGGGACCTAAATGATTATAAGGCTTTTATATTTTAAGTGAAGTGGTAAAATATTAACTTTACCCTGCAATACCACTACTGGGTATATCCCAGAAGAAGTGAGAGCAGTGATGCCAACAGACATCTGCACACTGATGTTCATAGCGGTGTTATTCACGATTGCCAAAAGATGGAAACAACCAAGTTGTCCATCAACTGACAAATGGATAAACAAACTGGTGTATATACACAATGGAATATTATGCAGCTGTAAGAAGAAATGAAGTCTTGAGCATATGACAACCTGGGTGAACCTGCAGGACATTATGTTCAGTGAAGCAAGCCAGACACAAAAGGACAAATGTTGTATGATTGCGCTATTATGAACTAAAAATATTGTGTAAACACATGGTGTTAATAACTAGAATATGGGTCACCAGAAAATAGAATGTGGGTAGAGATTGGAAAGCTGAGAGTTAATCTGTGCAGAATTGGTAAAAAGGTTGTTTGTAAAGCTTTGGAAATGAATAGAAAAAGTAAAAGCAAAATATAATGTTTGTGACTAGCAGTGCTATTATATGGGTATGACAGTGGTTGAAAGGGAAAGTATAAGGTCATGTATATTACTAAAAGGAAAGCTAAACAATGTAACATGGGGAACGGAGGTGGCTCAGTGGTTGAGTGTCAGCTTCCCACATATGACGCTCTGGGTAAAACCCCAGTCCTGTTACCTCAAAAAAAAAAAAGTAGCATGGGACTGTATAGCATAGTAAAACCTCGTGTGTATATGAATATGCGTAATATTGCATATATAAGACTGTTTTTCTTTGAAACTGAACAAATGTTATATATGATGTTATAAGATGTTAATATCAGACAAAAAAAAAACCATTATGCTAAGAATCCAGACACAAAGTATTACATATTGTATGATTCCATTTATATAAATGTAAATATAAATCAATTTATAAAGATGGAATTAGATTAGTAGTTATGTAGCACTGGGGAAGGATAGCGGGAGGGATTGACAGCTGAGTGCTAAGGGGTGTGGAGTTTTTCTTTGTGGAGTAATGAAATTGTTCTCAATTTTTTTGTGGTGATGAATGCCACAATACTACGGTTATACTAAAAGCCATTGATTGTACACTTTGGATAGATTTTATGGTATGTGACTATATCTCAATAAATCTGCTTTAAAAATTAAATTTTAGTAAATGCTAAAATGTTAGATATGTATATTGTAATTTCTAGAGTAACCACACTGTTTTAGTCAGCCAAAGGGCTGCCAATGCAAAGTACCAGAAATGTGCTGGCTTTTATAAAAAGGGATTTATTTAGGGTAAAAGCTTACAGTTCCAAGGCCGTGAAAAGCCCAACTCAGAGGTGCAATATGCTAATTAAAATGCAAAGTTTGTAATACTGGATTAAAACAAACAGTGGAAGACAGTTTGGCAGTTCCACAGGAAGCTAAATATAGAACTGCTATACGACCCGGCAATCCCGCTACTAGGAATATATTCAGAATAATTGAAAGCAAGGATGTAAACAGATATTTGCACACTGGTGTTCACAGAGGCATTACTCACAATTGCTAAAAGATTAAAACAACCTAAGTGCCCGTCAATCAATGAATGGATAAACAAAATGTGATATATACATACGATGGAATACTATTCCGCTGTAAGAAGAACTGAACTGGGAGGCAGCTGTGGCTCAATCAGTGGGGCTCCCGTTTGCCATGTGGGAGGCCCCGGGTTCGGTTCCCGGGGCCTCCTGGTGGGGGCGGGCCCGCCCGCGCAGCGTGGTTGGCTGACCCGGTGAGCGCAGGCAGCAAGGGGGGGGATAAATGAATAAATAAATAAAATCTTAAAAAAAAAAAAAAAAAAAAAGAAAGAACTGAACTTGGGAAGCACATGACAACATGGATGAACCTTGAGGATATTATGTTGAGTGAAATAAGCCAGACTCAAAAGGACCAATATTCTGTGGTCTCACTGATATGAACTGAGTACCATGAGTAAACTTATGGAGTTATAAACTATAAAGAATAGGTTAGTACGAGACAGAATGTGGGTTGAGAAGGGGGAGCTGATGCTGAATGTATGTAGAATGTTTAATAAGGTTGATTGTAAATATGTGGAAGTGGACAGAGCTGATGGTAACACATTATAATGAGTATAACTAACACTGCTGATTTATAAATGTGATTGTGGCCAAAAGGAGTAGCCTAGGGAGGCTAATGTTAATTAGAAGACAGCTAGAGGGTAATCTAGGGGCGCTGTAACAGTGATTTCTGTGACAGGTGATGATTGTGGTTAATAATACAAATACAAGAATGTTCCTCTATTAAAAGGTGTTAAGAATATGGTGGGGGACAGATGTGGCTCAAATGGTTGGGAGTCCATCTCCCACACGGAGAGACCTGGGTTCGATCCCCGGGACCTCCCGGTAAAAAAAAAAAAAGAATATGGTGATACATGGGAAAAATACAACTAATGTAACCTATAGACTACAGTTAACAGTAATATTGTAATATTTTTGTAGCAAAGGCAAAGAAGGTACTATGTCAATGCTAATGGTAAAAAAATGAATATGGTATTTAGTTTTATGAGATGTGAATATGATCAAGCATTTTTTTCATTTTCTTCATTAACAAGGAGATGTCATTTAAGCAATGTTCTCATTTACTCATCTCTCTGAAAAGTGGAGAAACGAGTTTGTTTTTAGGATTAAGTAAGATAAATGTTACTAGACAGGATTTTTTTGTTAAAGATTTTTATTTATTTATTTACTTTATCCATTTAACCCCCCCCCCCATTTTTGCTGTTTCTGTGTCCATTCGCTGGGCAACTCTGTGTCCGTTTCCTGCCCTCTCTTCTCATCCTTCTCCTCCTGTCTTCACTGGGATTCGATCCTCGGAACCTCCGATGTGGGAGAGAGGCGTCCTACTGCCTGTGCCACCTTAGTTCCTGTTTTTTCGGTGTGTCTCATCTTGGCTCTCCCTTATGTCATTCTCCTGTTACGTCATAATCTTGCTGCGTGGCTCGTGCGGCCTGGTGGCGCACCCGCGCACAGGGCCTGGCGGCCCACATGCCGTCTATATTTTTATTTTTTTTTTTTTACCGGGAGGTCCCGGGGATCGAACCCAGGTCCCTCCATATGGGAGATGGACGCCCAACCACCCAAGCCACATCTGTGCCCCTGCTATATCTCTTAAGGTTGACCAAAGATACCCAAAGTTACAGTCTTTTCCCATACAGGATGGTCAGATAATAAATCAGGCTTAGTTTATCACCATCATTCTAAAAACCAGATCTAGGGAGTAAAACTAGGTCTGGAGACACATGCATGGTTTTTAATATAGCAAATGTTTAGCCTACCCTGATTATCACAAAATCAGGACAGCGAGAATATTTGCATGCAGCTGTAGCTTTTAACTCACAGTTTTGCCATCACATTTCTTTTCCTTTGACCCTCTCTCTTCTGGCAGGTGTCCAGCCTTCCCTGGCCTCCTAAACTCCAGAAGATTTTTTTCCAGGCCCTTTCTGTCTGTCCTCTAGCTATTTTTCTTGGATAGAAGAGAGTCCCGTTTCTTTCTAGTTCACTATCTTTCCGGAAGTCTCTCCTTTTATTTTTCTTATAAAGATGTTTTAAAAGACATTATTCCTTCTTCACATGCAGAATGTTACAATAAATACCATACTTCCATTTGGCTGTTGGGTCTGAGCTGGTTCAACATCTCTGAGCCTAAGTTTTCTCACCAGCAAGTGGCTGCAAGTGAGAACGGTGGTGGCCAAGATGGCAATGCCCTTGTCTTTTCTGGCGGCTGCAGTGGCAATGCTCTCACTCCCTCACTGGTGTCCAGTAGGGTGGCCGATGGTACTCAGAGACACAGAGCCTCCTCCTCTGTGACTCAGCTCTAAATCCTTTGCAGTAGCTGCTGAGCAGCCCCTGAATATTTTTTCATGTTTGCCTTAAGGACATCTTTTGACTAGCAAATGTTTTTAATTTCTCAAATTTTTATTTTTGGCTGGTGCTTTTTGCTTCCTGTTTAAGAAATGTTTACCTATCCCAAGGTCATAAAGATATTCTCATGTTTCCTTCAAAAAGCTTTTGTTAATTAATGAATCAATATTGATACATTAACTTAAGTCCATAGTTTACATTAGGGTTCACTCTTTGTGTTGTACAGTTTTATTGGTTTTGCCATTGTTATTGTCAGATTTTAGGATTTTAGCCATTCTAAGAGGTGTGTAGTGGTATCTTGTTCTTGTTTTAATTTGAAATTCCTTAATGAAATATGTTGAGCATTTTTTCATATGCTTATTTCCCTTTTTTTTTTTTTAAAGATTTTATTTTTTTATTTATTCATTCATTTATCCCCCCCTTGCTGCTCGTGCTCGCTGGGTCAGCTAACCACGCCGTGCAGGCGGGCTTGCCTTCACCAGGAGGCCCCGGGAACCGAACCCGGGGCCTCCCATATGGTAAACGGGAGCCCTACTGATTGAGCCACAGCCGCTTCCCTATTTCCCTTTTTTATATCTTCTCTTGTAAGGTGTCTGTACAGATCTTTTGCCCATTTTTAAATTGGGTTCTTTGTTTTCTTATTGTACAGGTTTAAGAATTCTTTGTATATTTTAGGTAAAAGTCCTTTATCAGATAAGTGTTTTGTAAATATTTTCTTCAAGTTTGTGGCTTGTCACTTCATTCTTAACAGTGTCGTTCACAGAAAAAATTTTTAAATTTTAATAAAGTCTAATTTATCAGTTTTTTCTTCCATATATGGTGCTTTTGGTGTTGTGTCTAAAAATTCATCGTGAAACCCAAGGTCACTTAGATTTTGTCCAATGTTATCTTCTAGAAGTTTTATAGTTTTGTGTTTTACATTGATGTCTCTGATCCATTTTGAGTTAATTTTTGTGAAAGGTATAAGTTCAGTATCTAGGTTCATATTATTTTGCATATGGATGTCCAGTTTTTCCAACACCATTTATTGACAAGACTATCGTTTCTCCATCGAATTGCCTTTGCTCCTTTGACTATTTTTGTGTAGGTCTATTTCTGGCTCTCTATTCCGTTCCACTGATCTATTTGTCTATTCTTTCACCAAATCATACTGTCTTTTTTTTTTTTTTTTTAAAGATTTTATTTATTTATTCATTTATCCCCCCCTTGCTGCTTGTGCTCGCTGGGTCAGCTAACCACGCCGTGCGGGCGGGCCTGCCTTCACCAGGAGGCCCCGGGAACCGAACCCGGGGCCTACCACATGGTAAACGGGAGCCCTACTGATTGAGCCACAGCCGCTTCCCAATCATACTGTCTTGATTCCTATAGTAATCTTATTATAGCAAGTTTTGAAGTTGGGGAGTGTAATTTCTCTTTGTTCTTCTTCGGTATTGAGTTGGCTATCTGGGCCTTTGGTCTTTCCATATAAATTTCAGAATTGGTTTCTAGACATCAACAATTAACTTGCTGGGATTCTTATTGGGATAGTGTTAAAAGATCATGTTGGGAAACTTTTCATCTTAACAATATTCTTTCTATCCATGAACATGGGCTAACTCTAAATTTATTTAGATCTTCTTTGATTTCTTTCATCAGAGTTTTGTAATTTTTCTTATATTGAGCTCCTTCAATTTATACTTAAGTATTGCAGTTTTGGTGCTAATGTAAATGATAGTGTTTTTAATTTCAAATTCCTATTGTATATTTTTGGTATATAGGAAAGCAATTGAGTTTTTTTAATAACAACCTTATATCTTACAACCTTGCTGTAATTGCTTTTATTTTTTATTAATTTTTTAAATTTTTTATTAATTTTTTTGCATGACAAAAAGTCTTTACTTTTAAATGATTACCAATACATTAAGCAATAACATGTCATAATCCTTGAATTCTACCTAGAATTTTAATTAAAAGAAATGAAAAGCAGCTTAATTATTCTAGTATTCATTGTTCTAACTCTTAGCCAGAAAGGACTACTTTAAGGCTGGCTGCTGCTTCACACAGGTTACAAATGACTATTTACTACTTTTTCATAGGTAAAGCCCCCGACCTTTAAGAAAGCCTTAGGGAAATAAAATATTTAATCCCTTTCTTTCTTCAAATAAGTGGTTTTTGGTACTAGATATAAGAAAGAAAAAGTCAATATTGCTACATATGTAGCTTGAGCTAAATGGCAAAGAAAACAGACAACATATACCCATTAAATATATAAGAAATAAGAGGTAAAAAGATGAAATTCTTTGGATAAGCTCTAAGTCTGTACAAAGAAGCTAGGTTTGCCACTCTCCAAAAAGTGAAAGGACCTACTACATAATAAACAGAAATAATTTAATGCCTTTCCCCAAGAATGTAACTCTAGCTTTGTTAAAGATTCATATTCCATGTGAGGCCATCTAAAATCCCAATCCATGGAACAGGCACTCCTTCTCCCCTATCCATTTACGCGGTAGTTTTCATGAATTTCTGGCCAGATGTCACAGATAAAGGCCAAGAGGTTATCCAGGACTTCATCCCTGTTCTGCTGGAAGTAGGTCTGAAGGATGGTCATCTTCTCCTGGGTCTCCTTCTCCACTTCAGTGCTGCAACTGCCATGGGATCCCAGAGCCGCAGCTTCCTTAGTCTTGAACTCCTTCTCCCTCTGCAGGCGGTACTGTTCAATTTCAGCCTGAGCTGCTTCTTTGGCCTGCTTCAGCCTCCGGTTCTTTCGCTTGCAAGCCTGGGACACCTTCTCGGCAGCGCGCTTTTCCACCTGCAGCAGCTGCTGGATGCCCTGCAACTGAGAAGCCACGGCGGCGAGGACTCTCGAGGCTGAGGCGAGCAGCCTGAAAGGGCTCAAAGGCCCCTCGGGTCAGCTGACCCAGCACTGTAATTGCTTTTAGTTCCAGGATTTTTTGTGTGCATCAATTTTTGGGATTTTCTACATAGACAATCAGGTCATCTGTGAACAAAGTAGTATTTCTTCCTTCCCAAACTGCATACTTTTAATTCATTTTCTTGTCTTATTGCATCAACTAGGACTTTCAGTACAATGTTGAAAAGAAGTGGTAAGAGCAGAAATCCCTGCTTTGTTCCCAATTTTAGGGAAAAGAATCTAATTTCTCACCATGAAGTATGATATTAGCTGGAGATTTTTGTAGATGTTCTTTATCAAGTTGAGGACAGTCTCCTCTATTCATTGTTTGCTGAGAGCTTTTAAAATCATTAATCAATGCTGGGTTTTATGAAATATTTTTTCTGCATCTGTTGATATGATTATATGATTTTTCTTCTTTAGCCTGCTGAGGTGATGGATTACATCAACTGATTTTCAAATGTTTAAACAGTCTTGCATATCTGGATTAAATCCTGCTAAGTTTTGGTGTATAGTTTCTAAAATATGTTACTGGATTTAATTTGCTAATATCTTTTTGAGGATTTTTGCACATATGTTCATGAGAGATATTGGTATGTAGTTTTCTTTTCTTGTAATGTCTTTGCCTGATTTTGGTATTAGGGTAATGCTGGCCTCATAAAATGAGGCAGGAAAAGGTGTCCCTCTGCTTCTATTTTCTAGAAGAGATTGTAGAGAATTAGTGTAATTTATTCCTTAAATATTGGTAGAATTTACAAGTGAAACCATTTTGGCCTGCTGCTTTCTTATTTGGAAGGTTATTAATTATTGATTCAATTCTTTTAATAGATATAGGCCTATTCAGATAATCTATTTCTCCCTGAATTTTGATAGTTTGTGTTTTTCAAGGAATTGGCCCATTTAAGTTATCAATTGTGTGAGCATAGAGTTGATCATAATATTCCTTTAATATCTTGTTATTTTAAAGATTTGCTTTTATTTATTTATATATCCCTCCCCCTTGCTGCTTGTGCTCGCTGTCTGCTCTCTTTGTCCATTTGCTGTGTGTTTCCTCTGTGTCTGCTTGTCTCCCTTTGTTGCGTCATCTTGCTGTGCCAGCTCTCCGTGGGCACGGGCTGTCAGCTCTCTGCGGGCGCGGGCCAGCTTGCCCTCACCAGGAGGCCCCAGGAACCAAACTCAGGGCCTCCCATATGGCAGATGGGAGGCCAATCACTTGAGCTGCATCCACTTCCCTAGGATCTTTTTAATATCCATGGCATCAGTAGTGATGACCCCTTTCATTTATGATATTAATAAATTGCATCTTCTCTACTTCTTAGTTTGACTAGAGGTTTATCAAATTTATTGATCTTTTCAAAGAACAATCTTTTTGTTTAATTGATTTTCTCTATTGATTTCTTGCTTTCAATTTCATTGACTTCTGCGATAATTTTTATTATATCTTTTCTTTTGCTTCCTTTAGGCTTACATTGTTCTTCTTTCTCTAGTTTTCTAAGGTGGAAGCTGAGATGATTGCTTTTAAATCTTTTTTTTGTTTTGTTTTTACCATATATGCATTCAATGCTATAAATTTCCCTCTAGGCCCTGTTTCTGCTGCATCCCACAAATTTTGCTAAGTTGTATTTTCATCTTCATTTAGTTCCAAATTTTTGTAAAAAATCTGTCTTGATACTTCTTCTTTCACCTATTTGTTATTCAGAAGTGTGCTGTTTAATCTCCAAATATTTTGGGAATTTTTGTATACCTTTCTGATATTTATTTCTAGTTTAATTCCATTATGGTCGGAGAGAATACTGTGTATGATTTTTATTCTTTTAAGTTTGTTATGGAGTATTTCCTGGTCTGAAGTTTTTGTTTTTCTTTTAAATGGAGTGTATGTGGTCTATCATGAGGAATATACCATGTGAGTATGAGAATAATGTGTATTTTACTGTTGTTGTATGTCAGTTAAGATTCCATAGATTGGTGGTGGTGTTCAACTATATCCTTTTGATTTTCTGCTTCGTGGGTCTGTCAATTACTGATAGAGGGGTGTTGAAGTCTCTAACTATACTAGTGGACTTGTCTATTTCTCCTTGCAGCTTTATAAAGTTTTTTCCTCATGTATTTTGACACACTGTTGTTATGGGCACACACATTAAGGATTTGAATGTCTTCTTGGAGAAGGGAGCCTTTTTATCATTATGCAATGCTCTTCTTTATCCCTGATAATTTTGTGCTCTGAAGTCTGCTTTGACTAAGATTAATACAGCAAATCCAGATTTCTTTTGATTAGTATACTTTTCTCCAACTTGTTATTATTGGTATAATTTTCTCAATCTCTTTAATATGTGTCTTTTATCCACTCTGACTGCATCTGCATTTTATTTGGTGTATTTAGACCATTCACTTTTAAAGTGATTATTGATTTATTTCAATAATATCTACCATGTTTATAAGTTTTTTGTATTCATTGTACTTGTTCTTTGTTTCTGTTTTCATTTTTTTAAACTTCCCCTCTTTTTTCTGCCTTCTCTGGTTTTAATTGAATTTTATGATTCCATTTTCTCTCCTTTCTTAGTATATCAATTGTTTATCTTTTAAAAACTGAGTTAGGGAAGCAGCTGTGGCTCAATCAGTGGGGCTCCCGTTTGCCATATGGGAGGCCCCGGGTTCGGTTCCCGGGGCCTCCTGGTGAAGGCAAGCCCGCCCGCACGGCGTGGTTAGCTGACCCAGCAAGCACAGGCAGCAAGGCGGGGATAAATGAATAAATAAATAAAATCTTAAAAAAATAAATAAATAAAAATAAATAAATAAAAACTGATTTAGTGGTTGTCCTAGAGTTTGCAGTATACATTAACAGCTAATCTAAGTTCACCTTCAAAAAATGCTATACTGCTTCATGGGTAGTGCAGGTACCTTATAACAAAGCATTCCCAATTCCTTCCTCTCTCCCAAGTATTCGCAATTATCCATATGTTACAGTCACCAAATACATCTTTGCTATTATTACTATGATTAAAGTTATCTATTAGACCAAATATGAATAAGAAAAATGAAAGATTTTATTCTCCCTTCATTTAGTCATTATGTGATAATCTTCCTTTCTTTATGTGGATCCAAGTTTCTGACATATAATTTTCCTTCTCTCTAAAGAACTTTTTTTTTTTACTTTATTTTTTTTTTATTTTTATTTTTTATTTTTTTTTTTTTTTTAAAGATTTTATTTATTTATTCATTTATCCCCCCCTTGCTGCTTGTGCTCGCTGGGTCAGCCAACCACGCCGTGCTGGCGGGCTTGCCTTCACCAGGAGGCCCCGGGAACCGAACCCAGGGCCTCCCATATGGTAAACGGGAGCCCCACTGATTGAGCCACAGCCGCTTCCCATTTACTTTATTTTTAAAGAAGTCTTAGATTACAGAAAAATTACATGGAAAATATAGGCGATTCCCATATACCCCACCCCTTCCCCCCTCACATTTCCCCCCATTAATACCTTACAAGAATGTGGTACATTTGTTACAGTTCATGAACAAATACTGAAGCAGTGCTACTAACCATGCTCTATAGTTTACATTATGGTTTTCACTTTGCTCCATACAATTTGTTTTTGTTATTTTTCTTTCCATACAATTTTATAGTCTAAAGAAATTCTTTAACATTTCTTGAACGGCAGATCTACTGGCAACAAATTCACTCAGTTTTTCTTTGTTTGAGAAAGTCTACTTCTCCTTTACACCTGCAATATAATTTCTCTGGACATATAATTCTAGGATGGAGGTTTTTTCCTCTCAACATTTAAAATATTTCACTCGACTCTCTTCTTGCTTATATGGTTTCTGACAGGAAGTCCAATGTAACTCTCACTCTTGTTCCTTTATAGATAAGCTGGTTTTATTCTCTGGCTTCTTTCAAGATTTTGTCTTTGGTTTTCTGCAGTTTGAATACGATATGCCAAAGTGTGTGTGTATATATTTATATTTATTTTTATTTTTTATTTCTGCTTGGTGTTCTCTGTGCTTCCTGGATCTGTGGTTTGGTGTCATTAATTTAGGAAAATTTTCAGCCATTATTACTTCAAATATTTCTGCTCCTTTGTCTCTATCTTCTCCTTCTAACATTCTCTTTACAGGTAAGTAATTTTCCACAGTTCTTGGATATTCTGTCTGCCCACCCCACCCTCCTGTTTTCCTTCATTTATCTTTGCATCTCAGTTTGGGAAGTCTCTTTTTGATGTATCTTCAATTTCAATGATTGTTCCTCAGTCGTGTCCAGTCTACTGATGAGCTGATGAGCCCATCAAAGACTTTTTAAAAATATTTATTTATTCATTTATTTCATCCCCTCCTCGTTGTTTTGCACTTGCTGTCTGCTCTGTGTGTTTTTTCTTTGTCTGCTTGTCTTCTCTATAGGTGGTACCGGGAACCGATCCTCGGACCTTCCAGAGTAGGAGAGAGGCACTCAATCTCTTGCGCCACCTCATCAGCTCCCTGGTCGGCTGCCATCTCTTATTGTCTCTCCTGTGTCTCTTTTTGTTGCATCATCTTGCTACTCCAGCTCTCCATGCAGGCCAGCACTCTATGTGGGCCAGCTTGCCTTTCAGCGGGAGGCCCCGGCAATCGAACCCTGGACCTCCTATATGGTAGACGGGAGCCCAATCGCTTGATCCACATCCGTTTCCCCCCATCAACAGGTTTTTATTTCTTTTATATTGTTTTTGAGACTTACAGCATTTCCTTTTCATTCTTTCTTAGAGTTTCCATATCTGCTTACATTATCTATCTGCTATTGCATGTTTTTTAATTTTGCTTTTAGTGCCACGAACATATTAATCATGGTTATTTTTAATTCCCTTGATCATAATTCTAAAATTTGCATCATATCTGAGTCTGGTTTTGATGCTTGCTTTGTCTCTTCAGATAGTGTTGTTTTTTTTTTTACCTTTTAGTATGCCTTGCAATTTTTTTTTTTGAAAGCTGATGTGATGTACACAGTAATAGGATCTGAAGTAATGAGGCATTTAGTGTGAGGCTTTAGGTTAACCTAGCTAGAAGGTGGGCTGTATTTAATGTTTGCTGTAAGTGCCAGAGGCTTCAGTTTCTTCCATATTCCTTATTTATTTTAATCTCATCTGTTGTCTTTGGGTTTCCCCAAGAAGGTTTTCTTAAGAGAGTCTGCATCTTGTAGCTCTTTTAATTGTCATTCAGTACTATGCTGAAACCCTTTTGATGTGGTGATAGGTATTGAAGAGGGGAAGCTTTCTATATTTTATAATTAAATCTATTTTATTGGGCCTGAGTCTCTGGACTGTGACTTTCAGAAGTGTTTCTTTTTTGTTATTGTTCTTTCTTCTTTTAACTCCCCTTAATAGAGACAGGAAAGCTAGAGGGGGTTAGAGTTGACCAATTGCCATTCCCCCAAGTCAGATAAAGCTCTGCTAAAATAGTTTCTTCTGCAAGGTAGACATTTGTTATGGAGAATTCCCCTACCCTGCCAAAACACAAGGACTTTTTTTTTCCTTCAAAATCTTCACATTAACCTGGTTGGGGGAGCCGATGTGAGTGCCTGTCAGTGCTGGCTTCCCACATATCAGGTCCTGGATTCAGTCCCCAGCCCTGTACCTTAAAAAAAAAGAAGAAGTAAAAAAAAAAAAAAAAAGGATCTGGTAGAATTCCTACAGGTAAAACCTGTGAGTGTGGTGGTCCCTCTAAGATTGGCCCCCAGGACTTTGTTTGTTGTTTTTTTTTTTTTTTTAAAGATTTTATTTATTTATTCATTTATCCCCCCCTTGCTGCTTGTGCTCGCTGGGTCAGCTAACCATGCCATGCGGGCGGGCTTGCCTTCACCAGGAGGCCCCGGGAACTGATCCTGGGGCCTCCCATATGGTAAACGGGAGCCCTACTGATTGAGCCACAGCCGCTTCCCCCCCAGGAGTTTTTAACTCTCCAGCCAGTCCATAGTCAGGCTCCAGCAATTTGTAAAAGTTACCATTTAAATGTCCCTACCAGTTATTGGTGTCAGATTGGATTAAAAAGATGCTACTATATGTTGTCTACAAAACCTATTTTAAATATCAAGATACTAGCTTGAGAAACTGGAGCGTAGCTATATTAATAGCAGACAATATAGACTCCAGGACAGGAAATATTATCGAGGATAAAAAGAAACATTTATAATGATAAAGGGGTCAATTCATCAAAACGACACGGGAATCCTAAATATGCATGTACCTATTATAGGGCTTCAAAGTACATGAGAGTAGTAAGAACGAAAAGGAGAAATTAGCAAGTCTATAATTATAGTTGGAGAATTCAACATTCTTCTGTCAGCAATAGAACAAGTGGACAGAAAACGAGGAAGGTTTTAGAAGACTTGAACAATGCTATCAACCATCTTGACCTACCTGACATTCTTTGAACACTTCATCCAATAACAGCAGTCCATTTTTCAAGTGCACAAAGAACATCGTTATACACATTCTAGGTCGTAAAACAAATCTCGATAAATTTAAATTTTTATGATTGCAGTCATAAAAAGTATGTTCTCTAACCTCAAAAGAATTAAATCAGAAACCAATTATGGAAACATATCTGGAATATTCTTGAGTATTTGGAAATTAAACAACACACTTCTAAATAATGTATGGGTTCCAGAAGAAATCATAATGGAAATTAGAAAACATCTTGAACTGAAAATACACTGTATAATTTGGGGGATGCAACTAAAGTAGTGGTTAGAGAATTTAGAGCTTAAATTCATGTGGTATCATCCTGATCCATTCCATTATAAAGTTTCCTGTTTCACCAATGGCTTCAGCAGTCTTCAGGATCATTGCTTAGATCCATTATTTCTTAAGGGTTGCAAAATGTTGTTTTCCTAATTTTAGTGATCCTTCTGCATTTAGTAGTAGCTAGAATTCTTTTATAAAAAGAACATTCCCTCATCAACTATTTGGCTAATATAAGGGTAAAAGAAGAAAGGCAAGATAAATTATTTTTTGCTTTAATCTTTTTATTTTCAGAATAATGAGATAAATGCCCAGCAATATTCAACTGTAAGCAATGAGATTTTAAAAAAAATATATAGCTTTATGAACATATGGATTTAAACATATTTTATGTATATGAATCAAATGCAGTTTTCATTCTTTTTGAGGCTCAAATTGTCCCAGTGGAAGCATTCTGAAGGTGGCCCCGAGTCCTTTACCCCCCAACATTTTATTATAAACATTTTCAAACACACAAAAAAGTTGAGATTTTACAGTGAACACTCACAAATCCACCACTTAGATTTTATAATTAACAATTTACTTTAACTCACACCATCAATCCATTCATTCTCGTCAACCACTGTTTTCAGTTTCGTGGGTACTCTTCCAGACCTTTTTGTATGGATTTTAAATATTGACCTATATTATCCATAGAAAATTTATAATATGATGTGTATTTTTTGTAACTGGTATCATGCTATATAGATTAATGTACAACCTGATCTTTAAAAAAACTTAGTATGTTGTAAGTGCTAACCATGTTTTCACATATAGATCTGCATAACAAATACAAAATTTGGGGCTTAAAACAATAAACATTTATTATTTTGTGGTTTCTGTGAGTGAGGAATCTGGGAGTGGCTTAGCTGGGTGGTTTAGGCTCAGGATTTCTCATAAGGTTGTAGTCAAGATGTTGGCTGGAGCTGTAGCCATCTGAAGGCTTGCCAGGAGCTGGAAGATCTGCTTCCAAGGTGGCTCACTCAGATGTCTGGCAATCTGGTGCTCATAAATGGCTGGGGATTTCAGTTCCTCCACCTTTGGGCCCCTTGACTTCTCAGGACGTGGGGGCTAGCTTCTTTCTGAGCCAGTGATCCAAGACAGAGAACGCCAGGTGGAGCTCACCAAATTTTATGATCTAGACTTGGAGGTCACGTAACATCACCTCTTCTGTATTCTATTCATTAGGGTGAGTGACTAAGTCCACTCACATTAGGGGCATAACTAGGCTACACCTTTTGAAGGGAAGAGTGTCAAAGAATTTACAAACCTATCATCGACATACTTCTACACTTACTTACGTTTGTGCTTTGATTAATGAACGTTGTCACCATTACACTGTGAGTCTAAGAGGGCAAGATCATACATGCTTCACCCACTACTGTATACCCAACATAGAGCCCTGCTACATAGGAGCTTACATAATTTGAATATCACTTGCAGCGCTTCTTAGACTGCTGAAGGTCTTGGTGCTGTTTCTAGAACACTAAGAAATAGCCTTTTTTGCGTCACGACAATGTTCATAATCATCCCTGCAGAAAAGAACATGACAAGTCCACTCACTGGAAAAAGAGTCATGAGCGGCCACTCTGTGAAGCCACATATGATGGGGAAGCCTCTGTGGCACCCAACTCAGGTCAGCCGTTTTCAAGTTTTTTGTTTGTATTTGTTCCTGGTTCACTGATTTGTCACCTTTTAAGATTTTCTGTGAGAAAAGGGTTGGCAGAGGTCAATGATTTAAGAAAACTATAGGTGAAATTGGAAGTGGAGAGGATAATTTGATAATCTAGAGGAAACTGGCTTGCTTTGCGAAGCCCTTCTGAGGGAGTACAGCTCCAAAAGGTAGGCGCCACCCGCCGTGCAGGTAAAACGTGTCCCTCATCCTGAAGATGAAGAAACTGAGGCACAGCGGCTGAGTGACTTCCTCAAGGTTACACAGCCGACAGCATAGGGAGGACTCAAACACAGTAGACGCAACTACAGGACCCTGGTTCTTTTCAGTATGACGGAACCACCCCACAATCGGCGGTCGCTCTGAAGCTTGGTAAAGAAAAACGAGATACGAACCCGAGCCGACCTCGCCTTCCGGAGTCCAGGTCGCGCCCCGACGCCCGCGCGCCGCTTCCGGCCCGCCTCAGCGCTCCCGCCGCGGCCCCGCCCCCGGTACCCACGTGACCCGCCCGCGCCCGCGCCCGCAGCCGAGGGCGGTAGCTCGGGACGCCCGAACCACAGTGAAGGGACAGTGGGGAGCAGGCCGGGTGCGGCCCCCGCGGTGCGGCTGTGCTGACGCGGGGAAGCCAAGTCTCCTACGTTTTAGTTTTCCCCCGGGGAGCCGTCTTCCTGGTAGCGACAGTGGCCTCTGGCTCTCGGCGAGTTCCTTTCACGTTTTGGAGTCGCCCGTCCTTTTGCTCCGTCAGTAGACGAGCCTAAACGACGGGTAGCGGGGGCTTTTGTAATGCTAGCCACGTGGTTGTCTGGTAAAAAGTTAGGGCATTCCCACCAAAGTCGCCTGTGGAACTAGAGTTTTCGTCATACTGAGCTTCTGAGTCCAATGATAACTTCATACACTTCGCTCACTAAGATAGTTTCTGATTCCGCCCCTCGGCCCCACAGATAGTCCAGCCCGCCGTAGGGCCCGCTGGGAAAAGGAAGGGAGTGGCTGCCATCTTGGGTGGAACCAACACGCTACCGCACACGGGGTGGTTAAGTTACACGGTAAGTTTGTCCAGTGGCGAAAGCCACTTTGATGGCTAGATTTGGCCACTCAGCGGCATTGCAGACATTCATGTAGTGATTGGTACGCACGTCCTTTCGGGCCTGAGTTCCTTCGAGCACGGCGGGAGGGCTCGGGGCGTGGGTGCCCCCTCCGGTCCTGGGTGTTTTGGTGCAGCCTTCTCGGCGGACGCACATGGCTCGGGAGTAGGAGCCGGCGAGGCGCGCGGTGCGGCCTGGGAGAGTCGGAAGCGTGGCGGCCGCTGGCTCTGAGGAGAGGGAGGCAGCGCCTGGGCCCATGCAGCACGCGGAGAACGTGGCGGTGCCCGAGGCGGCCGAGGACGGGGCCGAGCCGGGGCAGCCGCAGCCCGCCGCGGAGCAGCCCCCCGAGGAGGAGCCGCCGCGTCCCGCAGGGCCCCTGGCCGCGGAGGCGGTGCTGCCCGAGGACCAGCAAGTAGAGGCGGCGGCGGAGGAGGCCGCGGGAAAGGCAGAACCAGCGGCCGGGGAGAAGGCGGAAGAGGCCGTCGCGGCCCCCGGAGCCTCCCCAGGTTCGTCTAAGTCGCCCTCGCCCGCGCCGGAGGAGGAGTCGCCCACGTCCCAGCTCGAGCCCCCCGCCCCAGCCCAGGGGCAGGCGCGAGAGGAGGCCGGAGACGAGGCCCCCCAGAGCCAGTCCCAGGCACCGTCGCAGGAGGCGGGCGGAGATGAGGGGAAGGCGGCCGAGGCCGAGCCCCAGGCGGTGGAGAACGGCGACGCGGACGAGCCATCCTTCAGCGACCCCGAGGACTTCGTGGACGACGTGAGCGAGGAAGGTGAGGCGGTCCCGCACCCTACGGCCCTGTTCCCTGCTTTCTCAGTATTGAGTATAGGGACGTTTCTTCAATCTAGTAAGGCTGTGACAGATCAGCGTTTTAACTTTTATATATTTTGGGTTAATTCTAAATGAAAGTTTTAGAGCAGTGCCCTGTGTTTACGCAGAAGATACAGATGCTGGAAAAATGCGAGGGTATCCGTGTGTACATCATATCAGAAGTCAGACACGTTGTCCCCCGTGTATAGTGAAACTTTTCTATGGGAGCTTGACACCCTTCTTTTCTCTTCCTTCCGAAAAAAAGAGTAAGAACAAGACGACGCAGGGATCCACTCTTGTGCCTTACAGTAACAAATTGGGGAGCGTGGTGGGGATGGCTGCCCAGTCAGATCTCGTGGTTACTCGAGGCAGGTACCATTTCGGAGGTAGAGCTCAGCAGGACACTCTTTCAGGGTCTCTTGGGGTGACAGTTCCTATGGTCCAAGGACTGGGTCTCGGGTTTGCATGGCTGAGTGCCCCCAGATCTGACCAGCCAGACCTCTCAAAGAGCTGAAACAAGCTGGGTGCTGATTTGTTGGAAGTACAGATTGTGGGAAAGCTGGGGGTTGGTTTGTCCCTGCCCCACAGGTTTCTGCCTCCTGAGATATCCTCAGTAGGGGAGTGTGGGGCCTGTCAAATTCCTGTTTTATTCAACTTTTTTCTAAGCAGACCTCCATTATTCTGTTTTTCTAGATTTGAATACTGTTCGTTAAACGCTAGTGAGCTTTCCCTTCCTTTCTACCTTGATTGGATTTACAGACATTGTTTCTGCTTCTCCCTGAGGGATCCTTTTCTTAAAGTAACTTGTGTTGATAATTGATCTCATTTGTTGTTATTCATTTGGTCTTGTTTTATTTTCAGCCATTTTAACTCTTTAAGCTGGAAACACATCAACGGATTCCTCTGTGTAATATGAATTAACGACTTTATACTAAAGTAGGAAAAATGAAAACACCACTGTTGAAGTAGCCAGTGCTACACCAAGAAAATATCATTTTAACACATTATAAGATGTAAAGTTTTTTGTGATATTGTGTTTTTTCATACTGACGTTGTGTCAGAATTCTATATAATCTCTTAACAAGTAAAATGAAAAAGAACTTCAGAGAACCAACATGGAGTTATCAACTTTTAAGCAGATTTTTATAGGGCTACCAGTTATTGTCACCATTATTTTGTTGCATTTTACTTCATAAGATGAGACATGAATAACAGGAAAAACCACAACTAGTGAAGAACTTGGGAGCCGCTGACCTAGTCTAAGCTCCATGCCCACCACATGTCCCTGCAGGGGGTGGGGACTGCCGCTACTCCTCCAGACCTGCCTGCCCACTCCAGTTTTTCTTAGATTGAACATCTAAATAATACTATTTTAAGACCTCTGCAATTGAACCTTTCAAAAAACACTATTTGAGCCCAACTCATTCACAGATTTCTAATGTAACAATTACTTCCACAGTTGGAATACCTGAGGATGCAAACATGAGCAGAAGGCCAAGCCAGTGGGGTGTGGGGTGCTTTGGGAGCCCGCAGGGACTTGACAGCATACAGTGTTTTGCTAGGCAGCCGCAGCGAGGCACATGGCTTTAAGGGACTGAAGTTTGCTGAAGGGGCTTTGTTTCATGACAGGTGCTCTTTAGGGACCCAGAGAGTGATGTGGCATTTAAGAGAGTAAGACTGCATTGATGGCTGGAACAGTCTCAGGAGGAGCTGTGCAGTCAGCACGCTAAGCTATCTAGCTGGCAGCACTTGGCCTGCCTTGTTTACAATGGCTTGAGCTGTATGGTCCTTTCACTGTAATTTTTTACCTCTGGTGTTTGGCCAAATGCGTGGTCATGCTTTACATTCTTAAATGCCTTCCTTTTGATTCTTTAAATACTATCTATCTTTATATTTGCTGTTTAGCGTTGAGGATTGTCTTCTTGTTTTTCCTGGAGCTAGATGGGAAATCTGAGAGCCAAGGTAAACAGATGCCTGGGTTAGCAATCAAGCATTGTGTAACTTCATTCATTCCCTTATTATATATACGTAGATTCTTATAAACCAGAGACTCTTCAGATTGTGCGAAGGAGTCCAGAAACCCTGTGTTACACCTGAGCTTTTTATCGAGCCTTGTAAATTCAGATCAGGCTTAACAAGCCACTTAATTATATGGTAAGTGAGCTTTAAAAATACCCCAAGAATTAGACTAATTTCTATAGTGAGGATATCTGGCATTGCTGGGAGTCTAGTCTGCCTCTTTCCTTCTTTTTCTCAATTTTAGCTTTGAAATTTAGGTGGCAATTTTTTTTAAGGTAACATTTTTTTTCAGTATCATTCATAAAAGTGATGAATTTAATTAGACATAGTTTATAACAGGATTTGCCGCTTGAAATTTAAGATTTTTACTTTCCCTTTTGGATGGACCTTTTTAACTCTATCATAGGAAATTTCAAATACATACAAAACTAGAGAGAACTCACCTTAAATAACTTGAGAATGAAATATAGAAAAGAATACCTTCTGGCATCTATCCTCTAAAAGCATCTTGAAATCTTTACAAGAGTATAGTAAAAAATCAGTAAAAATTAGGTTCCAGAACAAATGGACACATGTGTAACAGGTCTAACTAGTGTTTGGTGGCAGCTGTGGAAAGGGTCTTTCTGTTCTGCCTCCTAACCCAGTGCCTTGTGATTTTACAGCTTCATAGGCAAGTTAATTGCACAGAATTTACATCAGAAGGTAGGACTTGTTCTCTTTCATTTGATACCCGTTTACCTTCTCAGCCCTTCCTCCAACAGCTGGGCAGGTGTGCCTGGTAGTGCTGGAGGCCTGAGAAACATGGCGTGAACTTGGCAGCGCTGGCACAGCTGGAGGCAGACACAGCCTCTCCGAAGCCAACAGCACCTCTGGTCTCTGTCCCTGATCTCTTTTGAGTTTGTTCCTCTTGTCACTCTTTCTTTTGTCTTGACCTTTTTACATTTATTTTTCCTTTTCTTTACTCTATCTTAGCTGACCATTTTATGGAAATGAAGTAATTTTAAGAAACTTAGGGACTTAGCGAGTTTTAAAAATTAATTTTTTTAGCATGAAGTATTTCATATAGAAAAAGACTTCTTGGAATATGAAAACCAGCTTAAGACAGGAATTTATTTTAGCCTAACAAATTTAGCTAGCAGGGCAGTTTATTCTCTTAAGAAGGGAATAGCTATTTCTGTTTATGATCTTTAATTTCAAAAGCTGGCAACATGAAAGGAATGCATTTTGGGTCTGTGAGTGGTAACACCACAGTGTCCCAAGCATTTTCATTTGTAGGGCCTATGAATGCCTGTGGGGTCTCCCAACCTCGTCAGGTGGCTCATTAGATTTCAGACGCACCGTTTTGTGTACCGCTAAAGAAAAAGTGCTACCAGTTAAACGAGCAAGCATATCTCAGGAACTTGTATGTTTTCTAGCCAGCTAGTTTAAATGCATATCTTTGCCTGATGTTGTCTTCAGACAAGGCTGTTTTTTGAGAATATTAAAGGTACTGTTACATAAAGAATATTGGATAGCTAGTTGTTTTGTTTTAACACACTTGGAAGATAGTGCCTGGTGAAGGGCTGTTTGCATTAAAATGGATCAGGACAAGGCTTCCAGGAGCCAGTATTCCCTTCACCTCTTTGGTTTTTCCCTTATTCTCTTGTGAAAGGCCATCTAGTTGATTGCCTAGAAAATGTGAACCTACCAGGGGGAAAGAGTGGAAAATCTATCCTATTTTTACTCCCTGGATAATTGCTAATAATTTGTATTCTTAAAACAAAAGTGCTTTGAATATATGTAGCATTCAGGTATTTAATTATTTACTAAATTTCACATCTACTAAAATCTTTTGCAAACAGTTATTTTTCAAATCTTGGGATGGAATTTTACCCAAGTGTTACTAGAAACCTTTGAAAAACTAGTGACCTTTGAAAGACCTAAGAGCATTGGATATTCTTAAGTTTTTCCTCTTTGTTTTCAATTACTGTTAATTAAGGTCTTTTTTTTTTTTCTTTTCAAGTCTTCCATCATGTAGTGATAAGTCAATTGACATGTAATGACTATTTACAATCTGCAATCAAAGGTTCAAGTCTTTTAAACTATTGTGCATTAAAGTTTTGAAGCATGGTAGTGTCATGATTTCTTTTGTTTGCAGTGAAAGAGTTTAGATTGATTCTTTTTCCGCTTCTTGGAAGTTTGTTCAGCATGCTATGCTAATAATGTTTTTCTTGGTCAAGAAAATCATTTGACCCATCTTTCACTGGTGCAGAATTACTGGGAGATGTACTCAAAGATCGGCCACAGGAAGCAGATGGAATCGATTCTGTGATTGTGGTGGACAACGTTCCCCAGGTGGGGCCCGACCGTCTTGAGAAACTAAAAAATGTAATCCATAAGTTTTTTTCCAAGTTTGGGAAAATCACAAATGATTTTTATCCAGAAGAGGATGGAAAGACAAAAGGGTGAGTAATGTCCTCCCGTCTTCGTGGACATCATCTTCTGTCTGGTGGCAGTGGACTGGGACGGTGCAGGTCTTCTTGCAGTCTTGCCTGGTCGGAGTGTTCGGGCCACACTGAGGAGCAGGGCGTGGGTCTGGGGCCTCAGTCAGGGGAGTAGGGACCTGCAGTGTGGAAAACGTGCATATGGCATTTTAGTGATTCTGAGACGGCATTTTCTTCACATTTTAAGATTCCTGAAATTGGGATGCTTCTGTCATTGTTCAGCGATTGTTTTTTTTTCCTTAGTAGTACCTAAAATAATGGTGTATCTTTGCAAAATGATAGTGTAAGGTATGTGTCCTTCTGCAGTTTGCTTTTTCAGTTCAGCATTATATCTTATATATATATATATATTTTTTTTTTAAAGATTTATTTATTTATTTACTTTTATCCATTTGAATTCTTCTCTCACCCCCCCCCCCCCCGTTTCTGCTGTTTTGTGTCCATTCACTGGGCAATTCTCTGTGTCTCTTTCCTGCCCTCATCCTTCTCCCCCTGTCTTCACCGGGTTTCGATCTGGGAACCTCCGATGTGGGAGAGAAGCATTCTGCCACCTGTATCACCCTAGTTCCTGGTATTTCGGGGTGTCTCATCTTGGCTCTCCCCTGTGTCACTCTCCTGTTATGTCATCATCTTGCTGTGTGGCTCGGCGGGGCCTAATGGCCCACGTGTCTTCTATATTTTTCTTTATTTTACTGGGAGGTCCCAGGGACCTCCATGTGGGAGACAGACGCCCAACCATTTGAGCCACACACATCCCCTATCTTATATGTTGATACATGTAATTCTGGTTTCTTGTAAATGCTGTGGTATTCTATTGTGTCTCATATGACAGTTTGTTTTCCTTTTGATTGCAATTTAGCGTTTTGCAATTATGAACAGTCTTTTACCTGCCTCCTTTTGCACAAATGTGAAATTTAAAAAAAATTTTTTTATTATATTTTTAGGAGGGAAACTGTTGGTTTGTGTAGAATGCCCATCTTCAGCTCTACTAGATAATGTCAAACCGCCATGGTGTGGTTGTCACCAGTACTGCTCCACCATCTGGCAGATGTTCTCCATTCAAATCTCATGTACATGTTAGCCTCTGAGAGTACAAGATAGTCTTACTTTTGGAATTTCAGCTCTATAACCATGAGAATTATTATTATTTTTTTTTGAGAATTATTAAATTAGACAATTTTTTTTTTCCAATTCAGATTCTAAAGTTGTAAAAACTACTTAGAGTAGATATAATTGCTAGAAAGTTTTTCTGTTTAGGAGTAAAAGGTTGAAGGATAGTGTCTTTTTGACCAGCAGTTGCTTGTGTTTTATCTTTAGTTATAATAAATATCTTCTGAGCTTCTTTGTAATTTTGCCTGTAATACACATTATATTTATAGGCCTTCCATGTGTATGGATATTAAACAGCTTTATTGAGGTGAATGACATACAGCTGCATGGTTTTTATCGATTTCGGCATATGCATACATCTATGATCACACAGTCAAAAAAAACAAACATTTTGATTAATTGACTTTTCTATAACTTTACGACTATGAAGTCATCAGACATTTCTTTTTTTTTTTTTTTTTTTTAATTTATTTATTCATTTATCCCCCCCTTGCTGCTTGTGCTCACTGGGTCAGCTAACCACGCCGTGTGGGCGGGCTTGCCTTCACCAGGAGGCCCCGGGAACCGATCCCAGGGCCTCCCATATGGTAAACGGGAGCCCTACTGATTGAGCCACAGCCGCTTCCCCAGACATTTCTGATATCTGGTTAGGTTTTCCATTCTTGTTTAGGGAACTACTTTACTAGCAGTTTGGATACAGTTTGACTTCTTGGGAAACAGCAATAAGATGAGTCAAAGAGTAATGACAGTATGTGAAACGTGGAGGATGCACCTGCAGAGAGGTTTTGTGTACCTGATCTTAAGGTCAAGTGCCCTCCTTGTCACTTAAGGTACATTTTCCTGGAATATGCGTCTCCTGCCCACGCCATGGATGCTGTGAAAAATGCCGATGGCTACAAGCTTGACAAACAGCACACATTCAGAATCAACCTCTTCACTGATTTTGACAAGTAAGTACAAACTTTGGCCTTGAGCACAATGGCTTTGTGCTCCTCCCTGGGAGGGCGGTAGTTCAGCTCCTGGCTGGTCAGACCACTGCATGAGCACTCAGCCCCTGGCCAGTGGCACCACCTCACCAGTTTTTACGCCTGCTTTTTTTCCTTTTTCAGGTATATGACCATCAGTGATGAATGGGATATTCCAGAGAAACAACCTTTCAAAGACCTGGTACGTTGTGGAGATGTATATCTGAGAGGTTAAAAGAAATGCTGGATATTATGATTTGAGGCTATGAATTCTGTAGGCCCTAAGAAACTGTCTGAATTGGTCGTCTTTGAGAGCAATAGCTATAAGGTTTTAAAAATTAAAATTGATGAAATGTTCCTGTATTCCTTGTCTTTGGTTCTTTTTCTAGGGAAATCTGCGTTACTGGCTTGAAGAAGCAGAATGCAGAGATCAATACAGTGTGATTTTTGAGAGTGGAGACCGTACTTCCATATTCTGGAATGATGTGAAAGACCCTGTCTCAATTGAAGAGAGAGCTGTGCGTATTTACTGCCGTATTGGGGCTCTTTCTGTATTTCTTCAACAAAGTGGAACTTTTTTCCAATTAGGAATTAATGGAAGAGCAGGTGAAGTGTAATTTTCTTTGAGATATGTCTCTTCGCACAACTTTTATTTCTCTTCCAGCTTTGAAATAAGTGTTGAGGTGTGAACAGACTTCTTGTGTATTTCACTTGCAAGTAGGGGGGTTAAAAGCATAATACAAGAAGGGTTCCTGGAGTTTGGCTCTCTGCTGGTTTGTTAATGTTGCCCACCCCCTCCCATCTCCACAGCGATGGACAGAAACCTATGTGCGCTGGTCTCCTAAGGGCACCTACCTGGCTACCTTTCACCAAAGAGGCATTGCTCTCTGGGGGGGAGAGAAATTCAAGCAAATTCAGAGATTCAGCCACCAAGGGGTTCAGCTTATTGATTTCTCACCTTGTGAAAGGTAAGCTGTTAAAAAACATGCAGGTTCTTTATCCCTTGTTCACGTCATGCCAGCCCTCTACAGATAATTTTTTAAAACTTTATTTTGCAATAACATCAAACGTACTAAAAAAATTGCAGTGAGAATACAAAGAACTCCCAGCTATCCTTTCCTGAGATTCTCCAGTTAATATTTTGTTGCATTTGTTTTATCATTTCCTCCCTCCAAATATATGGTCATAATTTTTTTCCCTGAGCCACCTGGGAGTAAGTTGAAGTTTCATGACCTTTTCCCCCTAAAAACTTGAGTATGTATTTCCTAAGAAGAAGGAAATTCTCTTAACCACAGGATAGTTACCAACCTTAGCAAATTTTAAATTGATTTAAAACTTTTATTCCATGTACTATCATATTCCAATTTGGTTAGTTCATCCAATAATGTTCTTGAGAGCATTTTTCCCCCTTTCAGGATCTAGACCAGGATATATATTGTGCAGATAAGATTTCTTAAGAATGAATTTTTCTAATGTGTGTGAGACTCCCTACAGCAGAGGTTTGTGTAAAAATTTAGCCAAGGCCTTGGAATAGTGTGTCTCCTCTGTCTTCTCATGCACTCTTCACTCTTTGGAACGCCTCGCTCTCTACTGCTTCTCCGAGGCTCCAGCTCTTGGGGCTTGTCTCTCAAGCCTTCCCTGTGTCTCTGGCACACTGCAGACTCACTTTTTCTAAGTCCCTACCATCGCTGCGTGTTCCACAGATCAGCCCTCTGTTACATAGTTGGGCCCTTGTTTATGGGACTTCGTGGAAGTGCTTACATTGTGGTGCTGCTGATACTCAATGCGTGCTGGACCAGATTTCTTTCAAACCTTACAGTGTAATGTTTTTGAAACAGAAAGCTAAAGAGATTGTAGTGAACATCCATCTGCTAATTATTTAGATTTAATGATTTCTAATTTTGCCCTATTTGCTTCAAAACATTTTTACTAACTATTTTGGAGTAAATTTTAGACCTCTTTACTAAAGTGTGCATCTCTGCAAAATAGTTATTTCCTACACAACCACAATTCTGTTACCACATCTGACAACACTGTTATCAGTTCATTAATATCATCTGATGTATCCATACATACTCATATTTCCCCATGTGTCCCCAAAACAGCTCTTTACAGCTGGTTTGTTCACATCTGGATCCATCTGAGGTGTACCCGTTGTTACAGTGCATCTCTTGTTTTCATAAAGACTTGTTAAACGAGGGCAGGACCAGATGTCCTGTAAAATGGCCTCACCTTCTGGATTTGTCTGATTACTTCCCTGAGGGATTGTTTACTTTGTTCCTTTGCTCCTTGTATTTCCTGTAAACCATAAGTTAGAACTGTCCATTGGTATTTCTGAATTCTGATAGTCATTTTTATGTACTGTATTCTTAGACTTCCCCTTAATTGAAAGTAACTTCGGTACAAAATAACTTGATAATTCTTATTCCACAGCAATATATTAAAATTGGGTACTTCTAGAGATTCTTAGCTCACCTCTATGCCCAGTTAACACACAGGTTTATAAAGCATATATAGGAAACAGCTGTGGCTCAATCAGTAGGGCTCCCGTTTACCATATGGGAGGCCCCGGTTCCGTTGCCGGGGCCTCCTGGTGAAGGCAAGCCCGCCCGCACGGCGTGGTTAGCTGACCCAGCGAGCACAAGCAGCAAGGGGGAGATAAATGAATAAATAAATAAATAAAATCTTGGGGAAAAAAAAAAAAGAAAGAAATAAAGCATATATAGTTCTTTATCTCCCCTGAAGCGTCTCCCCAATCCTTCGGGCAGTTCGTTATTCCACCTGTACTCTGACAGCACCTCTTCTGTCAGCACACTCACTGCGTCAAGTCAGTGTCCCCCCGGAGGAGCAGAGACGGAACGGTCACTTGTTACTGCATTCCCGGTGCTTTGCACAGGGTGGGTTGTGTGAAACACACGAGTGAATGACTACTTTGGTCACGTATGTTGCAGTGAGAAGAATCTGATTTTCACCTAGGTGCTTCATCAAGGGAGAGTTTATGTAGTTTAAGGATAGGCCTACATTATGTGCTTTTTCCAGGTGTATAGACTGATAGGTCTGAATAGGGAATCAAAAATTGGTGGGCAGAGGTGACTTAGACCATAAGTTTTGACCTAGCTAACCAAAAGAGCACCATCAAGATACCACCTTGGGGCTGTGTTTGCTTTCTCACTGTGGCCTCACTGCCTTTTCTCCCTCCCTCTGTTGTAGGGGAGCAGTCTGGGTTAAGTCTTTATGTGTTGACTAAACAAAGCTCACAGGTGTTACAGCTGGAGAAAACCACCAGTCAGGCAAATGTCTGGGAGAAGCCCCCAGGCACGAGTTTCCCCATCTGATACACGGTGGCTTTCCAAGCACACGTGCCATCTGTCCTCTACCGTGCTGGCTTTAATTAAACATGAATGAAGGTAGAGTAGGAATTCCACTGTCCATCCCTCTAGCACAGACATTTGTTCAAGATCGAGTTAATCTTTCCTTGTCCTGATATTTCATGGAGAAGCATTTTAAGGTGGCTGCAGTGTTCTGACACCAGAAGCAAACGAGTGCTTTGTGCTGTGAGCGTGGTTGCTCGGCTCTGCTCCTTGTACTGGCAGGGTTACCATCACAGAGGCACGGTCCTGGGGGCCTCGGGCTTGCCCTGGCGGTGCCCACTGTGCTGTCCACTGTGCTGTCTGAGGGGCAGAGGCTTGCCCTAGCCACACTGCTCTGAGGTGAGCAGCGTGGCCTGTCAGAAAAGCGCTTTCCCTCCTCTTGTAGGTACCTGGTGACTTTCAGCCCCCTGATGGACATGCAGGACGACCCGCAGGCCATCATCATCTGGGACACCCTCACTGGGCATAAGAAGAGAGGCTTTCACTGTGAGAGCTCAGCCCACTGGCCGATTTTCAAGTGAGTAGACCCACAGGAGCTAAGCGTGGCCTGTTCGTAGCCTTTTCTTTTTTCTTGGAAATAGCTTACCACTTTTTTCCCCCCTTAGGTGGAGCCATGATGGCAAATTCTTTGCCAGAATGACCCTCGATACCCTCAGCATCTATGAAACTCCTGTAAGTGCTTTTTTTTTTAATTTATTTTTTATTGTGGGTAAAAATCAAAATTTTCACAATACATACCAATATTTGTAAAATGATATGTAAATATATATGCATATATGTGCATTTGTTTACAAAAATGTTATTTATATATATATTTTTTAAGAGGTGCTTAGATTACCTAAAATATTACACGGAACCTACCGGGATTCCCATGTTCCCCACCTCCCACACAAACATCTCCCACAAGTGTGGCCCATCACCCTCAATGGACTTACACATCCTGGGGCCTTGCCATCAACCATAGACCACAGTTCACATCGTAGACCACACTCTCTCCCACACAGTTCTGAATGGTGTGTGCTGATTTAAAATGGCCTATATCCGTTGCCTCAGCGGCACTCAGGACAACCTCCAAATCCCGAAAAAGCCCTTGTATTTCAACTGCACATCCCCTACCTGCCCCGAAAGTGTCCAGTGACCACTGGCTCCACCTCACTGTTATAATTTCTTCCATTGCTAGAATCACCATATGTGTGCAACAGAATACCATCAAGTCCACTCTAGTCCATAGTTCTTCCCCCAATCCTGAGGGGACTGGGATGGTGATGTCCACTCCACCTCTAAGTGAGAAAGGGCTTATATCCCATGGATATGGTGGATGGGATGATCCTGCCTGCAGATGCAGGCCCTCTCCATTCCCTGGGCTGGCCATTGCCCATCGTTGTCTCCTTGCCAGGTGACTTGGATGAGTCCATTGAGCTGTAGGGTAGGAGTTGCAGCTCCACCTGTAAGTGCTTTTAAAATCTTGAAGCTGAGCTCTCCTGTCAGTTATTTGCAGTCTTCAATAATTTTGCTTCAGGATGTAGTACTTTCCGTCATCAGTAGAGTAAAAAGAGGAGCTGTGATATATGCATGGTAACAGCATACTTCCTGTACCTGCTCAGCTTCTTATGGCCTGGATTTTACTTGTTAATCATGCCAGCTCACTTCTGTGAGCTGCAGGAATTAAGACAAGCTAGTAAGGTTGGAAGGTGCAGTGGCTGCTATGGGCAAGGGATCCCTTATCACCCTCTGTGCGGTACTGCTCCCCAGGAAGGCTCATCAGAATCTGTTTATTTTTTTTAAATATTGTATGTTACTATTGAGACATTGGCAATATTTGACTCACCTGTAATCTTTGTTTTTTGGGGGCAGTCTATGGGTCTTTTGGACAAGAAGAGTTTGAAAATCTCTGGGATAAAGTAAGTCAATGTTCTTATTGCATTTTATATTGGGTTTTATTTGCTCTCTTTTAGTACTCAGGTTTTAAACAGTCGAAAAAATATACTTGTCCCTCTAAAGCAGAACAGCACAGTACTTATGTTGCTTGTTAGTTACCCCACACGCGCACGCGTGCACACGCACTCACACACACACACTTGTTGTGGCCCTTGTTGTCAGCAGTTCCTCCTTTCTGCACACATAAATAAATCTGTATCATTTCACGTCCCTCGGCTTTGAACTGGAGACGAGGAGGTTTATTTAGTCTTCTGGGGAACTGGGGGAGATGCCACCACTCGAAAGGGCTCCCGTGCCACTTGGATGCCCTATGAGCTGGGGTTTACACTGCCTTCGGTGACGGCAGCTCCTTTTCACTGTCAGAGAGAGCCTCTGCACAGGAGGTACCCTGCACTCGGGGCCACTGGCTGAGCGCTGGCTACCATTGGTGCCGGCCTCGGTGGGGAACGTACCCGCACTGACACAGGAAGTTCTTTGTTCTCTTTTGCTCTTTGTTTTCATAATCACCTGGTCTTGGCATGATGTTTTATTTTCTTTCTTCTGCAGAGACTTTTCTTGGTCTCCTGGTGGTAACATAATAGCCTTTTGGGTACCTGAAGACAAAGATATTCCAGCCAGGGTAACCCTGATGCAACTTCCCACCAGGCAAGAGATCAGAGTTAGGAATCTGTTCAATGTTGTGGATTGCAAACTACATTGGCAGAAAAATGGAGATTACCTGTGTGTTAAAGTAGATAGGACTCCAAAAGGTACCCAGGTAAGTGGATGCCAGTGGAGTAGGTTATTCCTTAAACTAGGCTCTTAACTGTCATTTTGTTTGGAGGGTGTTAATAGGTTAATTCTAATTTGTGGGTTGCTTTCAAACCTATCTGGTGGCAGGAGATGTTGGCTGGCCTGTTCTCGCTAGAAGCCTTGTCATTTCTGGCTGAGGAATGTGACTTGGTAAAACCTTTTGACTGGTAACAGCACCTCAGAGATGCTCCACGGCATAGCCCAGGGAGCCCCAGGCCCTCAGCCTCCTTCCCAGTTGGAAGTTAAAATGAACACGTTTCGTCCATTTTACTCAAATGGGAGCTATTCTATACAGTTGTGCATCCTGCTTTGTTTGTAAACTAAGATATGATGTACATACTCTAAAACTTGCCCTGTTAAGGTGTACAGTTCAGTGGCTTTTGGGCTCCACTGTGGCTATCTAATTCCAGGACATTTTCATTACCCCAGAAAGAAACCCTATCCTGTTAGCAATCATCTCCATTCCCCATTTGATCTCCAGCCCTAGCAACCACCAGTCTGCTTTCTGTCTCTGGATTTGCCTGTTCTGGACATTTTGTATAAATAGACTTACCGTCTTTGTCCTCTTGTGCCTGATTGCTTTCATGCAGCAGGTTTTCTGGGCCTCCTCCATGACGAAACATGTATCAGAACTTCATGCCTTTTTACAGCTGAATACCGTTCTTTTGCATGGATAGACCACGTTTTGTTTACCCTGTCGTCTGTTGGTGGACAATTGGGTTGTTTCCACTTTTTGCTAATTATGGGTAATGTTGCCTGATGTTTTTAAGTTGTCCTTTCTAAAAAAAAACAAAACAAAACCCTTTTTATTTTGGAATACTTTAAAACTTACAGGACAATTACAAAAAAAACCCAAAAAAAACCCACAAGCCCATTAAGATAATTCCAGCCTACTCTCCGCTCATTCATTCCCGGCTACCCAGATTCACCAGTTCCATCATCATCCTTCCGTGTTTGCGTGTCATTCTGTCAGTTCATCCATTTATCAGTCTGTTTTCTGAACGTTAGAGGTTGTCTGCTTCCTGCTCCTTGAACACTTCCTACTGCCATGCATATTTCCTAGGAACAGAAGGAATTTAACAGTGACTTAAATCTTCCATCTATATTCCAATTTTTTAATGTCCCAATAATGTCTTTTTGAGCCTTTTCCTCCTCCCTTGATAGATCCCATCCAGGATCATGTCTTGCATTTAAATGCCCTTGTCTTGGTAGTTGCTAATTCTTTTTAATTGGGAAATGCATATACGGCGTACACTTTCTGGTCTCAAGCTCTCTGAGCACGCCGTCCACGGGACTGCCTGTGTTTACACTATGGTGGCCTCCTCATCTTCCATGGCCAGCACTTTCCCATCTCCCCGAAAGGCAGGCCCTACACTCTCCCTTCCCTACACCCTTGTAGCCTATATTGATTTCTTGTCTGTGTGAACTTGAATTTTCTCCATTATTTTCTTTATAGCCACTATGGGGCTTAACACCCTAAGTCTGTAACAATCTCACTGGCTTTGATACCAACCTAACTTCATTAGCACACACAAGTTGTGTTCCTCTACCTCTCCATCCCCCTTCCCAACTTTATGTAGTTCTTGTTGCAAAGTGCATGTTTATACTTCATGAGGTCGAAGCCACTGATTTTTCGTTAGGTTTTTTCATTTGCCTTTTTAGAGCCTGTAGGAAGTAGAAACTGGAGTCACAAACCCAGAAATATACTAGTGCTGGCATTTACCTTTATCCATGTGGTACCTCACCAGAGACCCTCCCTGCTCCACGTGGCGTTGCTCTATTCTCTGGTGTCCTTTCCTTTCACCCTGCAGATCTCCCTTTAGCATCTCCTGTAGGGCTGGATCGTGGTGATGAACTCCCCAGCTTTTGTTTATCTGGGAATATCTTCATCTCTTCCTCATTTTTCAAAGACAGTTTTGCTGGGTATAGAATTCTTGGTTGGCATTTATTTGCTTTCAGCATTTCAAATGTGCCATCCCATGATCATCTTGCCTCCATGATTTCCCATGAGAAATTGGTACTTTTTTTTTTTTTTTAAGGAGGTACTAGCAATTGAACCCGGGGACCTTGTGGCAGGTACTCAACTGCTGAGTTCCAGCCCACTTTTTTTTTTTTTTCTTCCACATTTAATAATATTTATTATTGTTATTATAATCTAAATTTTTTAAACTTTATTTTGTACATTTAATAATTGAAAATATAAATAATTAAAAACTAAAAAGTAAACACAGATGAATAAATATATACATTTCTCAATTAAATGTAATGGGTACATATAAAATTTTTTTTGACTCAAACTATGTTACACAATGTATTTGGTTCATAGTAACTCATTCATACAGTATTTGTTCTTTTATGTCTGGCTTGCTTCGCTCAACATAATGTCCTCCAGGTTCATCCATGTTGCCATATGCTTTACGACTTCATTTCTTCTTACAGCTGCATAATATTCCATCGTGTGAATAGACCAGTTTGTTTATCCATTCATCTGTTGATGGACACCTGGGTTGTTTCCAACTTTTGGCGATGGTGAATAATGTTGCTATGAACATCGGTGTGCAGATGTCTGTTCATGTCACTGCTCTCAGTTCTTCTGGGTATATACCCAGTAGTGGTATTGCAGGGTCACGTGGCAAGTCTATATTCAACTTCTTTAGGAACTGCCAAACAGTCCTCCATAGTGGTCCAACCCACTCTTGGTACTTATTTTTATTGAGGCTCTCTTTGCTCACGACTGGCTGCTTCTCTGTTGTGGCTTTCAGCATTCTCTATCTTTGGCATTCAACAAGCTGCTGTTGAACTCCTCCAGGGAATTTTTTCCTTCTGTTAATGTGTCTTCAGTTCTGTTCTGTTACATGATTTCCATGTCTGTTGATATTCTCTTTGTGTTCATGTGTCGTTTTTCCTAATTTCTTTTAGTTCTATGTCCATGTTTTACTGTAGCTCTTTGAGCATATACTTATGACCATTTGTGTTTAAGTCTCTCTGTTGTGTCCCAGGTCTGCTCCTCCTCATTGATGGGTTCTAATGCTTTAATCTTCTCCTTTACTCGGCCATCCCTTCTTGTTCCTTTGTGTGTTTTGTAAGTTTTTCTTGGAACATTTTAATGTATTTTAACTGAAATTAAATTCCAGACTCTTGAGGTGTGTGTTCGTTAAGTTTATATCCAGCTAGTATTATGACAGAGCTTACCATGAATACCAGGAACTAACCAAAAAAGAAAAAAAAACCGAAACACTTTTCCCATTTTCTGCAGATTGATCTGTGGGAATGCTCTCCTTCAGGGCTTATCTGTAGGATGAGTTTGGAGTTTAGCTCTCCCTGCTCTTTTCTGCCTGTGTCTTATGCGTGTAAGGTCCTAGGAATTTCCACGCTTTCACAGATCCTAATACCACCTCTGCTCTGGGCACTGCGGTGTACATCCTGCAGCCAGCAGCCCCGCGACTGCAGGTTCTGGGTCAGTGAGGCCCTCAGTCCACCACCAGAAGAGTGGGCCAGACATGCTCCCAGCATGTGTGCAGGAGATTACTGTGTTCCCTTTGGAACTGGGATCATCGCTTCCCAGTGGGTGTATGGGCTGCTCTGCGCTGAGCCGGTTCTGCGAGTTCACTGCCTGTAAGAAGCTTTTTTCTTGATTCGGCAGTGCCCGTTACTGTAGTCCTTCAGCTGTTTCCTGAGCTTTGAGAAAGATGTTTCTGCCAGCTCTGCTGGTTGTTGAGAAAGCTGCTGTGGGGGGCAGAGCCAGGAGCTTTTCTCCCTTGGACACCTTCTCCACCCTGCTCTTTGACCCCTGTGTTTCATTTATGTGTCAAGCATCCCCACTCTGGCTGGCTGCGGGGTATTCCACTGAATTGAAATTGGTGGCCCTTAGGGCAGGTGAGCTGCAGTGAATGTCCTTGTACCCGCTGTGCCTGTGCACCCCAGGCCCCCTCCCTGAGGAGGAGTCGGGTCTGTGTACGTGTGTGTTTGCCTGAGGTTCACGTATTGCCACGTTGCTCCCTGTAGGGGTTGTGCCAGTTTATGCCACGTCAGCAGTAAGTGCTGAGGGCTTGTTTTCATTAGAAGTGTACTTTTAATCACCTCAGACATTCGTGTTTTTACCAGGTATATAAACGTAATACTTTATTACATTAAGTTGTCCTTGATTTAAGTGTTTTTCTCATGCTTTCAATTTCTGGAATGTCACCACTTCCTGTTTTTTTTTTAACAGGGTGTTGTCACAAATTTTGAGATTTTCCGAATGAGGGAAAAACAGGTACCTGTCGATGTGGTAGAAATGAAAGGCAAGTTTCCTTTTCATCATTTCTGTCTTCTGTGCTAATTTACATCAGACTTAAGAGCTCACTGAGAAGTCATTGCCTGAGCAAAAGGGGAGACTCTGAACAGCCGTCTCTTAAGTCACAACGCTGCTTCTAAGTTTAGGGTCGTCTTTTGTCTCTTCTATCTTCAGTCTCTTAATTTTTCCACCTTTCAGTGAAGATGCCCCACATTTTTTTCACACCACAGTGGTACTTCTAGAGCTGAGCAGCAAGCCTTCAGCTGTTTTCACATGTAAGAGAGAAAGTGCTAGAAGAGGTTTTCATTACACTATCTGCAGGTAGCTTTTTGTAAGGGCATATGTTTATTTCTAGGTTATTACTTGCATGAATTACCGGCTGTTGGCAGTATCATTTTTTTTTTAATGGAAGAAAAACACATAATTTCATTTTGCAGAGTTTTTTTTTTTTTTTTTAAGGAGGTACCAGGGATTGAACCCAGGACCACGTACATGGAAGCAGGTGCTCAATCACTGAGTTACATCCACTCCCCAATGGGAGTTGGTTTTTTGTTATGTTTTGTTTTTAGGAGGTACTGGGGGTCAAACCCAGGACCTCCTATGGGAAGCAGGTGCTCAACCACTTGAGCTACATCTGCTCCCTACTGAGTTCATTTTATTTCACTTAACCTAGACAAGGAATTTCGATAGACGAAAACTGTTAAATGCTGTGTTTCTGCGTATAGATAGAAAATTTAGCTTGTGGTTTGTTTTCTTTTATTCTGCCAAGGAGAAATAAAGAGAATGAATGTATAAAACCTGAGTAGAAAGGCATTATTAACCCTTTAATAAAATCCCGGAATGCTCCTTCAAGCACAACAGCTAGTGCAAATGAGAAAGGGGTTGTCCGCAAGTCACACAGGCCATTGGGCTTATTAATTACCTTGCGGTCCCGTTGTGCGCCTGATAGGAGACGCCAACGGCTGCTGGACTCTTAAAGATAGAATTTCATATGGTGCCCCTCATACAAATTAAATATGCTTCTTTGGAAATGATGAAGAATTGTGTGCTTTCTCTTGCCTTTGCTTGCCATGTGGTTCTTTTAAGAATTTTAGGGATATTCCTCTGGTCGAATAGTGAGAATTTTAACTGATCAGAGTAGTTTTCTTCAGTGACTAAAAAGGGACTAACCTTTTTTTGTCAATTATAGAAACCATCATAGCCTTTGCCTGGGAACCAAACGGAAGTAAGTTTGCTGTGCTGCATGGAGAGGCTCCTCGGATATCTGTTTCTTTCTACCATGTGAAAAGCAATGGGAAGATCGAGCTTATCAGTGAGTGTCTTCCCTTCTTGGGAGTGGCCGGGTCTCCTCTTATCACACCAGCAGTATAATGGGATGTGTAGCTCAACAGTGGGTGTCCCAACCTGAAATCCCACGTAAATGGCGTTCACTGTGGGCCCTTAATGGTATGTGATTGATGGTGGCAACAGTGATGAGTTGCTGGAGGGGGTCCTGCACAGCCCACAGAGTCCTGGCCTCGGGGTTTATGTGCTCTGTGGGGACAGTGCCCCTTCCCTAGCTCCTTGCTCCAGCCATATGTGCGCCTTCCTTGAGGCAGCGTCGGGGTGTTGACAGTACGCTGCAGCTGTTCCTTGGCGCCTTGCCCTCTCGCCCTCCCTGCCCTCGTATCCTCAGTGTCTAGCTGTGGGGTTAGAGCCTGTGGAGACCTGATAATCCGTGTTTGTCTCACTGGAAGAATAGGTCGTACCATTTTGGGGTCACGTATCTCTTGGAGAATCTGATGAAAGCTATGGATTTACTGTCCTTGAGATCTTACTGTAAGTGGAAATGCTTTGTGGAATTGTTATGAATGTGAAATTTCATTAAAATAGTATCACAGCTTCAAGGTACCCCTTGCCACTCGCCCTTTTCATGTGGGTCATAACACGTTGAACTCACAGTGGATGATTTCACAGATGGTGTATATAAGGTAATGTTCCCTTAGGGAGAGTGCAACCTCACGGGCAAGCCCTTCAGCCCTGGCTGTGCTTAGGTAAGGAAACTTTTACAGACAACTTTTAATAGGTGCTTTATTTCTTTTCAGAAATGTTTGATAAGCAGCAGGCAAATACTATCTTCTGGAGTCCCCAAGGACAGTTTGTTGTGCTGGCAGGCCTGAGGAGGTGGGTGTCTGTTCTTCGGTGCCGTCTGCACGTTGTGCCTAGTTTCCTGCTACTGACTGAAGCCGGCAGCAAGCCCTGCTTCTTATGTGCTGGGTTATGAGTCACAGCCACAGTGCTCTCGGTCCTTGAGCAGCTTTGTAGGGGGACGCCCTTGCGTTGGAAGGGTTACCTTGGTGTAAGGAGATGGGATGTTGCCATACTGTAGTGTATCCATCATATCCAAAGATTCGGGCCAAGACCATACAGTTTAAAATCATCTCTTGCACATGCCTTTACGAGTGACCTGGTAGACATGCACATGTTGTAGTTCGGCTGTGGCTAACCAGGGAACCTTCTTGGCCTCCAGTCACCTGGCGTGAACTCCCACATCTTCCACAGAAACAGTGTTTAATTAGACAACTGTGAGGCCGCCTCTGCCTCCGTGGTTGGTGTAACGACGTAAACGTTGAGCTTTCCCTGGCTTCCCTGCTTAGTTACCAATCAGAGAGCGGGTGGAAATAGCGAAGAAACTTGCAGCGTCGTGCTTCTCTGCCTTAAAAGAAGATTCTTTAGTTGCTTGTTTTCCCTATGTGATTATAGACACATAACCGTTATGTTGTGTTTCTGGAGGCTTAGCCTCAGATAATGTCTCCTTTAAAAATACAGCAGATACACTTAGTACTTACCACATCCTCTTTTTTTTTTTTAAGTCAATTTTTATTGAATTGTATTCGTAAAACATATAATCCATCCAAAGTGTACAATCAGTGGTATTTGGCATTAATCAGAGAGTTGTGCATTCATCACTTCAGTCAATATTAGAGAGTTTTCATTATTCCAAAAATAATAATAATAAAACAACAAAATACTCAACCCCTTAGAGTCACTACTCACTCTCTGTCCTTCCCCTGCCGTGCGTAACTGCTGTTCTAGTTTCATCTTTCTAATTTATTTGTATTATATTTTGTATATATAGAGTCAAACAACATATAGTACTTTTTGTCTAGTTTCTATCACTTAGCATGTTTCTTTTTTTTTCCTACCGTTGGTGGAAGATTGTTAATATATAAACTATACATTACTGTCTGTAGTTTGTCTTCGTTGTATTTTTGTCCAGATATCACCCTGATATTAACATCTCATAATATTGTCATACATTTGTTCGGTTTCAAAGAAGAACACCTCTACACACTGTCACCCGCGTCGCCATTTCACAAGGACCCGCTATGCTCTGCAGTCCTGTGTTTTCGTTGTTTAGTTTTCCTTCTAGTGGTAAACGGGACCTTGGGCTTTCACTTTCAACCAGTCACCCCAGATATTAGCACTGCTGGCTGCAGATACTGGGTGTGCTTCCAGCCAGGTGCTCTTTCCATGCCTTAGCTCAGCTGTCTTCTGGCACCTTCCGTCCTTCTGGACCTTCTTTGTTACAGACGAGCCCCCGAGGCAGAGCTTCAGTAGCAGGCCTGTTGGTGGCTGGCTGCCTCCCAAGACCCTGTGCCACCTCTCCAGGAAGGGGCCCACAGGAGCCACATGTGTGTCAGTGCAAGGCTGACCGCTCTGCTTGTCTCTGCAGCATGAACGGAGCCTTAGCATTTGTGGACACCTCTGACTGCACGGTCATGAACATCGCAGAGCACTACATGGCCTCCGACGTGGAGTGGGACCCTACTGGGCGCTACGTTGTGACTTCTGTGTCCTGGTGGAGCCACAAGGTATGTGGCCCACGGTCACCCACAGGAGGCAGCACGGGGATGTCATGCTGGCTCAGCTCTGCACCATCCCTCCACTTCCCAGGGATGGCATTGCAGAGGAGCTGGTCTCAACCCTGCCTGCCTCGGAATCATTCCCAGCCCGGCACATGCTATTTCCAGTAAATGGGTTGACACACCTTCATTTCCCCCTTTCTTGTCTTGTTGCCTGACCTCACTGACACCAGCCACCCCGCCTCCCACATGTGTTCTGAGTTCAAGCCGTCCCCTGTTGCTGTGGCCAGAGAGGGCTCTTCAAAGTAGAAATCAGGTTGTAGGATTTTCTCATTTATAATTATGTCACTGCAGTTCCGGATGAAACCAGGCTGCTGCCTGGCCTGTAAACGTGGTTTCCCAGTTCTTTCACTCTCAGAAGCCTCACAGTTTGGTCCCTAAACAACATGGTCACCCAGCTTCTTAGGCCCCGAGGCCCTGGGTGGTGGGCCTTCTGCTGACCCCTGCCCCTGCCGTCTCCCTCATTGAGCAGCACCGGCCTTTTTGTCGCTCTCCACGCTGGTTGCTGCCTCGCGGCCTCTGCACGGCTTCTCCGCACTCGGAGCACACTTCCTCTGAGTCTGAGAGTCCAGAGGGCGCCGCTGGGAGCCTGTTCCACATCACGGCTCTGTTTTTTCTTGGTGTGCACGTGTAATATGAGTTCTCCCTCGTTAATGGTGAGCAGCTTGCTGTCTGTCCTTCCCACTAGAGGGAACTTCTCGAGTGGCAAGGACTGTTCTCTCTGGTCCTGAGTGGCCTCCGCGCCTGAAACAGCACTGATGTGTAGCAGTCATTCAGTCACTCTGTTGAAGGAATGAACAGCTGTTCAAGGACAGATTTGCCACTCCTCGTTGTAACTTCTCAAAACTGTCTTCTCTAGCTTTAGCAGAAGGTGGATTTGGGGCCAGTGGGGCTAACGCAGGAGAAGGCGGGGTCAAAAGTTTCCTGGGGCTTCTGTGCTCTGCAGGGGTCAGCATCTGTGGGCACAAAGACCACCCCAGGGAGGCCCGTTCTGGACACTTCTTAGCCTTGTGATGTGCTGACCACTCCTAAGCTGCAGCACGCTCCCGCCCCTCACCCCCGTCTGCGCTGTCGCTTGCTTCCAGGTATCTCTCAGTGCAGCAGCGCCAGAGTAAAGCAAGGTGCTGCCTCCTTCACCGAGAGCGTCTCACTACCAAAGCCATCACCTAAGCCAAATGGCGAGTTTAATGATGTGCTAATTTTTTATTTATTTATTATTTTTTTTAATAGAAGGTGTGCTCACCTGCACACCTTCTATTTTTTTATTTCTTTAGTTTTATCAGGAGGTCTCGGGAATCGAACTCGGGTCCCTCCATATGGCAGACGGACACCCAACCGCTTGAGCCACACCCGCCCCCCATGATGTGCTAATTGACATTCTGGTGCAAGTTCCTTGTCGCAGGCGTTGATTAGCACTGTTCTGGTGTGCTGTGGAGTTCATCCCGCGGTGGCTTCTGTTTCCTGGCTGCCTTTGCCCTGCTGGCGTGGAAGCTCGGTGAAGGCAGGGTGTCTGTTCTGTCGTCAGTGCATCCCACATACCCCAACCCTTGTTGGGCAAGGTATTGGCTCTCAGGTTTGCAGGGTGACATGATGTTCACTCTGCTGACGACGAAGGCTGCAGGACCTGCCTTGAGGTAGCTTCCCTCACTGCTCTCTTCCAGGTGGACAATGCTTATTGGCTGTGGACTTTCCAAGGCCGTCTTCTGCAGAAGAATAACAAGGACCGCTTTTGCCAGTTGCTCTGGAGACCTCGACCTCCAACTCTGCTTAGCCAGGATCAGATCAAGGTTTGCGCTCCCCGTCCAGGTCAGGGCACGTGGACGTGATTGTGGCACTAGGGGGAAATGCGTCTTTGTTCTTGTGATAACGAGTGAGGAATACAAATGTGAGGGACTGGAGAAGAGATGTGAGAAGAGTAAGAGCTGACTGGGAGGAAGCAGTTTCCGGGCGGTGAGCTTCATTTTCGGGCTGTTTCAGGCTATCTCAATAGCATTCTAGGAAGCTCTGCTTGAGCTGGAGGCTGGGTGGAAAGACATGCCAGGGGCTGGTAGAAATCCTGGTGGAACAGCAGGAGCACCTGTGGGGCTTCTGTAATGATGGTGAAAGAAGCTGGTGGTGCTAGGTTAGAGGTGAGAGGAAGCTGGATCCCAGGAAAGAAAGGCTAGATGGAACGGGAAATTACTTCAGTGCTCTTCCTCAGGGAGAATATCATTGTCCCTTTGGTAGCTTTGAAGACTGCTCTTGTGGTTATTGCTTTGAATGTTTAAATTCTGAGTAACTTGTCTTTGTTTCAGCAAATTAAAAAGGATCTGAAGAAATACTCCAAGATATTTGAACAAAAGGATCGTTTGAGCCAGTCCAAAGCTTCAAAGGTTGGTCTTAGTTCTAGAATTGAGGGGAAGGCAATGTTAGCACAGGCCCCTTTCGGCCTGGGAGGACCAGCAACAGGCTGGGGAGGGGGGGTATTGGGGATGGTGGGGGGAGAGTGGGGTGTCTGCTGAAGACCTGGAGCCAGACTGCTGCTGCGTGCCGGGAACAGGCTGTCCGTTTAGGGAACTTGGAAGGGGTGGCCTGGCTTTACCGTCCTGGATGCTAGTCCTTCTGATACAGGAAAGGCAGTGTTGGAAGAAAGTGAGAAGAGCCCTGTCTTTCCACCAGTACTTATCCTGAAGGCCTTGCTAAGATCATTGGATTAGGGGAGTTGCTTGTGGCAAAATATTTTCACTTTGGTTAAGCAAAAATGTGATGCTGGGTTGAGTATCACTTCTGTGACTTTTACCCCTAACTTCATACATAGGAATTGGTAGAGAGAAGGCGAACCATGATGGAAGATTTCCGAAAATACCGAAAGATGGCTCAGGAACTCTACATGGAGCAAAAAAACGAGCGTCTAGAATTGCGAGGAGGTAACCTCACCTGCAGAAGACAGTTATTTAAAGCATACGTGTTGAATGGTTTTTTGTCTTTTGCATCTGTGTTAAAATTTTCCAGGCTTTTCAGTAAACATAAAGTATTGTCTAAAGACTTTTTAATTATCAAAGACTTGAGAGCTTTCCTATTTCCTTCAGGTCCAAGCACTCCTTGGCAGAGGATCTGTTCCCTAGGGATGTGTGTGAGAGGGTTCTAGAAGTCTGGAATGAGCACAGCACCAGCGCCGCCTGCAGGTGCTCTGCTTTCACCGTCTGTCCTTCTCTCCTAGGCGTGGACACGGATGAACTGGACAGCAATGTCGACGATTGGGAGGAGGAGACCATTGAGTTTTTTGTCACTGAAGAGATTATTCCCCTTGGGAATCAGGAGTGATCTGCCAGCAAGGTGGTAAGACTTCTGCTCTTGGCTATTTTTCCTTTTCCTTTGTTGTCCCTGTAAATCAGAAAATAGCTTGTATCAGGCAGTTACTAAAAACCCACTCCACGTACCCAAGGGTGTGACAGGTGAAGAGTGTCCAGTACCAACCTTGCCTTCAGGGAGAAGCGAGCTCTTCATCTCAGTGTCTAGGCTTCCAGCTCCAAGTCCAGGGAGCAGCCACCCTCTCGGGCAGCTCTGACACTGAGTATACAGGGGTCTTCTTCCATAGTGGAGAGAGGATCTCGAGGTTCCACACCATGGAGCCAAAGTGTCTGTGGGGACAGGAGGTTTAGGCCACCTGTAGCCGTGGAGTCACTCAGGTATTGTGTACAGGCCAACTGCAGACCACAGGACCCTTCTGCAGGCTGAGCGGATGGCCGAGGCTGCTGCCTGGCGCCTGCTTCTGCTCGTCCTGCAGGTTACAGAAGCTGGAGCCGTGGCAAAGGGCTTCTGGCAGTTAGCGGAGCAAATCTTCATGGTCCCTCCCACCTCCTCGGGAGTTCTTTCTGGCTGCTGCATCTCCTCGTCAAGGAGGACCCAGTGAACCACAACTGTTCACACACAACACGATCCATTCAGAATGTATAGCTGGTGGCTCAGCAGTCACAGAGCTGTGCGTTCTCACAGCTGTTCTCAAGGCTGGCCGCGTGCTGTTGAGTAAACACGTTTCTCTGTTGCAGTGTCGCCGTGTCCTGTGCTGGAATCAAGTTCACCCTTTGCAGAAAGCCTGCATAACTCCTGAATTTTACCTGTGCTTTCTCTGGCTCTCTGGACTGTGAATGCACCTGGGACTCTTCCATCTTGACACATTTTTGTGCCTTTAAACCCCTGGTGTCCATAGTGGGGAGGTTTTAAGGCACTTCTTTCAAGTTTTTCTTGTTCAGGGTTTCTTTTTAATCCAGTACCACCAGTATCTGCTACTTAGACTTCTGCAGTACTGCAGGCAGGCCAACTTCTACTCCTGCTGTCAGTGACATTTCCGAGGCACCACCTACTGAACAGCATTTCCCCTTGAGGACTCCCCTGCTGCCCTGAGTGCACATACGGCTTCCGGGTTGGTCTCGGGGCAGACCAGCGCACACGCTGTGCACCAGCGGGGTCCCAGCCTGCTCAGGAGGTGCCACAGCGCATGGTACCCCGCCATTCAGATTGTGGCAGGTTCTCGCAACAGGCTGAACGTGGAAATAAAAGCAAACCTGTATGAAAAAGCGTCTTTCTCCTGTCTGTGCACACAGGTGGTGGCCTTGCTTTCATGCCTGCTGCCTCCCCTGTAGTAACAGTGAGTGCCAAGCTGGCGGTGCTGCGGTTAGCCACTGGTGACGCTCATACTTGGCTTGAAGGGGAATCCCACAGGTGGCACAAGGGGAGATCCAAACCATACTGCTCTGCGTTTCAGCTGAGCTCGGCACAGTCACACACCGGTAGAAATCAGTCCAAAAAAACCACTTCTGTGGAAAGTGCTGCTTTAGGCTTTTCTTTGGAGTAATACACATTTGAAAAATCTATGTTAAGGGCTGACATTATAGCTTCTTGTCTTTTTTTTTTTTTCTTGCCGAGAAGGGGGTGAACACTACATCCATGCAATTTTAGTCTCCTTATTCGCAGTGCCTGGCTACCCATCTGTGCCTAGGGAGATGGCAATTTCTTTCACCTCTTTTTGTCTCATGGAAACTGGTTTAGTTTAAAAAGCAGTGAAGCATGCAGTGGGCAAACTCAACACAGCTAGGTGACGTTTATGTGGGATTGGAGAGAAATGATTTGTAGAACAGAAGACAGGCGCAATCCCAATCCCTGCCCTTCAAATAGGCTGTTATCACTGGGAGCACACAGTGGTCCTTGCAGGCTGCCGGAGCTCGCCTGGCAAGTGAGGGGGTCTGATTGATTGCAGCTCCCTGCCCCGGGCGAGGCAGGCAGTGGTGCTTTTCTTTTTACTGAGCCTTAAATTTCTCTGGGTTTTTCTAGAGCTTTTAAATTGTTACATCCCAATCTTTAGCTCATCCTTGTGCTGCTTTAGTGCACATTTTTATTGCAACTCTTGTTTTCTTTTGTGTTCTTTAAACTTTAGTCTGCTGATGCATAGTTTCATTGCAGAAAAAAAAAAGTATGGCATAGTTTTATCTTACGAACAGAGTTTGGACAGAGCTTTCAAAAATTCTTCTCATTGTTTTAAACTTAGCTGTAATTGTCTTACATAACTTGTAAATAAAAGAATTTCTGAAATACTTGTGCCTGCTTTGGTAAACTAATGCTGTACAATGGGTTTCACAAGGCCTGCTTGGGAGGCTCTTTCCCGCTCTGGGGAAGCGGGTAGAGTATCCACAGGGCAACAGTTTGCTGAGCACAAGCAGCAGCCCAGAGTCGGCGCCCCCAGCCCATGGGCGCAGCCTTTGACTGCTGTCTCACAAGCCTGTGTGCCTCTACGTTGGGACAGCAAGTTCCTTGTGGGTCAAGCCCGGAGGGGTCCTTGGGCGTTGGAGGTGTATTCAACCCCCCCACCCCACCCCCATTCACTGGGCAAGGGTTCCCTGGAGCCCCTGTTGACCTGGCTGCAAGGAGGGGAAGGGGGACAGATCCCGGATTCCCGTGTCCCCTGCCCTTGCAGAGCTATGTTGCCACGAGGCCTGGAGAAGCCAGCTGTCCTCTGTGCACAGCCTCCAGGCTCATGTGGACTGGATGGGCTCTCTAGTGGGAATGTTTCCAAGCTGGATTTCTCAGTTTGCACCTGGGCCAGGTCTTTGATTTGTGTCAAGATGCAGGAGCCACTCGGCACGTGCCAGCTGGTGTTGGGTGTGTACATGTTGGCCCAGTGGCCTCCCAAGGATTGTGATGGGGAAGGGCACGGCATTTAAACTACGCCAAGGTCATTTCAAGTTTGCTTCAGAAACTCATATGTGGAGAAGAGGGCATTGGCTGCCCAAGTTACTTTATTAAGCCTTAGCCCGCGTGGCCTGGGGGGCGGCTCCGTGGGTTGGGCCCACCCAGCTCAGGGCGCAGAGGAGGCTTCTGTCCTGCGGAACCTAGATGCCATCCTGCCCCACCACAGGTGGGGCGCCCCAAAGCCGGCGAGGGCTCCTCAAGCCAGCGAGGGCCCCGGGGAGCCGGTGCGGCGGGGCCGGGGCGGCTGCTGGGGGCTGCAGGCTGCTGACAGCCGCGTTGGGCCGCGCGCTCCGCGCCCCCCACCCGCCCGAAGGCGGCCCGCGGGTCCGCGGGGAGTTGCAGGCGGCGCCCTGATGTCACCCGCGCGGGGCGGGGCGCGCCGGCCGGCCTCCTCCCGCCGCGGCCCGCAGCCCCGCGCAGCGTCCCGGCTTCACGGCCGCATGCCCTCCCGCCCCGGCGCCGGCCCCGCCGACGGCCCCTCCCCGGCCAGGGGCAGCCCGGCCCGGAGGGAGCTCGCGGCCGAGCCCAAGGACCAGCAGCTCACGGTGAGCCCCTGCGCGGCGCCCCGGCCCCTCCTCCCCACCCCTGCGGCCCTCCCCGCGGCCCCCTCCCTCCTCGCCCCCCTCCCCGCCTCCCCTTTCCGCTCTCAGCCCACCCCGACCCCACCCCTGGCCAGGCACCTGGCACAGGTCAGGTTTCTGTTACCAGCTGAGGCCCCACGCTAGGGCCCCCGTTCCTCCTGACACCCCAGCTTCCCTCACTGGGAGCTGGTGAGGCCCCTGCTACCCCACTCCCTCACCCCAAGCCTCCAGACACACCCCCTCTGCCTCCCAACCGGCAGCCAGCCGTCCTCAGTGGGCACACGCCTGGCGCCAAGGCCTGCGGGCCAGCACTGTAGCGTTTCTACCAGGAGGTAATGGCCCAGAGGTCTCCAGCGGTGGGCGGGGGTCACGCTGGGGTGGTCTCGGCAGATCCCAGAGGCCGCCGGCTAGGCCTCCCTTAGGCCTGGGCAGGGACAGAGGGACAGGGATGCACAGCCCTTGAGCTCCTCCTTGGGAAACGAATGAAGGGCTGGCTGGCTCTTTCCCAGTGTTGGGAGCAGCACCATAACAGGGAGGTGGTAAGATCACTCAGTGTGAGCTTGGGCCCACGGCTTCACCTCTGTGCCTCAGTGTCCCCACCTGAGGGTGGCCGTAGCCAGCGGCCTGTGAGGCATTCACTGGCCCGCACTAAGCAGGGAGAACTGGAGTGGAGCCGGCGCGCTGCTCAGGCTCGGGACCGTCACCGCCTCCCTAAGAGCCATGCCAAGAGCGTGCGGGAGGGCGAGTGTGGGCTGGGGGTCGCTGTGCGGGCGCCAGCACGGCTGCCCGGGGGCTCGAGGTAGGGCCCCCTGGAACGCAGCCGCTGTGCTGTCCCACCCGCAGGTGGCACTTCGAATTCGCCCCCTCAATGACAGCGAGCTGGAGGAAGGAGCCACCATCATCGCCCACAAAGTAGGGGACCAGGTGAGGCTGGGGGCAGCACAAGGGCGTGTCCGCGGCAGTTGCGCAGCTCCCCCTCCCATTTGGCGCTTCAGAGCCCCCCTCTGAGCCCACAGGAGCACCCGCTGCAGCACTGTCTGGGGGGATGGGCTTCGTTTCCATTTGTTGCGGACTTGCTCATTGCTACATCTGCACCTGTGCTGGCTTCAGGGTCCATTCCAGTCACCCAGCTGATGTTGGTATTGCGTGCTCCCGGCTGCCAGGCACTGTTCCAGGCAGTGGGTGGGCAGTGGACGTGACAGGCACTTGTCAGAATGGGGAGGCGGCAGACATTTAGCAACTAAAAGAAATCACATCCAGGGAGTTAAGGGCCTTGGAGAGAAACAGCAGAGTAAAGGCTGCTCAAGGAAGACCTCCCTGACCAGAGCCCAAAGGAAGTGGGGAGAAGGCAGCCGGGACTCTGGGGAAGAAAGAGCCAGGTCAAGGGAAGGGCACATGCAAAGCTCCAAAGCAGGATCGGAATGTCCAAGGACCAGCAAGGGGCTGTGAGAGAGGAGGGCAGGCGATCTGAGCAGGCCTGGGTTTCAATATCCAGATTTTTAAAAAGGGCCCCAGGTGGTTCTGCTGCCCGGCAGAGTGGGGCACTTGCCATGTTACCCATTGCCAAGGATTCCTGCTTCTTAGAAACAGATTCAAAGTCTGAGCTGTAGGCGCAATTTAGAGATTTTTTTGTGTTCATGCTACTCACTTGCCAGGATAAATGCCAAATTTGGACTAAAGCAAGATTTTTGTTGAGTAAATCGGATCACCCCATTTGTCATTAAAAGGCCATTTTCATGTGAAAAGCAATGTGGCTCCTAAGAATAAGTTTGCACTGAAAGGTCAGGAATCCAGGTCGTTGGTGAGGGAGATGGCTGGAGAAAAGCTGCCCACTTGGGTGGGCGGCCCAGCACAGACTCTGCAGGTCCGGAGGCCTGGGGAGCAGTGCCACCAGGAAGGTGACAAGGCTGGCAAGTCTGGTGTGTGTAAAAACCTCGGGGGGGATCAGGCGGTTGGCAAAGGGGTTGGGGTGGATTCGTGCTAAGCCCATAAACTAAGTAAATGGAAAAACAAGACCAGTGTTAGACTGAGTGAAAACAAAAAGGTTTGCAGGAAGGGATCTGGCTTGGATGTGAAGAGTGTTTACATAGTTTTAATATAGAAACACAGTGTCGATCTCACAGAATTTGATTTGCCTACACTGGGTGGCAGCTGAGTCCTCATTTTGCACAGAGGAAGTCAAAGGGACACATGAAGATGAAATGCATAGTTGGTGTGCATATTATTCAGAGACGTGGGATGACAGCCCAAAGAATCAGCTATGAGAGTTGGAGGAGGGAGAAGGAGGAACTGCTGTTTCAGGGAAGCTTTGCAGAAGCCTTGACTCTACACTGTGTGCATGGGTTCCTGATGAAAATAACTGAGAAAAGGAGAAATAGGGACCCCAGTATATTGTTGGTGGGAATGTGAAATCCTAGGTTCAGACCCAAAAGCAGGGGAAGCAGGGGCTGGGGCAGAAGCTTGTGCGCCGATGCTACCTGCAGCATTATTCACAGTAGCCAAAGGGGGAAGTGACCCAAGCGTCCCTCAACAGCGCAATGGAGAGAGACAGATGCTGCCCATCTGTGCAGCAGGTCCGTCCATTCAGCCGTAAAAAGCAGTGACCTGCTGGCACGTGCTGCAACACGGATGAACCCTGGAGACATCAAGTTGAGTGAAAGAGGCCAGACACGGAAGGACAGATATTGTGTCATTTCTCTTATATAAAAAGCTTAGAATAAGCAAATTCCTAGGGCCACAGAGCAAGGTAGTGGTGAGCAGGAGTGGGGAACAGGGGGTTCTTGCTAAAGGAGCATGAGTTTTGGTTTAGGAAGATGAAAACAGCCTGGAAATAGTAAGTGGTGACAGTTACACAGCATTGTCAGTGTACTTAATGCCAAAGGATCGTCCACTTGAAATGGTTAAGATGCACAATTAAAAAGAAATAAATTTTAAAAACTAACTGAAGTGACAAGAAGGGCGTATCCTTTCTAAATGATTTTAAGGCAAATAACAATTTGCTGGAATTGACACTGACTCTCAAAACGAATCCTCTCAGCCTTGGCACTTTGCCATGTGGGGCCCAGCTGCACCCCCAGGGAGCGTGTCTGGTGGGGGCTGGAAGACTTCCTGAGGACCTGATAATGGGGCTGAGCTGCCCCTACCTGGGACCAGGATGTCCCTCTTCCATCTTGCCTCCTGGCCTTTGCCCGGCCACACAGCTGTGCAGTGACCAGCCCACACCTGAAAACTGTCACCGTGGTCGGTGACTATTTGGCCCCAAGCTTGGGTAGCCCCAGGGGTCCAGTAGATGCTAACCCACTTCCTGTGTCTGAGTTGCCTGTTCTAGATGCTGTATGCTGTTCCCTTGAGCGCGATTAGCATGTGGCTTCTTTCACACGCATGACGTCCTCAGCAGTCATCTGTGCTGCCGCATGGGTCAGCTCCTTCTTGGAGACTGGGTGATAGCCCACTGGGTAGCCCACCCTTTGCTCATCTGCCCACAATCCATCGGTGGATGCTGAGGTCACTTCCACCTCTTCAGAGCCTGCTGCCTACCCACCAGGTCCCTCCGTGGCGCTGGGCAGGGTCCCCCCGGGCTGGCCGGGGCCCTCCTGAAGCCAGGCTGGCTCCCGGCCAGCATGGGCAGCCTGCACGGTGAGGAGGCTGCTGCCCTTCCGGCGTCCCCTCCTCCATCCTGTCTATGGAAGGAGAAGAAAAGTATGACGACCAGGAGTGTTATTTGGCTTAAGTCATGGAAAAAGTGCTGGCAGGAGCCAGCAGCGAGCCCAGGCAGATGGCCCTAGGCCTGCCACGGACTCCTGGACCCCTGGGCAGGCCCTCATCCCCTGAGGCCTCAATTGGCAAAGCTGTGACCCCAGGCAGGGGTCAGGCTGGAGGGCTCCTGGTCCCGCCCACGCGTGCCCTCGGAGGACCCTGTGGATGCCTCCTGGGTACCCTGGCCCTGCAGCCCAAGGGAGGTCAGGGGACTCTCCCCCCATTCCCTACCAGCCCAGAGAGCGCCTGCAGCTGTAAACAGCTGAGAGCACGATTGGACTCTAATTGCCCCTGCCCCGCCCCTCCCACTACTCCCTGGGAAGGGCTCCCTTGAACTTCCCTGTCCCCAGAGACCCTAATAAACTTTCTTTCATAATTACATATTTATATGAGCCAGGCGGGGACCCCAGGGATGCAACCGGGGCTCTCAGAGAAACCAGGGGCGGAGCTTCTCCAGGGGAGCGGACACCGCGCCCCTCCCCTTCCCTGGGCTGGCTCAGCCCCCCCCCCCAGCAAGTGGCATCTGGCATCCAGGCCAAGGAAATATCAGGGTCACATGGAGAGGACACAGCAGTGATGTTGCCAGCTCAGCACTTCACAGTTTACAAAGCTCTTTCCCATCCCATTAGTTCATCGAAGAGTTTGTACCTGGAAAGTGCTGGGCTGAGTGTCAGGGCTGCCAATTGTACTCGTCAAGTTCTCTGGGGAAACAGAACAGACTGGAGATAGATGAGAATATACAAAATGTAAATACAAGGAGATTTCTTAGAGGAATTGGCTCACACGGCCGTGGGTGTGTGCACATCCGAATTCTGTAAGGTAAGCCCCATGCTGGGAACTTTGATGAAGGTTTCTGATGGATTCCCTAGGAGAAGCTGGCTGCCTGAGGTAGAGAGGGGAATTGAAATTCGGAGGCCTCCAACTGACTGGATGCGCCTTCCCTCTTTACTGATGGCAACCTCCTTTGTTGATTGTAGATGCAGTCACCTGTAGATGCAATCAACTCACTTATGACTTAAATCCATGAAATACCCTCACAGTAACAATCAGGCCAGTGCTTGCTGGACCAGACAACTGGACACTGTGGCCCAGCCAAGCTGACATGTGAACGTAACTGTCACACCAAATATGCCCTGTGGTTGCCAGGGAGGGCCGTTCTCCAAGTCCTCCACCCTCGGGCATGACTGGTCATTCCTGGGAATCTATGCTGGTGTCCTGGGGCCATGCTCGGTGGATCCCACAACGTTTGTAGGTGATGGTGTGGGGTGTGCTAGATGCAGAGCCCAGCGAGGCTTGGGGGCACCGGCAATCCAGGCTTTGGGAAGGAGAAGCTGGACATGTGCCTTCCTGGGAAAGGGAGAGGGCACCAAATCCCCCCGCCTGGAGCACAGAGCTGCTCCCCGATGTGGCCAAAGCGGGGTGCCAGGCCTCTCCCCTGACCCCAAGGGGTGGCCCCTCTGACCCCTATTCTCATTGCTCTAAGATGGTGGTGCTGATGGACCCCGGAGAGGACCCCGAGGACACACTGCGCACCCACCGCTCCCGCGAGAAGACCTTCATTTTTGACACTGTCTTCGACCAGCATGCCTCCCAGGTGCCCCGCCCCGGCCCCTGCTGTCCCCCCTTGGGGGACCACGGTGCAGAGGGTGCACGCCTGAGCCTTGGGTGGTCCAAGTGGGCCAGAAGCAGGGGCTCCTTCCACAGACACGGGGCCACCAGGCGCAGCGCCGGCCTGTGTGCCTTTCTGCCTGTGTGCGCTCCTTCAGCACATACATTCGTTCACCCGCCAAAGCAGTGCCATGCATGCAGTCCCTGTCCCCAAGGGCCCAGCCCTCAGCAAAGGGACAGATGCCATCGTCCACTGTGTTGTAAGCACCCCCAGGGCAGCAAGGGGGCACTAGGGGAGGAGAGCAAGGCCTACAGTGGGGACGAGGTCTGGGCAGAGGAGACACATGCCCATTTCACAGCTGAAGACGCTGAGGCTCGGGGGTGGCACAGGGATGCTGGGGCTGGCGTTGGGCCCTGGGAGGGTTCTGAGCCCGTCCTTCCCCTGCCCGTCACACCACCCTTTACTGACAGAACCAAGTCCATATGCCGTGTCCACTAAGGACAGAACCACATCCACATGCTGTGTCCACTGAGGACAGATGCTGTCCACGTGTCGTGTCCTCCCCTGAGACCTTGCTGTCCCCACTGCACAGAGGGGAGCCCGGGGCTCAGAGAGGGGCTGCGACCTGCCGTGGGGTGCAGTGGGATCGGAGCCCAGGTCTCCTGAAGTGAGAAGTCGGGGAGATGACGTTGGGGGATGCTTCACCCAAGGCAAAGGCCCGTGGAGGCCCCGGCGCCCGGAGGGCTTCCTCCTCCCACAGCAAGGGGATAGTCCCCCTGAGCCCAGGGCATCTGACGCCAAGCACGTTCTAGGCTGCCCTCCCCCTCACGTGCCCCGTTCATGCCCAGAGGGAGCAGTACACTGCAGACTCCACCCGCTTGGCCTCTGACGCGGGCTGTGCTGTCCGAGTGATGTCCTTCTGTCTGTCTGCAGGAAGAAGTGTATTGTGCCACCACCCAGCACTTAGTGGAAGGCGTCATTTCTGGCTACAACGCAACGGTGTTCGCCTACGGCCCCTCAGGTACTGCCAGGGCAAAGGGCAGTGTCCCCAGGAGCACATGGGCAAGCCTGGGGTGGGCTGGTGGCCTGGAACCCCCACAGCATAAAGCACCTGCTGCGTGCTGGCTGCTCTGCACCCCTGGCTCCTTTCGTTCTTAGGGCAGCCCTGAGAGGGAGGTAGAAAAAGGAGCCACTGAGAGCCAGGCAACCTCCCCAAGGTCGTACAAGGGCACACAGCTGGTAGGGGTAAATCTGGAGTTCAACCCACATTGACACTTTGCTGCCCGTGAGAATCCATGAATTTCTCTGCAATTATGAGTGGGGCTTGACAAACATTTGCAAAGCTAAGCTACCTCTCTTGCCCGTGAACTAGAATCACAGAGTCAGACCTGGACGGCCCAGCTGGACAGATGGGGAAACTGAGATAAACTTGCCCAAGCTCACAGCTTATCCGTTTCATTCATTCACTCAACAAACTTTAGTGAGCACCTGCCTGCTGCTAGGCTCTAGCTGAGGAAAGGAGCAATGTGATCCTGCCCCTGGAGAAGGGGAAGGGGAAAGTGAGGCATCCCCTGTGAAAGGGCAGCCCCTGAAAAAGTTCCGACATGAATTCATTTATAATAAGAACAACACAAGCATCTTAGAATTTGGAGAAGGAGAACAACCATCTCTCATAGGCTCCCTGCTCCAATACCAGCTGCCTTTTTGCTTTATATCCTTCCAGGTTTTTCCTCATCCACCCAGATTTTCTTCCACAGAGTAGTCATGGATAGCGTTGAAACCGTTTTGTCTTTTTTTCTTGTTTCCCAAACGGGAATCAGCCTTTTGGAGTGCTGGGACTGTTTGCACAATAGAGGTGAAAGCCGCCCCCTGCTGCTGGGTTCCTCTGGTTCAGCAGGATGTCCCTCTGCTCCTCCCCAGGTGCGGGGAAGACGCACACCATGTTGGGCCTGGACGCAGAGCCGGGCATCTACCTGCAGACCCTCGCCGACCTCTTCCGGGCCATCGAGCAGACCAGCAACGACATGGAATACCGCGTGTCCATGTCATACCTCGAGGTGAGCCTGCCCTCCTGCCTCAGCCTCCTCATCTTCAGAGCGAGGGCTCGTGCCAGCCCAAACGCGCTCCTGGGCGGGAAGCCCTCAGCTCTGCCTCTGCCGCCGCCCCCAACGCCAAGCTGTCGGGGGATCTGAGCTTCTGGAGGCATGTAGGTTCTGGGCTCCTTTCCCTCATGGCTGCTCTGGGCTCAGCTTTTCTGTTCCACCCCAGATTTATAACGAAGTGATCCGGGACCTCCTGAACCCGTCCTCGGGGTTTCTGGACCTGAGGGAAGATTCTAGGGGCAGCATCCAGATCGCAGGCATCACGGAGGCCTCCACCTCAAATGCCCAGGAGGTAAGGAAGTGTGCTCAGTCACAGCGGCCACGTGCGCCAGAGTTCACAAAGGCCTTCCTTTTCAAGTGCTTGGAGCAGAGATGGACACAGCTCCAGAGCTGCCTCCAGGCGGGCAGGCTACTCACAGCCAGCATTGCTAACAGGTCACACACTCTCTCCCTGTGCCTAGATGCAGGCTCAGAAGCATTTTCAGCACAGCCTTCATGAGTAGGCAGTGTGACCTTCAGGTATGAAATCCATTTGCCATGCCCAGTCCTAGTTATTGGTGAGAGGAGGATAGTGTCACCATTCCAACCCTTGCTCCTTTGAGGAAGGCAAACTGAAAACATTGCCAACTCATGCTCAATACCACCCTGAGGGTGGGCTTCCTAAAACAGATCGGGTTGGGCCACTCACCTGCTCAAGCACCTTCAATGGCTCCCTATCACCTCCTGAGTAGCAGAGATTCCCTTAGCCCCCAGCTCCTCGTTGACCATGAGTGCCAGCTGTGCCAGCCACATGCTCAAATCCACATGCCCTAATGCCATCTCTCATGGGTTCTGGGGCACCCGTGTGCGGGGCCATATAGCCCCCTTGCCTAGTCTTCAATAACAAGGACTGGATCCATCTTCTCTCCACACATGCTCCATGGTCTAGTAGCACATAGTAGGTGCTCATTGGCTTGATTTCCACAGCTGCTTGCATGGCAAATGGGTTTCATTCACCAGCTAGCTCCAGTAAATTGACACAAGTGCCTAGAAAAGGTTCTGGGACTGCCACAGGCTCTGTGGGGGAAGAGCTGGGTAATCCATTGGTGATGTTTGCCAAGGACAGGGGAGGTGTCAGGCTCAGCCATTCCCACCTCACTAACCACTAAATGCCCCAAACTGGAAATTGCTTCCATCTGCCTAGGCTCTGCCACGGCAGCCCCACCTGGGCTGGCGAAGCGTTGGCTCTTGCCTGGGTGCTTCTGGCAGGTGCGAGTGGGGACCAGCCCTGCTTGCTTCTGCTTCTGTCTCCAGATCATGCAGCTCCTCACCAAAGGCAACCGGCAACGCACGCAGGAGCCCACAGCAGCCAATAAGACGTCGTCACGCTCGCACGCCGTGCTCCAGGTCACCGTGCGCCAGTGGGGCCGTGGCGCAGACCTGGCAGAGGAAGTGCGCGTCGGGAGGCTCTTCATGGTGGACCTGGCTGGCTCGGAGAGGGCGTCCCAGGTTCTAGTCCTGGCCGCCTCCCACCCCCTCCTTTAGTACAGTGGCTCCTTGGCGCCCAGGACCCCGCGGGCCCTCCCCAGCACGCACCTTCAGCACCAAGGACAGCGCCCCGAAGGCGCAAGCCCGTTTAGCCAGTAGTTCCCCGGGCTTCCTGAGTGGCAAGGCCCATGCTGGAGACAGATTGAGGAGAGCCAGGCCTGCCCTCGGGAGCTCACAGCCCCTGGGGGAGGCAGATATTACTGCACAGCGACGTGTGGGCTTTGGGGCCGCACAGAGGCTGGATGGAGAGTCTCAGAGCTGGGCCTGAAAGGGTCCTTTGGAGTTGGGTGGGGGGAGCCCAGGAACAGCATTTCAGCCAGAGGGAACAGAGTGCGCGAAGGCAGGTGTGGAGAGGAAAGTGCTTTTGGGAGGATGGTGCACAGATTACTGTGGCAGAAGCCTGGCTCCCAAGCCCCCTACCTGGAAGCCGGCCCCCACACGCCCCCGGGGCCCCTCCGGTCTGCTCCCCAGCCCCTGGCTCTTCTCTTTGGTACCACCTGGGCATGGGGGTCGCGGCTTACCCTCTGTTGCCCCAGTGGACCAAGCCTTCCGCGAGGGCAGGGACCCAGCCAAGAGCAGAGGCACTCGGGGAATGGCTGACCTGCTAGTGTTTGATGGTGATGGGGTCAGAATAACTACAAAGTAGCAATAATATCACAAGCACGTGACCTCTTCTGTGCCCCTCGAATGCGCGGGCCACTGTGCTGGTCAGTTCACGCTCACAACGCGTCCTCAGCCGGCAGCGCCGCTCTGTTTTGCAACTGAAGACGCTGAGGCTCAGAGAGGCGATGCCGTTTGCCAGGGCACACGTGGGGGAGCCGGGCTTTGAGGGGACCTGGGCCCATGCGTGCCTCCGTGACTCTGATATCTGTCCTCCGGTTCGTCCCTTGTGCTCTGTATCTTTGGGCTCTAAAGGATGTTTGAGCCATTTCATTCACTCCTGCACCTCAAGCTTGGGGCGTTGGGCACTGCCCATCTCGGACAGATGCAGGGGCTGACCATTGTACGTGGACAAAGCCAGCTGGTAGTGGAGGGAAACAGCCCTGTGGGCTCTGAGCAGTTGGCTGAGATACGGGCCTGCTGCAGCCGGGCTCAGGAGAAACGGGGCAGAGCTGGTGTGTGCAAACGGATGTCCTCAGGAGCTAAGGCAGACGCTGGCCTTCTGAGCATGGCTCCGTGGGAGGACAAGGGCTGGGCATCCAGGCCCTGGGTCCCCACTTGCTCTCTTGCTCTGCCCAGCTTGCTGTGTGCCTTCAGGCAGGCCCCTGCCCCTCTCTGGGCTCTGGTCTTTCCAGCCGTCTCATCAGGCGGCTGAGGTGGACAGTCCTTAGGGCCGGGTTGGCTCTCCTCTACCCAGAAAATCCCTCACACAGCCTTTATGTTCAGGGCATGAGGTCTCCGAGGAAGCCCTGTAACCTGGCGACACATACACGTGACGAAGCTCAAGTCCTGCCCAACACTGGCTCCCACTTAGTAAAAACCACAGCCATCCTGTATTTAGCGCTCACCTGGGACCAACTCTGGGCTGGCCTTTCCCACGCAGATTCCAGCTGAATCCCCGTTACAAGGCTGTGAAGCAGGCACTGCTGCCCCTTTTGGCAGATCTGGAAACCATGCCTTAGACTGGGAGGTTTGTCCCAGATGGGTCGTGTAAGCCATTCTAAGACCATGACTGTAAAACCCACGTCCTTAAGAAGAAAATGTTAGTATTTTCTTCTCATTTCAAAAGTAATAGTGATAGACAGTGGAGAAAACTAGGAAAACGTAGATATAAGCAAAAGGAAAAAAATAATAGACGTCCTTGCCATGCTGGCCTAGAGCCCACTGGGTTCCTGGGCTCTGGTGACACCTCGCACACCATGTCCAATGAGATGGACAGGTCCCTGTCCTCCTGGCACCTGCATTCTAGTGTGGGGTGGGAGCAGGAGCGAAGGCTCTGAACTTATAAATGAACGTGTGATTGCCCCAGGAGTTGAGCGACTTGGGGGAACTGAACAGGGGATGCAGCAAAACAGTAACAGGCTGGGTGCTGTGGTCTCTATTTTAGGGTGAGACCAGGGGAGCTCCCTCTAGGGGAGAGACAGAAAGCTGGAGGGCGAGGAAGCCCCAGTTTTGTTTTGTTTTTGGAGGGGGGCTTCTAGACACAACACACACACACTTTTTTTTTTTTTTTTAGGAGGTCCTGGGGATTGAACCTGGGACCTCGTACATGGGAAGTGGGCGCTCAACCCCTGAGCTGCACCCGCTCCACACACACACTCTTATTTTTACGATAAAGGTGGAATGTCCTATAGCCTTCTCTCAAACCTGTCTTTTACCTCCTTTAATACAAGCATCTTTTCAGCATCAGGAACGAGGTGCTCGCACCCCTTTTACAGGCTGCTTAGTATTCCCCGCAGACCATGAGGCCGGTGACTTTGCAGCCCCCTACTAATGACGTCCCGGCTGTCCCAGGATTTCCTTGGGAGAACGGGCTCCGGGCCTCTGCGTCCTTCCTGGGAAAGGGGGCCGGGGAGGTAGCGGGTTGGGATGGTGTGCCATGGCGTCCTGAGCTCAGCCTCCCCCTAGGCCCAAAACCAAGGCAAAAGGCGGAAGGAGGGTGCCCACATCAACCGCTCCCTGCTGGCGCTGGGCAACTGCATCAACGCGCTCAGCGAGAAGGGCGGCAGCCGCGCGCAGTATGTCAACTTCCGTGACAGCAAGCTCACGCGTCTGCTCAAGGTTTGTGCTGTGAGCCCGTTGAATGAGGGGTGTCCCTGCAGCAGCTTTTGGGGGGCGGAGGCCCAGGTCTCAGGGTCCTGCCTGACTCCCCTCTCTCCTTCCCTCCGAGTCCGGCCCAGCCTGTGCTTGCACACTCCCAGTGACAGAGAACTCACTACCTTTCCCAGTGCTGCCTGTCCCATCACGGACAGCTCTGTTGCCTCCTTTATACAAGGTGGGGATTCAGTAAACAGGCAAACCAAACCGTAACTGTCCCTATAGACCCAGACTCTTGGTCTACTGCAGCCATCAGAGCTGGCACCTCCCCTGGGACCCCGGCATCAGCTGCCCTTCGCAGGGCTGCCCTGACCTGGGGCCTCTGTCCAAGCAGGATGCCCTCGGGGGGAACAGCCGGACGGTGATGATCGCCCACATCAGCCCGGCCAGCTCGAGCTTCGAGGAGTCGCGCAGCACCCTGGTCTACGCCTACCGGGCCAAGACCATCAAGACCAGGGTGAGCTGCTGCCCCCACCCGCACCTGCCCCAGGCAGCCGCTGCCCCCCGCTGCCCCCAGCTCCCCCCCCCTACCTGGTGACCCCAGGTAAGTATCTTCACCCCTCTGAAACAGGGAGAAGGGAAGTAACAGCAAACGCTCAGATCGCGCTTTCTAGGTGCGCATCTGCTTCCTGGGGCTGCCCGAGCAAAGCACAGGAGCATCCTGCGCCTCTGGAGGCCGAAGTCGGGAACCACGGTGCTGGGGGCAGCGCTCCCTCTGGGGGCGCCAGGGGAGGGGCCTCCTGGTCTCTCCCAGCAGCCGGCCCCGGGCGTTCCTGGGTCGGGGCCACGTCGCTCCAAGCTGTCTTAAAAAAGCTCTGGAAGTGGGTACATCATGATGACGGCAGGGGTTCCCTGTAGGGAGAGGACCGGGTGGGGGGTTGGGGGTGATCAGATGATCAGGAGGGTCTTTTAACTCATGATGTATTATCTGTATTATTTAAAATAATAAACCTTACTTTTAGAGCAGTTTTGGGTTTACAGAAAAACTGCACAGAAAGTACAGAGTTCTCCTCTACCACCCCAAACACACAGTTTCCCCGATTATTAGCACCTTGCAATACACTGGACCGTTTGTTACAACTGATGACCGTTTATTACAATTGATATGTTATTAGTAACTCAAGTCCAAAGTTCACGTTAGGTCCCGCTCTGTGCTGTGCATTCTGTGGGTTTGGACAAATGCATCATGTTGTGTCTACACGTCACAGGGTCACACAGGACAGTTTCATTCGCCGCCCTGAAAACGCCCCGTGCTTCTCCTGCCCACCCCTCCGTCCTCCTCCTGAGCCCCTGGCAGCCGCTGAGCCTTTGGCTGTCTCTCCAGTTTTGCCTTTTCCAGAGCATCCCCTCGCTGGAGTGGTGAAGTGGCCCTTTCAGCCTGGCTTCCTTTGCTCAGGATTCTGCATCTGGGTTTCCCCACGTCTTTTCGTGGCCAAGAGCTCATTTCTTTTTCATCCCTGGCGAATATCCCATAGTATTATTTGAACTTTTCTAACAAGCATGTTTGCGTCTCACCTGCGTAACCACGTGTTAAAACGTGTCCTCTGGGGCCTGCTGGCGTCCCCCGACCTTGGCCATGTGTCCTGCCCCCTAGGTCAAGCGCAACCTGCTGAACGCCTCCTACCACATCGCGCAGTACACGGACGTCATCTCTGACTTGCGAAGGGAGATTGAGCGCCTCAAATCGAAGCTGGAGAAGCAGAGCGAGGCTGACGGCCGGGACACTCGAGGTAGTGCCGAGGGCGACCAGCGCCCTTGCCGGCCCAGGCTCACCCCCCAGCTGTGCCCCAAGAGTCAGTGGCCCACCGCGGCCTCTGCCGGGCCCCCCGCCCTGGGCTTTCCTCCCCTCTCCTGTAAAACGCGGGGGTCGGGACATGCCTCTGCTACCTTCTACTCTCTCCCTTTCTCCCTTCCTTCCCTTTTTCTTACTTCCCTACCTTTTTGTTTTTTCTCCCTCCTGACCCCAAATATGTTTTATTTAGGTCTCTGTTTTTTGGTTCTTAGAGCATGCCATAATTTCAGCACAAAACAATAAAATTAACCGGCAAGTTAAAAAGACACTCTTAAGCATACCTGTGACAAAATCAAGTTAAAAATTATGTGTATGTGTACATGTGTGTACACACACACACACGTTTTTGGCTTTCTTTTGGTTAAGAAAACAAGTTTTACCACAATTTATAAAGGACCTCTAAAAATCAGTAAGAAAGAGCAAAGCACCCAATAAAAAAAATGGGCGAGGAAATGAATAGGCAATTCATAGAAGAATAATTCCTGCTGGTCACTAAACATATGAAAAAACTACCCTCTGTGTTAGGAAGCAGGGAGATGCAAATTGAAACACTTTTCACTAAAAGTAAAATGTCAGATAATATTAGATGTTTATTAAGTAGATAATATAAACAGATATAAAATCAAGTGTGGAAATGGTTGCTTTAAACACTATGATTGGGAGTATAAATTAATGACTCTTCTGGAGGCCAATTTAGCAGCATCTTTGAATATGTACCCTGGGACCCAGCCATCTCACCCCAGGACCCAGCAGTCCCACCCTTCCAAATCTGCCCTCGAGAAGCCCACGCCCTGTGCCCAAGGAAGCCGTAAGGCTGGAAAGCCCCAAAGTGCCCATCAAAGGGGTGGGTGCAACTGCTCCAGGGAAGGAGGTGGGCAGACGGCCTCCAAGACACGTTGTCAGACTAGAGAAGCGAGTTCCAGGATATTAGCTATCGCCTGATGCCGCTTGCTAAAAAAGCCACGGCCAAACCCACACACCAAAAACCTCTGTATCTCTCTGGGTGCATGTATACGTGTAACACCGCACCGAAAAAAAAAGATCCAGAAGTAGATACATCAAAATGATGGCAGGAGTTCCCTGTGAGGAGGGGGCTAGGGTGGGGGTGTGGCGATGGGATGAGCAAGAGGGTCTTTTAACTCTTGATGCATTGTTTGAATTTTTATAACAAAAACGTGTTTGCATATTACTTGTGTGAATACATCATCTTTAAAAACGTATCCTGATTGTATCAAAAATACATGTTGGAGCGAATGTAGCTCAGTGGTTGAGTGCCTGCTTCCCATGTACGAGGTTCTGGGTTCAATCCTGATACCTCCTAAAATAAAAATACATGTTTATCATTTACTTGGAGAAAATGGTAAAGTATTAGAAGAAAACAAAACTCACTCATAATCCCATGAGTTGGAGTTACCCACTGTTAACAGATATTTCCTTCCAGTCTTTAAAATAAACACACACACACACACCACAGCTGGGAACTGGGAGCATGCTCTTTCATTTTCACATCTGACAAATACTTATTGGGTGCCTGCTATGCAATAGGGATGGTCTCTATGTTGGAGTGCAGGGAGAGTGGGATCCAGGAAAGCAGCTGCCCCCGGAGACAGGGTTCGCAGGGGACGGTCAGGTTTCTATTACACAAGAGAATGAAGGAAAGGCTCAAAGAAAAGGGGCAATGGCTGATGGCACTGAGTCCCAGAGGGCCAGGGGAGGGCACAAAAGGGTGGGAAGGGTCGGTTTGGGGAATTTACAAAGCAGACGACGACTGGGAAGTTTGCCTCCTATGGGGACCAGGGATGCATGCCCCTGAGGCTCTCGCCCTGCTGATCTCAGCGATTGGGACTGGCCTCTTAGGTGGTCTCTAGTGGGGAGGGGCAGCGCCATGGAGGGGGTGATGGTCTCACGGTGAGCACCGAGGCTTCCCTCCACCCTGCTGGGGCAGTGCCAAGGACAGCATGGGGTGATGGTGCCTGTGGCTGTGCCACTGGGCATCACTTCATGGGCATTTCCCTGTTAGCTGAGAACACCTTGGGAACCTTGTGCTAGTGACCGCAGAGCATCCAGTCATCAGGCTGCACTGTAACTTCTTTCACCAGCCCCTGACTGCCGCCCTCAGGGTCAGGGGTTGGGCTGTGGACAGACTGCATGTGTCCAGAGGGGAGTGAGCTATTGGGCAGGCAGTGAAGACCATCAGTGAAGGCAGGGGTTTACTGTGGGAAACAAATGATTTGCTCTGTGGAGTGTAGTGTCTAGCAGGAAGTGTAGATGTTAAATGATTTATCACAAAGGTTGCATAATCCTAGATGTTCAAAGGACTGTGAGAGAGACTGCAGGAGGCAGATTGTGTGTTTGGGAGGGTTCTCCTGAGGTTTGAGCTGAGATGGCTAGTCCAGCCTCTCTTTAGATTCCTGAGACTCAAATCTAAGCAGAGAGAGGGTCTAAATCCCTCTAAATTATCCATCTAAATATCCACCAACCTAACCATTCACCTATCCATCCATCCATTCATCCACCTGTCCATCCATCCATCTGTCCATCCATCCATCCCTCTATCCCCTGTCCTCCACTCATCCACCTACCCCCCATTCACACATCTACCCAACCTGCCTAGCCATCCACCCACCCATCCATCCATCCATTTATCCACCTGTCCATCTGTCTGTCCATCCACTCATCCATTTATCCATCTGCCCAACCTGCCCATCTATCCACCCATATATTTATCCATCCATCCATATGTCCATTCATCCATCCATCCATCCATCCATCCATTTATCCATCTGTCCAATCTGTCCATCTGTCCATCCATCATCCATCCATATATCTGTCCATCCATCTATTTATCTGTACATCCATCCATCCATCCATCATCCATACACCTATTTATCCATCTGTCCAATCTGTCCATCCATCCACCCATCGATCCACACATGTTTATTGAGCTCCTCCATGGGTCAGACTTCATTTTGGTGGGTGAGCATGGAATTCAACCCTGTCTTAGGCAGTGCTTCTCCTGGTTCACCTGCTCTTTTCCCACGTGCAGCCACATCTCCCCGCCATGACACAGAGGAGGATAGCTGCCTGCAGATGAGCAAGATCAGGGCACAGCTCATCGGGGCCTTCAAGGAGCAAATGGAGATGCGACACAGCCTGGTGGAGCTCGAGAACACCAACATTGAGCTGCACATTGATACGTCCCGCCACCTGCTGACCATCGCAGAGTGAGTCTGTCCATCCCAAAGGGGAGAGGAGGCCAGCAAGGACCAGAGGGGCCAGCAGACCGGAGCTCTGCCCAGCCACTCTCTACTGCTTGTAGATCCTCATGGAACATTAGCCAAGGGCACCCTCTCTTCCTAGGCAGGGCTCCCGGCCTGGGATCCCTTCCCTGCTCTCCTGCCCCTGTAGCTAAGTTGGGCCAGGTAGAAGAATACTTCCAGGCCCCTTTGTTATCTCCTGTGATATATCCCAGAGCCAGCCCTGGAAGGTCAGCTAGGAGCAACTCCATTTTATCCAAGAGGCTATCGAGACTCAGAGGAGATGTGGGTTTGCTCAAGGTTATGCATCTAGCAGGCCAGGGCTCTTTCTGCCTTTCCACACTTACTCCCTATTCACACGTATAGTGTGTGTTCCCTTGTAGAGAGTGATGATGTAATTTATCATTCAAACCGGGGTGTGTTTGAGGGTGAAAGGGCTTACTATTTACCATAACACTGGGATGATAAGTGTCATCTGGAACTGTCCTGGGCAAACTGGGACATCTGATCACCCATCCATCCTTCCCCCACCCACCCATCCATCTGTGTATCCACTGATTCATCCACTCACACCCTTACCCACTCACACCCCCATCCATCCATCCATCCATCCACCCATCCATTCATCTACCCACCTACCCACCCACCCATCCATCCATCCATCCAGCCAGCCAGCCAGCCAGCCAGCCATCCACCAATCTACCCCTCCCTCAATCCATCCATTCATCTACCCA
>JAKSZT010054163.1:1204002-1260827 GCA_026826555.1 Tolypeutes matacus
CTCTCTGTCCCTCTGTCTCTCTCTGTCCCTCCGTCTCTCTCTCCCTCTGTCTCTCTCTGTCCCTCCGTCTCTCTGTCTCTCCATCTCTCTCTGTCCCTCCATCTCTCTGTCCCTCCATCTCTCTCTCTCCCTCCATCTCTCTCTCCCTCCATCTCTCTCTGTCCCTCCATCTCTCTCTCTCTCTCTCTTGCTGCACCCCAAACGATTTGAAATCCTTAACCATTCCAGAGTATATTTTCTAAAAACAAGAGGACATTCCCCTACACAACTCAGGACACTCATATTAATATAAAACTGAGCCACAGGCTATTCAGATTTTGCCTCAGGTCCCTGAACAATGACCTTAAGAACATGGATTACTCATGTTCTTAAGTCATCAGGGACCCAACAATTGTTCACCATGATAATGAGAAGCTGCAGCCGACTGAGGTTACAGACGTGTCAGAAGGAAAGGGGGCTTTGGGAAAGCAAAGACCTGTGCTCTGCTTGGGACAGGCATGGCATAGGGGTTGCCACGATGTTTTCCCCATCCCATGCCGATGGGATTGCCACAAAACATAAGACAGCTATGCAAGGGCCTTCCACCAACCCTCTGGTCTTCCTGTGTTTCTATAGAAGATGCTGTCTGGGAAAACCCAAGGGCATGGAGGGAGTTAGGATTCATCCTGTGCAGCCATACTTGTCCCTCCTCGTGAGTCGTAGCTTCCTTTAAACTCAGGCTGGACTCTCTCCTTGACGGTCAGGATGCAGTGCACAGGGGACGGGAATCAGGACCTGTCTGTCCATCCATCCATCCATCCATCCACCCACCCATTCAGCGAAACTTTTTTGAATGCTAGGCTTTGAGCAAGGAGCTGGAGACACGGTGAGAAGCCAGCTAGGCAGGTCTCGTCCGCATGGAGCTAGCAGTCTCCTTGGAGAGACAGGTACTAAAGCACGGAGCACATAAATAATTATGTAATTGCAAACCACCTCAAGAGCTGTGCGGCAGAACAGAGGGTTTGGGCTGGCCTTGTTTTCGGGGTGCTCGTCAGAGAAGGTGCTGGGAAGAATAGCATTTGAGCAGTGCTCTGAAGCATGGAGTGGCATAGCTGAGGAGAGGGCACCCACCCTGAGGCCCCAGAGCACGAGTGCATGGGTATCTGCCCGTGTGCGCGGGTATGTAGCATTCTGGGGCTGAATGATATCTGTGTGTTCAGGTGTCGTCATCCTCATCACACTTTTTTGGCTTAACTTTTATTTATACTTTAGGATTGTTGATAACATTATTTTATGATTACAAAGCAACACATGAACACAATCGAGAATGTGTAAAATAGAGAAATAGATAAAAACACAAAGCAGCAAATATCTAGAAGCCCCGCTATCTCCGAACATCTTTTTTCTATCAGCTTGGAGTCTTTTGCCTTCAGACTTCCAGAGCAGTTCCTCCGGCGTGTGGACTTGCCTGGGAGGCTGGGTTTGGCCCGAGGTCGCGGGGCTGGTGTGGGTGCCCCGCGCCTCCTCTCCTCACCGCGGCTTTCCCTGGCCCTTGAAGATGCTGGGATCCTGGTGCCCGAGTCCCTGGACCGGCGCTGCCGCCTGTACTCCCGGGAGCCGGCCCGCCTGCTGCTGCTGCACTCGCTGACGGCCGCCTCCCCGCAGGTGAGCCCAGCAGACCGAGGGGGACCAGCCCCAGGCCCGCACCTGGGGGCTGGTGTGCAGGGCAGCTGTGAGCGGTGGGTGCTGCCCCCTGGTCAAGGGCAGCCCCGGGCTGGGGGCACGGGGTCAGGAGGCAGGGCGTGGGGGCCGCCACCCCACCTGCCCCGGCGTGGCTCTTTAAGCCAAGGTGACTGGTGTGGAGGCCTGCCAGCCCAGGCCGGCCCTGCTGTGACCCCCTTGACAAGGGGGTCTCTGGGGCAAGCAGGGGTCTCCCCATGTGCTCTTTCCACCGAAAGATCCAGGTGCTCCCATGGTGCCTGGGGGCTGCTGCTTGCAGCGGCGCCTCTTCTCTGCCCCATGACTGGGAGGAAGGGTGGTGGCAGGGAGGAGGGCGCCGCCCGTGCCTTCTCGGGACCCTCCGCCGGACGACACAGCTTGCTCATGCCTCTGCCGCTTCACTCGGGCCTCTAGTCACCGGATGGCTCTGCTCCGCAGGCATCTCCCCCGCCGGAGGACGCCAGCCGCCCCCAGCCAGGGGACGCCGACGACCTCCCCTGGGGCACCCGGTTTCAGCTGCCGCCGATGCTCCTGGAGACGGACAGGTAATGGCGCTTCCCGCCCTCCGGACCCGGGGCCTGCCCAGACTCGTCGCGGGGGCGCGTCTCACCCCGGCTTAGGTGCACCTGCTGACCCCCCAGTGCACGGGCCGGAGCGCTGGGGGCTTGTGGACGCAGATTCTGGGCCAGCTCAGCGCTTTCCTCATTTGCGAGTCGGGCCCAGGACCCCCGTCCTGGCAGGGCTGCTTTAAGCACTCATAAAGCAGCGGAGTGGTGACAAGGCGGGCGAGTCTGACGCTAGAAATACCATTTTCATTTCATGGGTATTTTTTGTTCAATATTAGCCACTTACTCCTCCATGTTTCCCCCTTTTCTCTTCTTTTCACTTTTTTTCTCTCTAGCAGAACACTTCTGGCTTGCTTTTGGCATGCCAGGAACCCCTGGGTGCCAGGCTGGCAGCCAGAAGGCTGCAGAGCGCTGTACCAAGTGCTCCCCAGTGTTTGCACTCACGGCTCCCTGCAGTCAGTGCCCAGTCCCAGGCCGGCTGGACACCTCTGCAGTCCAGCCCAGTGTGCTTCACCATGGACCTGGAGAAAATCTGTAATTGGAATAGCTTTAAGCCACAAAGTGGTTGAGCGCCGGCTTCCCACACATGAGGTCCCGGGTTCAATCCCTGGTACCTCCTAAAAACAAAAACAAACAAACAAAAAAACCAAATCAGGGAAGCTGATGTGGCTCAATGGTTGAGCACCGGCTTCCCACATATGAGGTCCCAGCTTCAATCCCTGGCCCCGGTACCTCAAAAAAAAAAAGAAAAAAGACACAAGTGGGAAAATGAAAACCACCCATCTGCTACTGTATAATATTATTCTGCATCAGTTATTCAATATTTATTTTTATATTTGCATTTACAACTTTAGGCACTTGTTTCAGAACTCTACTTCCAGTACATCTTAAACTATTTTGCAGAGAAATTCTCTCGTAAACTGAGATGCCTTTATCACTTACAACAAAATGAACCATGCTTCTTCAAACCATCTAACATGCTACCAGAGTCAGATGTCTGCAGTTTTACCCCATGTGTCTTTTGCAGCTGTTTTGCTCAAACCAGGACCCAGGGAAGCTGCCCGCCCTGCGTCGTGGCTGCAGTGACCAGCCCTGAGCCATGGCCTTTGGGGTTAGGAAAATAACCAGGTCCTGGGAGGTCTACTCCCTTAGGAGTGCACGCATGCCATGTGTGTGCACACATGTGTGTTTCTGTAGGCACGTGCACCTGTGCGTGCACACGTGTGTTTGTGTATACATGTATGCACGTGTGGTTTTTGTACATACACGTGTGTATGTGCATGCACACACGTGTTTGTGTATGCATGTGTACTCGTGTGCATACGTGCACGTGTGTGTGCATGGTGCATGTGTGGGTGTGCGTGTGAACACATGTGCATCATGTGCATCCATGCACATGTGGTTGTGCACACATGTGCTTGTGGATGTGCAAAAACTAAGTGCCCTGGATCCCCTTGTTTGAGAAGCCTCTCTGCCGCCTCCTGTGCCCCTGTTGTTGGCCCATTCCTGTCTGTGAACACGTGACTTGACCATGAAGCAGGGAAGGTGGTTCCAACCTCCTCTGAGGACAAGAGGCTCGGACACTGGGCTGCACGAGGTCGACGGCGGTTGAGCCTGGCCCTCCAGCCTCCAAGCTCGTCTGGAGAGGAGGTGGGCTCCAGCCTCGCCTCTTTGAGTGCCACCTGCAGCAGCGGCCTGGCCTGTGGCCGTGAGCTGGGAAGGTGGCCCCGTGGCTCAAGGCAGCAGGAGAGGCGCTGTGTCCGTGGCCAAGGGCTTAGGCTGGTGCCACCCACTGCCCGGCCTCAAGGGCTGAAGCCAGCGTCCTGTGACAAGGACAGAGCCCAGCACGTGTGCCTTAGCAGCACATGAGCCCAGTGTGGTCTTTGGGGCCGAGTCCCCGGGGCCCTGACCGTGGACGGTGGGCGGACAACAAAAGGCGGGGTGCCAGGCTCAATGCCTGGTTGTACCGATGACTCGCTCTGGCCTTGGCCGAACGGTTGCCTGTCTGAGCCCCAGGCTTGCCACACAGGGACAGCGAGGCTGCTCCTGTCGGACATGGGGAAACAGGGCAGCGGCTATGAGTGCCTGGCCCAGGGTGGGGCTACCACAAACGGGGGCTGCTGTTGAGGCACCCCAGGCTCGGGCAAGGGGAGGAAGGATGGCCTTGCCTCCTTGCCCTTCAGGCAGGTATAGGCAGGTTGCGTCTTCTTCCGTTTTTCCTCCTGACTTTCTAGCTGCTGTTAGTTCAGAGTCACCTAGAATGCTTTTGGCTGCAAGGAACAGACTCCTCAGTGAGAGAGGCTGCCTTGGCCTCCAGGGCTGCGTAACTAAGTGCCACAAGCTGGGTGGCCCAGAACTGCGGACATCTATTGTCTCAGAGTCCTGGAGTCCAGATGTCCAGAACTGAGCTGCCGTGTGCCCTCTGGGGAGGGCTTCCTGGCCTCTTCCAGCTTAGGTGGCCTTCCTTGGCACTCTGTGGCTTGTGGACACGTCACTCCAGGTGCTGCCTCCATGTTACCGTGAGCGTCCACCTCTCCTCTCCCCTTCTTATAAGAACACCGTGTCGTACTGCATCAGGGCCCACCTACTCGAGTTTGGCTCATTGCAACTAATCTCATCTTCAGGGACCCAATTTCCAAAAAAGGTCACATTCCCAGGACTGGGAGTTAGGACTCGGGCATGAGTTTTGGGGGACACAAAACAGCGATCCAATCAAAACAGTGTATTGTCTGATGAGAATTGGGGAGGTGAGTGGTTAATTCAGTGACTGGGTGGTGCCGGCAAGATCCTAGCTTGCCCCCGCCCCCCATCCTGCTGTTCTTGGCAGGTCCATAATGTTTCCTCTTTGGGCAAAGATGGCTGCCACAGCTCCATAGATCACACCTTCACATCACCACATTTAAGAGGGGAAGGGTAGGGCTGGGATTTCTTTCTCATCAGGGAGAAAAGTCCTTTCCAGAAGCTTCCCCAGCAGACTTCATTGGCTGAAACTCAGTCACACGCTCACTCCTAAGCCAAAACCCAGCAAGAGGGAAATAGCCGTAAGAGCTTGGACCACCTAGGACCCATCTCCTGGGCTGGGCACGTTGTCACATCATTTAATATTGGGGCTTGTTATCTAGGGAGAAGGGAAGTCTGCTGGGGCGGCAAACAACAGCATGTGTGTTGAGTGCTGGGCCCTGGATTCACGTGTGCTCTCGTCACAGATGTAGAAACTGAGGCCCAGAGAAGTTCTTAGCTAGGAAGCGGGGTGTGGGGCTCTGGCCCAGATGGTTTGTCTGCAGAGCCCACACCCCTGGCCGCCACGGAAGAGCCTGGGTTTGCTGTGTGATGCTTTGTTCGACTTGACTGAAGGCTGCTAGAAACGCCGTGTTCATTTTACATGAGCACTGTGGAACTAAGGAAAGCTATAGCCTGAAGGGTTGTCAGAGGTTCTGTCTCCTTCAGTGGCTGAAGTCTCCCATTAGTGTCAGGTGGCTTCCTCTGGGATTCAGCTGTTTGCTGTGCCTTGAATGTGCCAAGCTGGTTCCTGCCCCAGGACCTTTACCCGTGCTTTGTCCTCTTCCTGGAAGGCTCTTCTCCAGCGCTTGGCATGGCTCTTTCCTTCTCGCTCTTTAGGTCTCAGCTCCAATGTTCCCTCCCCAGTGAGTGAGGCCTCGTTCAGCTACCCTGTCTTAGCAAGCCCCCTTCCTGTTCATCTCTAGCTGTTTTCTTTACAGCAAGGAATACTAGTCGCCGTTGTTGCTTGTCATTGTTGTTTGCTTCTCTGATGTCTGTCTCTCCCCTTAGAACGTAGCAGGGCAGGCAGGGACCATGTCAGCTCTGAGCTAGCGCAGACCCAGCTCTAGGGGTAGTGACCAGCACGAGGTCGGAGACCCCGCAGCATGGCTGAATGCATGCGGGGACGAGTGAATGAGCCCAGCTGGTGTCAGAGGTCGTGCACTCTGACCCCCTGTGGGCCCACAGTTGCACCCGGGCTTAGGGCCGCGCCCGCCTCTGCTGACGTGTCTGTGTGTCCTTCGCAGTGACGGCTACAGGTCCTCAAAAGCCACGCCGTCTAGAAGACCAGGGAAGCAAGAGGCTCTTCTCCCTCCATCCTCGCTCCGCATCCTGCTGACGCCGCCAGCGCACGAGGTGGGTGAGCGCAGCGTGAACCGTGCCCCGGGGCGCCGTACACTGGGGGCTTAGAGCAGCAGAGCCCTGTCCCTCCAGGGGAGGGGACAGAGGACCCGCCCCCCTGAGCCCCAGGGAGGCTCCTTCCTCGCCTCTGCCAGCACTCACTGGCGCTCCCTGGCACCCAGCCGCGGCGCTACAGCCTGTGCCTCTGCCGTCAGTCCGTCTGCTCTCTGTTCGTGTGTCTTCCCTCCTTACAAGGGCCCTCCCCACTCCAGTGTGACCTCGTCTTAGCCCCAACAACCCTATTTCCAAGGAAGGCCACGTGCCCAGCTACTGGCCCCCACATAGCTTTTGGGGGACGATCAACAGCCCAGGGCCCGGCACTCTGGGTGGGCCCCCCGCCCCCAGCATGGCCAGGGCCCCCATCAAACCTGCGCTGGGCCAGGGGAGAGTGGGAAAGGTGCTTCCAGAGCCAGGACTCTGCTCGGGCAGCCACGGTTTTGCCGGCGCCGCTTCCAGAGCCCCGCGCGGCTGAGCGCTGTAGACGCGCTCACTGCCTAGATTTCTAGATGAGTAAAACGAGGCTCCCAGGGCCCCAGCAGCTCACCCACGCCTCGCCCCAGCACGTCCAGGGGCACCTTGCTGGGCCTGCGTTTGCTCGCCCGCCATCTGGGGGTGATTGTAGGGTACTTCCAAGGATCAAGTGAGCAATGAATGAATTTAAAAGCCCTTTGTGGACTCCCGTGGCCTCTTCTCAGCAGACAGCGGCCTTGAGGCTCCAGAGTCGAAGTGCTGGGAGAGCGGGTTCAGGAGCAGCCAGACCTGGGAGCTGAGGCCCACCCCACCCAGGAACTGAGACTCCCCCTCTGGGAGCTGAGACCCCCCCCGAGAGCTGAGACCCCCCCTCTGGGACCTGAGACCCCCCCGGGAGCTGAGACCCCCCTCTTTGGGAGCTGAGACTCCCCCCCTCTCCCAGCCTCGCTTTTTCCACATGGGAAGTGATGAGTCCAGGGTCTCCTGTGGTCCAGCTCAGAGTGGAGCCAGGGTCAAGGGAACCTGGCATAAGAGCCACAGGAAAAGGGAGCAGGCCTTTCTCGGCCTTTCTTGGCATTTCTTGTGGACACCACAGGGGATGCACCCAAGGTGGCCCGAGACCGTGGGTGGCACCTTCTCCTGTCCCCCCTGCTCACGATCTCGTACCCCCAAGCCGCCTGTCCACACAGCACACAGGAACTTTGTCCTACCTCCCGGTTTCCATCCCTCTACAGCGAAGGTCCCCCAGCCTCACTCCCGGCACGTGAGAATGCTTCCCCTCCTGGGGCTTTGCCGGCAAACAGCAGAATCTCCTCGGCAGGTGGGGGTTGGGCCAGGGCAAAGGAGGTATCTGTGAGTGCTCGCAGGTTAATGATTTGTCCTCTAATGTGGACGATGATTGAGAAGCCATGAGTGCGAGTTACGACTGGTCATTGCCCAGCAGATACCACCAGCGCCTTCTGGAGCGTTTGCTCTGGACAGTCCCCGCCCCATGGCCCCCTTGCCCTGGGCAGGAGCCACTGGACCACACCCGGCCCGGCTCCTTCCCATGCCCTGCGGCCTTTCCCTCTGTCCATGTGTCCCTGTCGCAGGGTCGGCTCCGGAGGTGCCCGCCCCAGGCCACCTCTGACCCCGCCGCCTGCCTCCTGCAGAAGCTGAGCCCACTGGGCGTGAAGACTCTGGCCTCCAAGCGCCCCCCGGCTGGCCTGGACCCAGGCACCCCGAGGGCGGCCCTGAGCCCGCAGGCCCGGAAGGAGATGGCAGCGGACACCAAGAGCATCGCGCTCATCGCGGCCTCCCGGCGCTCTAGGGTGCAGGACGGGGAGGGCAGCAGCGGCCGCTGCTCCCGCCACCCCCCCGAGGAGGCGGCCCCCAACTCCAGGGACCCCACAGACCCCTCCACAGAGAGGAGGGGCCGGAAGAAAAGGTCATCCTCGCTCAGCGGGAGTGGGCAGCTGGTGAGCGGGGCTGGCCTGGGCGCCCTTGGCCTGGGGGCCAGAGGTGGCTTGAGGGCCCAGGAGGAAGAGGGCGGCAGGGAGGGCGGCCGGGAATTTACACGAACCTGTGGCGGAGGCAGCAGGAGCAGGGTCCGCTGCCCAGCACCCTCGCTGCTGCGCCTCCAGCCCCGCTGGGCCTCCAGCCAGGGGTGCACGTGTTTTACAAAGCTATGCACCAAGGGGGAGTGGAGTTTTGTGATGTTTTTGTGCCTTAGCATTACTTCCCAAGTTATTCTCCTGTGCCTATGTAGTATTTATATTCTCATTAAAAAACCAAAGACGCGTGGCTTGCTCTCAAGCCCTGCAGCTGTCTAATAACACACATGAGACGTGAGCCTTTCTCGACACACGTGGCGACGACGTTTCTTTTCACCCAGCATCTAGCACGGGGCCTGGCACCCTCTGGCCCTCCTCGGCCGATATCTGTGCCAGGCACATGTCCATGTGGCTGCTGCTTTGTGGTTTTCACTCCCCTTTTAATGGTAGGTCATGCTGCTTTAGGTTTTAGATATTTCAAATTATGATCTTTGAACATCCTTCCCATGAGAACAGTATTTTTCACTCTGAATACTTTCCTGGGGCGGTGGACAATGTTGGCCCATGGAAAAGCCTCGGTGAAACAGGACAAAGCAAAAATTGGAGGGCACAGAGCCGAGTGTCACACTGACCACGATGGTGTGAAATTTGTTTACATCCGTTCCACGCAGCTGCTGTGGAGATGGCCTTTACTTTCAGGGTTCTTTGCACTGCACATTTAAACAAACTGGAGGGTACGGGACAGGGTGGCTGGTGGTCAGCGTTCAGCCAGACTCCGTCCTGCCTCTACTGCCCAGCGCCCTCGTCCCTGAGGGCACATGGTGCTTCCTGAGTCAGGACCAAATCTGGACTGTGACGCGTGAACAAAGGGCAGAGCAGCAGCAGAAGAGGGCTTGGCTGAGAACAAGAAGAGAAAGAGAAGGGGAAGCTAGCCAGTGAGGGCTCACTTGTCTGTCTGTCCATCTGTCCGTCCATCCGTCCATCCATCCATCCACCTATCCATCCGTCCATCTATCCATCCATCTGTCCATCTATCCATCCGTCCATCGGTCCATCCTTCCATCCGTCCAACTGTCTGTCCGTCTATCCATCCATCCGTCCATCTGTCCATTGGGGGTTGACGGAGAAGTGGAACAGTGATTCTGCCCACTGTGTCCACTGAGGCATCCCATGTGCTTACAGTATCCTGACACACAGTAGGTGTTTAATCAATGCATGACCTTCACATTTCAGCGCTGTCCCATGTGCTCCTCACACCCTGCCCTGCGGCTTTCCCTGCAGGTGACAGAGAAACTTCAGCCCCCCTCCGTGGAGCATCTGGTCGCAAGCCAGCTGGGCCTGGCACTCCTCCTTCAGCCACCAAAGCCAGGGAGGAGCTTCTTCCCTGCCGTGCCCACAGCCTCCAACGTGAAATCCAGCCTCAGTCTCCATGCAGGTACGGGCGCAGAGATGGAGAAGAGCGCGTTGGCTTTTTCTGCATCTTGACTCTCTTTCTGAATGCAAGCCCTTGGCAAGTGGGAGAGTTTGGGCTGTTATCAGTCACCTGAGTGAGCTTTATGTTTCCTTAGGGCGGTGAGGGAACTCAGTTTTGCTTTGGCCTGCCTGGCATCCCAGCAGCATTCAAAGCAGTGATTAAAATGGAGCAAACACAGTCCACCGCTGCTGGATCTGTAGCTCCCACCCCATGGTCTGCCTCAGTCTACACTGAGCTCCTGCTCCCGCTGCTGGCTTTGCAGAAATATATGCTCCTTGTGAAAACTCTGGCACATAGACAAATTCTATGTAAGTGCATAGACTCCCCCACCCCCATCCAGAGACGGTCACCGGAAGGTGGCTTCCTCTCCAGGCATGGGAGGCAACGTGACATCTGTGTCCCTCTTCCGGGGTGCAGGTGGTCTCCGATGCGTCCCGATTGCAAAAGCCGATCAGTCCATCTGGGAACTGCTCAAGGGGTGTCCAGAAACCATCAGCGCCTCGTAACAGGACAGGCACAGAGGCCGGGCCCAAGAGCATAAAGATGCGCGTGACAATTCGATAGTGGCACCCTGTACCACACGGCCGGTGTTTTGTGTTTAAAATTTTTAAAATTTTATTTTTCTAGTAATGCATTTTTATCATATTATACAAAAGTGTCTATCCAGGACAGATTGGGAAAAGCAAACAAGCAAGCTGGTTCTTTGTCACAGATGGCTGGGAACCCTGGCCTGTGTCACAGGTTGCAGAACCATAGCTGACAGGCACCTGCTACGCTTTACTGTGCCCATTCTTTCCTCACAATTGCTCTGTGAGGTTAGGAACGACTGTGATCCCCATTGTACAGATGAGTAAGCTGAGGCACAGAGAGGTTAAGGAACTGGCCCAAGGCCACACAGCTAGGGGACAGAGTAGAGACATGAGGCCAGGTGCCCTGGCTTGTATCCCTCACTCTTAACCACGGCTCACACTTCCTTCCAGTTCTTATTAGAGTAAGTTCTTAGTGGGCCAAAGGGCAAGCACATTTTTTTTTTTTAATTAGAGAAGTTATAAGTCTATAGAACAATCCCACATAAGGTATAGAGTTCCCATATACTATCCTGCGTAAGGTACAGTTTCTCATATACCACTCTATATCAGCATAAGGTACAGTCTCCTGTATACCACCCCGTTATCAGCATGAGGTACAGTCTCCCATATGCCACCCCGTTATCAGGATGAGGTACAGTCCACCATATGCCACCCCATCATCAGCACCTGCATCGGGGGGCAGGCACCTCATGGAGCCTCTCATGTACACTTCAAGCGCAGTGGACGCAGTGTGCACACCCACGTGCTGCTCGCTGGCAGGCATGCACCGTGGCACAGCCTGACGTCATAGTCACGGCTTTAAAGGCTTTTTGGAATTCTTTGATCTTGACGACGACATCAAGATGTCCCCGTGGTTCCTCAGCTCTGCTGCTGCGATTGCTGGGGACAGAGGTGGCGCCACTGAGCACCTCTTGAGCCCTGTGAGCTTCCTGCTCGCAAACATTTTTATTAGGATTAGAATATCCCAGGGACTGCCCAGGGGCCAGGAGAGGGAGCTTTGACGCGGGGGGCTGCTTGCTGTCTCCCCCTCTCCTGTAGCAGCCGGCAGCTTCGTCAAGCTCTCGGGAGAGCTGTCAACAACAGCACCTGCCTGGGGCAACGCCCTGAGTGACAGGGCAGAGCATGGGCTAACTGGACACACCTGTTCATCTCGCTTAACCTACATGGCTAAAGGCTTGTGCTCCCCAGCCCCCGCCACTCAGGATAAGTTAGTCTCTTCTAGAAGTAAGCCCTTTGGAATGTGTTTGGGAATATATCTGAAAACACATCAAGCTTTCTCTTCCCAGCGTTTTATCATAAAAAAATTTAAACATCTACAGAAATAGAGAGAATAGTATATCTTCCAATGAACCCAAAACCCAGCTTCACCAAGGACCAATTCTCTGCCAACCGTGTTTCATCTATTCCTAGACAGTTTTTTATTTTATTTTATTTAGTTTTTAAATAATTTTTAGTTTTTTTATATGTACAGTTTTTTTTAAAATTTGCTTTCCTGGAAATGATTAAATAAAATCTCAGATCATATGATTTCACCCATAAATATTTCACAAGCTAGCTCAAACTAACAATACAGTTTTACCAGTAATACCAGAAGAACTAAGAGTTGTTCCTAAATGTCATCTAATGCCCAGTCCGCGTTCAAAAGGAATAAGCCGTTTTTAAGTGAAAATTAATGGATTGTGACCGGTCCCCTTGGTCGGCAAGAAAGTGGCCCATTTCTTCATTGGGCTGGGCGGAGCTCTCGCCTGCGGGGAGGCGCTGAGCTCTCCTTGGCAGCTCTCCACACAGGGGCTACAGCCCCTTCTCTCAACAACATTTTCAGAGAATCCTGGGCTGGGCACAGCTTCTCAGCTCTACAGCTATGGTCTAAAATCAAGGAACACTAGAGCCAGGAGGCCCTCCAAGATCTGCAGCTCAACCATTTTAGGGTTCAGATGGGTAAACCGAGGCCCAGAGTGTGGAAGCGACGTATCCAGGGCTGTGTTGCTAGTCGGTGCCCCTCGCCTCTGGCTCTGTGCCCCTCCTGCTGTGCCCGGCTGCCTCTGCATTTGTACCTGGCACGTGCACAGCTGGGGTAGACCAGGTGTTCCCTTTCTCTGGCCTGGGGCTGTGCTGAAAATAGCCCTTCCCGGGAGCCAGAGGGTCATGAGCTTGCAAGGTCTGCTGACCTGGCCCCCGGTGGCTCCCCGGGGCAGGAGGCTGGCGAGGCCCAGCCTGATGGCCCCTCTGCGGCTTAGGCTGAGTCATCACTGACCCTGCAGCCCACCCTGGTGCCTGGACCCAGGCCTTGGCAGCCTTGCTGGCAGTCCCCAGCAGCCCCGTCCGTAGGTGCCCATTGTACAGAATGGCAAGCATGGAGCACACAGGTGAAAGGCACCTGCCCAGGGTCACACACACCTGTAAGCAGGTGGCCCAGGTAAGCCTGACTCCCAAAGAGGTTCCCCACACGTTTGTCTCATTCCCATCCTGGGGCAGAGTGGGGGCAGGTTTTCCCTAATACTGTCCTCCCAGCTCATATGGAGAGAGCAGAACATGTTCTAGAAACTGTCTAAAAAGTGGCTGAGCACCTCCTCATGATGCACTCCTTCTTCCCCTGATAAAGAGCTACTTACCATCAGAAGCAGCTTAGAGTTTTCATACCCAAAGCAGAGGTTTCAAAGTGGCGGCTCACAGACCCAACCCAGCCCCTCTGAGGCGTCTCATCGGCCAGCACTTTGTTTTAAAATAACGTGAAAAATCAGATTGCAAGTCCAAAGCCAAAGTCCAGCTTCTCTTATGGGCCGGCCGTGGGCACTCAGGGGCCATTGGCGCAGCAGGCTGTGGCGCCGCCTCCCTCCCCACATCTGGTTTTGCTGGCCCTGTGGTTCTCCAAGCCCAGCCCTCTAAACTCACGTAACACACAATTGACGATTCAGCAGCTTTGGGCACATTCAGTGTTGTGCAATCATCACCTTTCTCTAGTGCCAAACCTTCCCCTCACCCCAAAAGGAAACCCGTCCCTACTAGCAGTCACCCCTCCCCTCCCCCCGGCAGTCATCCATCTGCATCCTCTTGCTGTGGATGTTTCCTGTCAACGGGGCCATCCAGAGGGCGGCCCTTTGTGCCTGGCTTGTCCCACACGCCTTGGTGGTTTGAGGATCCACACCGTAGCGTGTCTCAAGATTCATCCCCTTCTAGGAACTGTGGGGATGGACCATTTTGTTTACCCCTCATCTCCTGTACTCCTGTGAATATGCTGCGTGAACATGTGTACGAGGTTTTGCCTGGACACCTGCTTTCCGTTCTCTTGGGTAGATGCCTAGGAGTGGACTTGCTGAGTCACGCGGTGACTCAGTGTTCAACCTGTCGAGGAACCACCATCAGTTTTCCACCAGCAGTGAACGAGGGTTCCGATTTCTCCACTGGCACTTGCTATTTTCTGCAACCCTGATCCTCTTAAAGAGAAGGGAACTGAGGCACAGAGAGAGCAAGTGAGCCGCCTGGGTCAGGAAAGAGACCTGCAGCCCTGAGCCCCGAACCCACATTTGCTGCCTGAGCACCTACTAAGCGCTGGCACGCGTGTAGGCCCTGGGGAGATGGCAGTGCACAAAGCACACACTCCCTCGTGTGGAGCTGACATTTAATTGTGAGGGTCAGATGACAGCAGTCAGATCAATATAAAATATGTAGGTGGCAAAGGTGTTGGGGAGCACGTCAAGCCAGGTAAGGGGGCCCAGTGTCGAGCAGGTGGTCAGGAGGGCCTCTCTGTGGGGTGACCAGTGAGCAGAGGCCTGAGGCAGTGGGACCCAGCGGCCCCGGGGCAAGAGGCCCACCTCTGCCACCCCACCGCCCCTGTTCCTCTCCTGTCAGATGGAGACATCTGCACTCAATTTGGTCCAGTAAAGGGAGACGGTCCCTTTGATTGTCATCGAAAGGCCTTTTAAGTGTAGGACGGGGAAGAAGAATGAAGGAAAAAGGAGCAGAGTTCCTGGGGAGGGGAAAGGAACCAAGAGGGGGGGGGGGAAGGGGGGGAGGGGGAGGTCTAGAAAGGACAGCGAGCCGGTATTCAGGGTCCCTCCCGGGGACGCAGGGGTAGGTGCTGCGCTGAGAGCCCGGCACGCAGGAGGCGCTCGGGGCCTGTGTCCAGGACGCGCCGTTTCGCTGACTGCCCGGGAGTCGCTGGGGGCACCTGGAGGACTAAAACGCGGTGAGTGATAACGCGCTTTTGTCTCTGGTCTCGCTGTTTAGACGAGAACACGCTCCGCGTGCCCGAGGTCAGCTTCACCTTCCCCAGCGCCGCGTGGCAGGGCAGCGCAGGCCCCGGCAGGGCGCCCCGCGACCCCCGAGGTCAGTGCTCGCTGCCCTCCCTCCCTGCACACCCCTGGGGCCCCCACCCCGCTGGTCCCCGGGCTCTCCTCCGCGGGGGCGCGTGGGGGCCGTGAGAGCAGAGCATGTGCACCTGGGCGCCTCGCCTGCCGGGCGCCCCTCACCTGCGGAATCTGATGCTCCGAGAAGGGGGCTACCTGCCCAAGGCAGCAGCAAGGGGCCACGAGCCCGGCCTGGGATTGGGGCGCCGCGCCAGCTGCTTCGTCGAGGCCCCGGCGGCCGCACTTACAGCCCCTCGCACGGTCCACCCACGGCCTGCGAGGGCTAGGCCTGGGGCGGGCAGAGGCCCGGCAGAGAAGCAGGGACTGAGCAGAAAAGAGCCAGAATCGGGTATGGGGCGGGGGGGCAGGCAGGGCCGCATGGCGGCTGAGGGCTGCGCCCAGTCAGCTGGTGGAGGGGGCGGGCGGCCCCTGCACAGGGTGGGGTCAGAAGGGGGAGGCCAGGGGAAGGGGGTCTTGGGGCTTGTCAGGGGAGCTGCCAGGCTTGGGGCGGTGCTTGGGGAGGATGTAGACCCTGGTGGGCGCGTTTCCTCTCACCAAGTCCATCAGGTTCTTTCACACACAATCATTATTTTCTTATGTAACTTTTGATATGTGCAAAATAACACAGTTTAAAATTTAGAAACATAACACAAACCACATAGATGCATCCAAATGTTCTAACACCTACATTTTTTTCCTTTGTGGGTTTTTGTTTGTTTGTTTGAGGTACCGGGGATTGAACCTAGGACGGCGTACATGCCAAACAGGTGCTCAACCACTGAGCTTCACCTGCTCCACCCAGCACCTACATTTTTAAAAAGCAGAAAGAAACAGATTAAAGATTAATAATACATTTTATTTAACTCCACATGCAACCAAGGTGAAAATTATGAATGGGATTTTTAACATTCCTTTTTCCCACTCGGTTCTCCTCGCGGCTCTTCCTTTAGACCAGCTCAGGGGCCATGCTTGGCCAGTGGCCACTGAATTGGTGGCACGGCTCTAGAACGTTCCCCAAACCACACCACCTCGTTCTTTCATTTGTAACAAGTTTGTTTTAATTGAAAAATAACTTCTGGTCAAACTACTTCCCAGCCAAGCTGTACCCATTCTGTACTTCCCCTGGTGTTTCGTGAAAGGGCCACTTTCCAGAAACATCTCCTGGGCTGGCGGTTAGCTTAGAAAACCAAAGCACCTCTGAGCCCACCTGGCCTCCTCCCTTCTCCGCCTCCCCCCTCTCCTTGTCTTCCTCGGTCTGTATCTTGAGGCGAGGACCCCTATGTCTCTTGGGCATCCCCTAAGCCCCAGGTGTGGTTTAGGTCCCTGAGCCTCCATCATCACGTCACCCTCGCCCCGACCCCTTTCTGGATGGGAAACCCCCTGTGGCATTGTTGGCACCATTTTCTCACCCCCGAATCAACTCACAACCAAGTCATCCACGAGGCATGGGTGTAAATCAACAAAAGGCTTCAAGGCCACCAGGAAAGGACCAGTCTACAAGGGAAGTTCGTTCGTTTTTTTGTTTTTTATTTAAAAATTTTATTCAAGTATAGCATTCATAAATGAACATAATAAACAATAAGTATATAGTAAAAGTTGTGAATTTAGGAAAGAAACATGCATAACATCATGCAGGGTTCCTGTACCTCACCCCACCTCCAACACCCTGCATGGCTGAGAAACATTTGTAATAAATTATGAAAGAGCATGGTCGAGGTACACTACTAAGTACAGTCCATATCTCACACCTGGTGCATCTTTCCCCCACCCCACCCCACTCTTTTTCTTATTCACAAACCATATAATTTATCTAAAGTGTACAATCAGTGGCATTTGACATAATCACAGAGTTTTGTGTTCATCACTTCAATCAATATTAGAATATTTTCATGACTCCAAAAAAGAAAAAAAACAAAAACAAAAAACAAACCATTATCATTCCCATATGTTAGCACTACTAATTCCAAATCCCATGATGTGCTTTCACCATTTCTATTCAACAACTTTTTCCCAATTCTGCACAGATTAAACCTCAGCTTTCCTTTCTCTAACCACATTCTATTCCCTGGTGACTTATATTCTAGCCATTAACTCTGTGAATTTGCTCATTATATTTAGTTCATAATAGCACAATCATACAATATTTGTCCTTTTGTGTCTGGCTTACTTCATTCAACACAATGTCCTCCAGGTTCATTCATGTTGTCATATGTTTCACGACTTCATTTCTTCTTACAGCTGCATAATATTCCACCATGTGTATATACCACAGTTTATTTATCCATTCATCATTTGGGTTTTTTTCCATCTTTTGCAACCATGAATAATGCTGCTATGAACAAGGGTGTGCAGATGTCTGTTCGTGTCACTGCTCTCAGTTCTTCTGGGTATATACCCAGTAGCGGTGTTGCAGGGTCACGTGGCAAGTCTATATTCAACTCCTTTAGGAACTGCCAAACAGTCCTCCACAGTGGCTGTACCATCCTGCATTCCCACCAACAGTGAAGAAGTGTTCCTATCTCTCCACATCCTCTCCAACACTTGTAGTTCTCTGTCTTTTTAATAGTGGCCATTCTGATAGGTGTGAAATGATATTTCATTGTAGCTTTGATTTGCATTTCCCTAATAGCCAGTGATGTTGAATATTTTTTTCATGTGTTTTTTCTACATTTATATTTCCTCTGTAGAAAAATGTCTATTCAGGTCTTTTGCTCATTTTTTATTCTGGTCATTTGTCTTTTTATTGTTGAGTTGTAGGATCTCTTTATAGATCATGGATATTAGACCCTTGTTGCATGTGTGATTTCCAAATATTTTCTCCCATTGAGTAGGTTGCCTTTTTACGCTCTTCACAAAGTCCTTTGAGGTGCAAAAGTGTTTAATTTTGAGGAGATCCCATTTATCTATTTTTTTCTTTCTTGTGTTGCTTATGCTTTTGGTATAAGGTTTAAGAGACCCCCACCTACTACTTTTATATTTAGGCCTCTGATCCATTTTGAGTTGATTCTTGTATAGGTGGTGAGATAGGTGTAATCTTTCATTCTTTTGGTTATGGATATCTAGTTCTCTCAGCACCATTTGTTGAAGAGACTGTTTTGCCCCGGAAAAGTGGACTTGATTGGCTTATCAAAAATCAGTTGAACATAGAAGTGAGGGTCTATTTCTGAACTCTCAATTTGATTCCATTGATCAATGTCTTTATGCCAATGCCATGCTGTTTTGAACATTGTAGCTTTATAATACACTTCAAGGTCAGGAAGCGGGAGTCCTCTGACTTTGTTCTTTTTTAGGATGTTTTTGACAACTTGGGACCCCTTTCCCTTCCAAATAAATCTGGCAATTGACTTCTCTATTTCTGTAAAGTAGGCTGTTGGAAGTTTTGATTGGTGTTGCATTGACTCTGTAAATCAATTTGGGTAGAATTGTATTGACATCTTCACGATGTTTAGTCTTCCTGTCCATGAATATGGAATGTCCTTCCATTTGTTTAGGTCTTCTTTGATTTCTTTTAGCAGTGTTTTGTAGTTTTCTGAATACAGATCCTTTATATTCCTGGTTAAATTAATTCCTAGATATTTGAGTCTTCTGGTTGCTATTGTAAATGGAATTTTTTCTTGATTTTCTCCTCAGCTTGCTCATTACTACTATATAGAAGTGTTACTGATTCTTGCATGTTGATCTTGTATTCTGCCTCTTTGCTGAACTCATTTATTAGCTCTGATAGCTTTCTTACTGATATTTCAGGATTTTCTAAACATAGGATCATGTCATCTGTGAATAGTGAGAGTTTTACTTCCTCTTTTCCAATTTGGATGCCTTTTATTTCTTTTTCTTGCCTAATTGCTCTAGCTAGATTTTCTAGCACAATGTTGAATAGCAGTGGTGACAGTGGGCATCTTTGTCTTGTTCCTGATATTAGAGGGAAAGCTTTTAACCTCTTCCCATTGAGTACGATGTTGGCTGTGTGATTTTCATATATGCCCTTTATTATGTTGAAAAATTTTCCTTCTATACCTATCTTTTGAAGTGTTTTTATCAAGAAACGATGCTGGGTTTTTGATGACTGATTCGATCTCTTTATTTGTTATTGGTTTGATGAGTTCCTGTCTTTCTTGTAGAGTCAATGTGGGTTGCTTGTGAATTTCTAGGAATTTGTCCATTTCATCTAGGTTGTCTAATTTGTTGGTATACAGTTTCTCATAATATCCTCTTATGTTCCTTTTTATTTCTGTGGGGTCAGTCATAGTGTCCACCTTCTCATTCCTGATTTTATTTATTTGCATTTTCTCTTTTTTTTTTTTTCTTTGTTAATCTGTCTAAGGATTTATCAATTTTATTCATCTTCTCCAAGAACCAGCTTTTGGTTTTGTTGATTTTCTCTATTGTTTTTTTTTTTTTTCTTAATTCTCAATTTCATTTTAAACAGTTTTATTGAAATATATCCACATAATATACAATCTATCCAAAGTGTATAACCAATTGCTTTTAGTATAGTCACAATGTTGTGCATTCATCACCACAAAGAATTTTATAACAATTTCACTAATCCAATCAATTTCATTTATTTCTACTCTAATCTTTGTTATTTCTTTCTTTCTGCTTGCTTTGGGATTGGTTTGCTGTGCTTTTTCTAGTTCCTCCAGGTGTTTAATTACGTCTTTGATTTTAGCTTTCTTCTTTTTTAATATAGGCATTTAGGGCTATAAGTATCCCTCTCTGCACTGCCTTCACAGTTTTGACAAGTTGTGTTCTTGTTTTCCTTCCTCTCAGAATATCCAGTAATATCTCTTGCAATTTCTTCTTTGATCCACTGATTGTTTAGGAGTGTGTTGTTTAGCTTCCATATATTTGCAAATGTCCCCCTATCCCGCCTATTATTGATTTCCAGCTTCATTCCATTATAATCAGAGAAGGTGCTTTGTATAATTTAAATCTTCTTAAATACATTGAGAGTTGTTTTGTAGCCCAACATGTGGTCTATCCTGGAGAACCATCCATGAGCACTTGAGAAGAGCGTATAACCTGCTGGTTTGGGGTGCAATGTTCTGGCAGGTCCAGCTCATTTATCATATTGCTCAAGTTCTCTGTTTCCTTGTTGATCTTCTGTCTAGTTGTTCTATCTATTGAGGTGAGTGGCATGTTGAAGTCTCCAACTATTATTGTAGAGACATCTATTTCTTCTTTCAGTTTTGCCAGAGTTTGCCTCATATATTTTGGGGTACCCTGGTTAGGTGCATAGAAATTCATGACTGTTATGTCTTCCTGGTGGGTTGTCCCTTTTATTAATATCTAATGGCCTTCTGTATCTCTTATTACTTTTTTTTTTTTTTGCATTTAAAGTCTGTTTTGTCCAAAACCAGTATAGCTACCCCTGCTCTCTTTTGGTTACTATTTGTGTGAAATATCTTTTTCCAACCTTTCGCTTTCATTCTATGTGCATCTTTGGGTCTGAGGTGAGTCTCCTGCAGACAGCATATGGATGGCTCAAGTTTCTTATCCATTCTGCCAGCCTGTGTCTTTTGATTGGGGAGTTTAATCCATTAATATTGAGTGTTATTACTGTAAAGGCATTACTTACTTCAGCCATTTTATCTTTTGGCTTTCATATGTTACATAATATTTTTGTCTGTGTTTTTACCCTTTTGGTTACCCTTTATGACAGTCTTCACTTCTATACTTTCCTCCAAGCCCCTCTCTCTTGTTTTTTCTTTTTTGGCTGCAGAAATCCCTTCAGTGTTTCCTGCAGAGCTGGATTCTTGTTTACAAACTCTTAGTTCATAAATAATTTAAACTCACTGTCATATTTGAAGGACAGTTTTGCTAGATAAAGAATTCTCGGCTGTCAGTTTTTCTCTTTCAGTACCCAAATTATATTATACCATTGTCTTCTCGCCTCCATGGTTTCTGAAGAGAAATACACACTAAGTCTTACTGGACAACACTTGTATGTGATGTTTTGCTTCTCCCTTGCTGCTTTCAAAATTTTTTTTGTATCTTTGGAAATTGGCATTCTGAATAGTATATGTCTTGGGGTAGGTCTATTTGTATTTATTCTAATTGGAGTGTGCTGTGCTTCCTTGACATGTATATTCATGTCTTTCATGAGGGTTGGGAGATTTTTTTTTGAGGTACGGGGACTGGGGATTGAACCTGGGACCTCGTATGTGGGAGGCCAGCACTCAACCACTAAGCCACATAGGCTTCCCTGAGTTGGCTCCCTCATCTGTTTGCTCATTGTTTTGCTTATTGTTTACTCGTTTTATTTTTGCTTGTTCTTTGCTTGTTGTCTGCTTGTTGTTTTTTGCTTGTTGTCTGTTCGTTGTCTTTACTTGTTGTCTGCTCATTGTCTGTTGTTTATTTTCTTTCGGAGGTCCTGGGAACTGAACCCAGGACTTCCCATGTGGGAGGCGGATGCTCAACTGCTTGAGCCACATCCATTCCCAAGGGTTGGGAAATTTTCAGCCCTTCTTTCCTCAAATATCTTTCTGCCCCTTTTCCCTTCTCTTCTTCTGGAATTCCAATAACACATATGTTGATGCACTTCATTTTATCATTCAACTCTCTGAGCCTCTGCTCAATTCTTTCCATTCTTTTCTCTCTCTGTTCTTCTCTCTTTTCAAGTTCAGCTGTTCTGTTCTCTATGTCACTGATTCTTTCTTCCAGGATTTCAAATCTACTGTTGTATGCCTCTATTGTATTTTTAATTTCACTTATTGTGTCTTTCATTCCCATAAACTCTGTTTTTTCCTATCCAAGATTTCAAATTTTTCTTTGTGCTTGCCCAATGTCTTCTTCTTCTTCTTCTTTTTCTTTTTTTTTCAGGCCAGTAAAAAGAATTTATTTGGGAAATGGGGGAAAGAACAGAGCTTGCTGAGAAAGGGCAGAGAAAGACAGAAATACACACCAAGATTTGGTGCGGGCTCCTCTAGGCAGAGAGAGCCTCCAACATCTTCTTAATGTCTTTTATTTCTTTAGCCATGCTGTCCTTCAACTCCATGATTTGATTTAGGCGATTTGTATGAACCTCATTGATTAGTTGTTTCAAGTCTTGTCTGGAGCTTTGATTTCTTCCTTTTTCTTAGTAAGGCTTGTAGTTTTTTAAAAAATGGACTTTATTTTTTCTTTTTGGTGTTCAGTTCTATGAATAATCCCCCCTGCCCCCCGCTTGCTGTCTGTGTCCATTCTTTGGGAGATCTTCTGTGTCTGTTTCTTGCCTTCTCTTCTAATTTTTCTCCTCCAGGCTTCACCAGGATTCGATCATAGGGACCTCCGATGTGGGAGAGAGGCACCCTGTCACTTGTGCCACCTCAATTCCTGGTTTCTAGAGCATCTCGCCTTGGCTCTCCCTTGCGCCTCCCTTTTGTTGTGTCATCATCTTGCTGCATGGCTCACTGCATGGGTCTGGCTCACCGCATGGACCCAGCCCGCCTACTTGCCTTTTCTTTTACCAGGAGGTCCCAGGGATTGAACCCGGGTCCTTCCATATGGTAGACGGATGCCCAACCACTTGAGCCACATCCGCTTCCCAGGCTTGTGGTGTTTTGCTGATGTCTAGGCATCTGATTCTGATGCTGAGTTTATTCTGATGTTAAGTTTCTCTCTTTTGCCTAGGGACTTACAGTTAAGTAGCTGTGAGCTGCCACTGTTTTTTGACTCTTGGTTCACCTTGTTGAGATATTCAGGATTGCCCCTGTTTAACTGCTCAAACCAGGGCTAAGGACCCAGTAATGGGCTGCAGGCCAGTTTCCAAAGGCCTTGGAGAGGAGGGCAGTAAAGGCATCTGATTGTCTTTAATTTATTTATTTTTATTTTCCCCTTCTTTATGTGCACTTTACTTGTCTGCCAGCAGATGGTGCTCGTTGGTAGACCTCTCAGTTTAGACCCCAGATGCTAGGGGGGAAATGCATTCACTGGAACCTCCTGCCTTGGCTGAAAACAGCTTCTGAGAAAGTTTGTGGAAGCTTTTTTTTTTTTTTACACATCATGACCAAAACATTTAATTAACAACAACAACAACAAAAATAGTACAATAGCAGAGAAAATAATAATCATAATCATAAAGAAATGAGAAGTGGGATTGAGGGCAGAAAACAATGCAGAGCCTTGGTCCCTAGGAGACCAGCACTAGTAGGGTGGGTGCTAGAGGGCACGTGATCTTCAGCAACCTGAGGGCTCTCAGCCCAAACAATGTCGTGGCCCCACCCGGCCTGGAAGTGTGGGATTCCCCCCTCCGACTCAGCAGACCTAGTTCCCTGGCCAGAATCTGAATTTGTCTCTCCTTCTCCCCTCTCTAGGGGAAGAGGACCCCTGCAACCCCCTCAGTTGGCAGCCGCCTGCCAGGGGTCAGAGGACCCCCTGCTCTTTGCTCCAAGGGTGGGGGGATGCGCCAGCAGCTGTTGCTGCAGCTCTGCTCAGGGCATTTTTCCAGCCAGCCGAGACTCCTTTCCTTCGGCCCCCTCTCTTCTGGGTGGTGAATCACCTTCCCCTGGTGTCCTGAGCCCCAGAGCAGCCCTCCAGACAGTCTTCCTCTGCCCTCTAGCTATTTTCCGGGAGATAAGTGATCTCTCTGCCTCTCTAACCCTCCATCTTCCCAGAAGTCAGGAATTTCTTTCTTCTGCCTGACCTCAGTTCTTGCTGCTATACCTTTAACCCACTCGTGTTACTGTTTCAGAAGTGTTAAGAGCTACCATGTTTCAGAAGTGTTAAGAGCTACCATCGTTATGCCCCTTTTTTTTAGGAGGTACCAGAGATCGAACTCAGGACCTCATACGTGGGAAGCAGGTGCTCAACCACTGAGCTACACCCGCTCCCCAGTGCCCTTCTTCTCAAGGGTTCTAGCAAAAGGGTCTCAAAAGTGTTTGCTGGCCATGACCTTGGGGCCTGAAGCCCCCAAACCAGAGCTAACCTGGAAATAGTCCATAGCGCGGCGTGGGTTCAGACAGCCATCTTTAACTGTGAGGGAGGAGGCAGGTCCTGCCAGAGGTTCCTCCATCCTGATTGTGCCTGGCCAGAGCTGCTCATTGTGTCCAGCCACGGTGGAGAAAGTGGCCGAGGGAGGGTCCTGGGGACAGGCCTGGGGCGACTGCAGCAGCCAGCAGCCACGTCGGGCTCGGACGTAGGGCCCCAGGCTGGGGACCAGAGTGGCACTGGGCACGCAGGGCTGAAGAGGGCCAAGACGCCAGCCCTGGAGGGATGGGCCTGAAACCGTGCCTGGCAGGCGGCTTTGGTCAGGGACAGGGCAGTCCACAGCGGGCAGGGACCAGGCCAGGGGGCCCAGCTGGGGCCACAGACTAAAGTCTCCCTCTGCCCTCCAGGGTCGACAGACAGTGGAGGCCGACGACACAGCCCACTACCCCCTAGCAGCCCTCGCAAGCACCAGGCCAGCAGCGCCAAGAGGCCAAGGAGGCCGAAGTAAGACAGCGGTGGGCACGGTGGCACGTTGCAGGAAGTCCAGGGAGGCTGGTTTTGGGCGTGGGGGTCTCGGCCCCAAAGTTGGATGTGAGACCCGGGGCCTCTGGCAGGAACACTTCAGGGGGAAGCCCTCCTGAGCCCCAGCTTCCCACAGCCCCTCACCAGTGGCCGCCTCACCACCCACCTACTCAAGAAGGGCCTGTCCTTGCCGTGTCCTTCCCCAGGAGCCCTCAAGGATAGGTTGGGCTCTCACTGGTCACTCCTGACTGTGGACGCTCTCCGTTGGGGGGACACCGGGCCGGCACCCACCGGTTCAGGCTCAGGTTGCGGCTGGAGGTGGGCAGGAGGAATTGCCTGGCCCCACGAGCCCTGGGCAGCCTGCAGAGGGACTCGGCCCCCTCCCCACGTGCACGAATGGGGCCGGCGCCAGGGCAGGGCGAGAACATTCTCTCGTTCCGTGACCTACTCGCCCCCCGCAGCCTTGAGAAGTCCCTCTCAAGCCCCAAGTGGAGAATGTGGCTGCCTGTTGGAAGCCAGCCTGGGTGCTCCCCACCTTTTCTGTGTCTGGCTGACGGCCTGACAGGACCCAGGCTGGGGAGCGGCCACCAGCCCTGTGGATCTGGGTCAGAGACCTTAAAACACAGAAACGGAGCCCCCGCCGCTCTGAGGCCCAAGTGCGAATCCAGGAGCTGGCAGCTCCCTCCCGAGGCTCCAGGGGGCTCCTTCCCACCTCTTCTAGCTGTGGGTGACAAGGCTGCCCTGGGCCGCCCTCGGCTTGGGGCCGTCTCCCCTGCACGTGTGTCTCTTTCTTCCTCTAAGGACACCAGGGCCTGGGTTTAGGGCCAGCCACCCCAGTGTGACCTCGTCTTGATAAGCACATCAACCAAGACCCTCTTTCCAAATAAGGCCCATTCACGGGGGTCTAGGACCTGGACCTCACCGGGGAACACAGCTCAGCCCATACCAGGGCCTCCGTGGACTCATCTCTGGACTCGCGGGTACTCGGCACATGCCTGGCCTCACCCCCCTCATCAGGCCTGCTGGAGAGGAGGGGGTCCTGGCAGCCTCATCGAGCCTTTCCCTTCCGGGTCGCCTTGAGGAGCTGGAGGTGGGGGCTTGAGTCCCGTTTACCTTCAGGGGCTGTGCTCCCAGCTTGGCTGTGGGCCCCGCCCAGTGCCCCTTCTCCCTCGCCTGGAGGGGCTCCCAGCCTGGGTCTCGGGTCCCTGAGGTCTGGTGGGGCCACTGATGCTATGCGCCCCCAAGGGGGTCCCAAGAACGGGCGGTGGACTGTGAGGCCTCAAGTTCACGGGCAAACCCTGCTGATTTCAGTAGCTATCCATGTATTGCAATGTGGGTTAGAAGAAACATAATGCGTCAGGCACGCGATTTCCTCAATAATATGCTTGAAACGAGGCTAAACTTAAAAAGAGAGTTGCTTTAAGGAAAAATTTAACTCCATAACAGAACAGGTGGGATGTAGTAGCCATTGGGAATGTCGTTTGGGGTGTCTGGAGTGCGGGGAACACAGCCTCCCTGGAGATTTTTGGGGCTGAGTTTGACTGTAAGGAACCGAAAACCCCTATAACAGTGGCCCCCACAGGATGGGACTGATTTATCTCATGTCATGATAAGTCTGGAGGTGACATGTAAATCGTTTCATGAAGTTGTAGGGGACCCAGGCTCCTCTGGATTTTGGCCTTGTCCTCAAGCCACAAGGTAGTTGCGAGAGATACAACCATCACAACTACATCCCAGGTAGAAAGGTGGAAGCCCCACCTAACAATGCTGAGCCTCTCCAGGGTGGTCTGTTAGCCTGACCTCCAAGCCCAGAGGCTGGTTTTGTCTCATTTGCTGTCACATAGGGGCATCACATGGTGTGCTCTCTTTTCAGCTCAAGGTGCCACACCATTGTGTAAGTGGGTTAGTTGCCGTTCTTGCCATTGCTTGTGCTTTGGTATTGGGTGGAAATGCCACAGTGTGTTTATCCAGGCCCCTGCTGATGGACACGTGGGCTGATTCAGGCTAACAGCGGCTAACGTGGAGAAAGCCGCTGAGAACGTTCTTGTAACTTTTGGGTGCACATGAATGCTTTCTGTATTGGGTTATGGTTCCAGGAGTGGAATTGCTAATTCTGGGTCATGCGGTTAATATTTATTTAGCTTTCAGTGAGTAAAGATTGCTAAGCTCACCCCTGGTGCAGGCGGAGGCACCTGCTGGCCCCTGAGAATGGAACACAACTGAGGGCCTTCTCAGGTTAGACCCTGGGGTGCCCGCTTCCCAGCAGACAGGGGCCCCAGTTGATCCTGCACCATGCTGGGGCCTGGCAGGCAACTGTTCATTTCATCGAAAAACACAAAAAAGCGAATAAGCCAGGCTGCGGAGGACCTCTTTGAAATCTCCCTGGAAATTTCCCTTGGGCATTTTTCCCAGGACCTCTTGACCCCAGAGAACTCCCTGTCTCTGTTCTTCCTCTCTGTCCTTGGACCAAGGCAGGGAGAGGGGAGGCTGCTCCAAGATCTGATCATTCTTTGGGTCCACTGAGACCATGGGCTTTTTCTCATTTCCAACCTAGACTCTGGAGTTCCATTTGGAGAACGGAGTTTGCGCCCTAAGAGAGGCAGTGTGCTATAGTGGCCATGAGTCCTGAAATCAAATTACCAGGGACATTTACCAGCCCACATCTCCTTTCTGGACCTCCATGTGTCCATCTATAAAATGGAGCAGGGGACATGGTTTTGATCTAGAGGGGCACGTATGAGAGGCTCTCAGCATAGAGCTGGGTACACGGGGAGCACATGCTGATGGGGTTTCTATTTCGGAGTGGTTTTCCTCTATGTAAACAAAATGATCTGTCCCTCCCAGCTCTGGTTATCAGATTTTAAACATATGAAATGTGATTTTAAAAACACAAGTAAATATTGCAGAAAATACAAATGTGGAACATTCCCCAGTGAGTTCTTTCCTCTCCCCACCCTGACCACTTGGCCCCTCTCCAATTTGGGTGACCAGCCTGGAGAACCCCTTTTGCTTTAAGGAAATTGTTAAAAAGAGTCAGAAGTAAGAGAGAAATTTAGATTTTTAAGTACAGAAACCACAGCTCCAGATGTAAGATTGAAAGATATATTTTCCCCCACCCCACCCCATCTTGATGAAGATGATGACGATGGTAGGGGTGGGGTGCAGGGAGGAGATGGGGAGAGTTGGGGATGTGAGTAGAGTGAGTTTTGACCCTCCGCCCAGGTTTGGGGAATACATGTAGCAGGAGTCCTGGGTAGAGTTGAAATTGCTGGTTGCCCCCCTCTAACTGCTCTTCCTTCTACAATAATAGAAGAAATTTTTAGCTGGCCACATGGTTCCCAAAATAGAGGCTATATTTCCCAGCCTTCTTTGCAGCTGTGTACGACCCTGTGACTAAGTTCTGGCCAATGAAATATAAGTGGGAGTATCTTGTGGTTGCCTACAGGAATCATTTATAAAAGATCATTAGCATGTGCCTTATACCCCTTTTCTTCTTCATTTCCTCAATCCCAATTTCTGGAATTTAAATGTGATGGCTGGAACTCTAGCCACCATCTTGGAGCCATGAGGACAAAGGCCACATAGGGGTAGGGGTGATGGAGTGGGAGCTGGAAGGCGTCTGGGTTCATGAGGAGCAGAGATGCCATTCCAGCAGTTAGGTCCCAACCCCAGACTCTGACTTGATGAACCTCATCCTAACTGATGCCCAAGGGAAGTCCAGGGAGTTGGCAAGTCTTGGCTGGAGAAGTCCCTGGTACTCTTGCAGGGAAGTGGAAGCAGCAGCAGGTTGGGATGAGGCATGAGGGTCAGATGTGGCCCCCGAGTTTCTCCTGGAGTGGTGTGAGAAGGCAATGGAAACTTCCAGTCCTTCTTCCCTATCCCCCCCAATGAGTTGGGTACAAAAGTCAGCCAAGAAAGCTAACTGGTGGAACTTGGGGGTCTGTGGGATGGCCTATGCATCTGAGAACAGGCTGAGGCAGCCTTCACATCCCGGGGAGCCCTAGCCTGGGGGGAGGGTGTGGGCTGGGGACATGCCAGAGTGGGGGTGTTCGGGATGGGATGGAGAGGAGCCAGGAGGGAGAAATGCACATCCTGTCATACCATCCATCAGGGACGGCTGAGGAAGACCCCCCCCAAGCTTAGGATCAACCCAGGGTGAAGGCAGCTGAAGGAGGGTCCTGAACTTGACCCAATTTAAACCCAAAATGATTGAGAAAAGGGAAGCAGATGTGGCTCAAGCGATTGAGCTCCTGCCTAGCACATGGGAGGTCCCAGGTTTGGTTCCCGGTGCCTCCTGGAGAAGACAAGGAAGACAGTGAGCTGGTGCGACGGGCAGGTGCAACAAGCTGATACAACAAGATGACAGAAGAAGGAGACACAAAGAGGAAACACAACGAAAGGCACAGCAAAGCAGGGAGCGGAGGTGGCTCAAGCGATTGAGCACCTCCCTCCCACATGGGAGTTTCCAGGTTTGGTTCCCAGGTACCTCCCAAAGAGAAGACGAGCACACAGCAAATGGACATGGAGAGCAGACAGCAAGCACAAACAATGGGGGGTGGGGGGATAAATCTTTTTTTAAAAAAAGAAAGAAACAGACATTTAAAAAAAAAGAGAGAGAAAAATTCTAAAAGTGCCTGAGTGTGCATGGAAGCTACAGCCTTGCACACCTGGGCTCACGTGGCTGTGAGCTTTGGACCTGCAACATGTACAAATCATAGAGACTACCCCCTGGTCCCACCACTGGGAAGAAAAGTAGAGAAAGGGAGGAATGAAATTTCTTCCCCCTCTCCTGCCACCTTGGAGGCAGCTACTCTCTAACCAGGGTGACTCTTCCCACAAAACAGAGCAAGTGAGTGTCCCAGTGGAGGTCCCCACAGGAACCTGGGACAAGGCTAGGGAGCTGGCAGTTTATTTGGGAGGTGATCCCAGGAAGCCAGGTGAGGCTAGGTAGAGTGGGGGGGGCAGAGGAAAAGCCAGAGTTGGGGTGCCACTGAGCTCTCTGTGGCAGGCACTGGGAGATCCCAAGCAGCTTGCAGCAAGCCACAGGGACCCAGCCCTGAGGCCCTGGGTGGGCCTGGGCCCTGCAGGTGGAGTCTTGGAGGGTGTGGGGAGGCAGGCACCTGTCGGGGCTACGTCAGTCCCCTTGGGGAGAGGGGGCGAGCAGACATTGGCCGTGTCCTGGGGGGAGCAGAGCAGGCAGGGAGGGCTGTGGCCAGCAGGTGGCTGGAACCTGCTCTGCCCACCTGCTCTAAACCCGGCAAGGGAGACACCAGTGTGCAGGTGGGGACACGGGGACTCAGAGGTTGGGAGCCCCCCACTCTGCTCACCCTGCTCGGGGGCAGAGGTGCAGGATTTGCACCCAGGTTATCTGACCGCTGCCTTGGCAGTAGGAGTCCAGAGGCTACGTGGGACCCAGGGGAAAATTGGATCCAAGTCAACAGGCCTGGCTCGGCGCCCAGCCCCAGCCTGGCCAAGAGGTGCTCCTGCCTGGAAGGGCTAGAGGCTCACAGCAAGCAGGAGAACCCCCCGCTCCAGCCTGGGCCAGGGGGTCGGGGCCAGCACCTGACCGACTCCCCCTCGAGGGCTCTCTCCAGGCTGGGCCGCTCATCCTGCTCTGCAGAGGCGGGCGACGAGGCTTTGAGGAGAGGCGGGGACAGGGCAGGCACGGGGGTGGGGTGGGGTAGGGGGTGCCGCCTCGTGCTGGGCCCAGGGGCAGGGAGGCGCCGCGAGGAGGGCGAGGGCTGGAGGCAGGTGGGGCTGAGCGGCCCCCTGCACTGCCCCTGCGAGCGAAGGTTTGGAGCCCACGGGGCACAGGTGGAACCGTGCACACATCATCTGTTTCCGTAGTCCCCCCACTCGCCTCCCGGCTGTCCCTCCGCTGGCAGCACCCTCCCTTCCCGCCCTCTGCCCTAGCTCCCACCCCTGAGGCCAGCCCCCAGCTCCCTCATGCGCACAGCCTCCTTCCCTCCTCTCCTGGCTCAGGGGCTCCTTGGGGCACCGTGCCCTGAGCCTCTCTTGGTCTCCGCGCTGACCCACCACGTGACAACTGATACCTCACAAAGTGCCACAGATGTCGCAGCCTAACACCACAGGAATCCACTAGCGCGCAGCGCCCAGGCTTAGGAGAGCCCGTCCCCTCCAGTGGGCACCTAACTCTTCATATCTTCAAAGACCGTATTTCAGAATAAGGTCGCATTCACAGGACCAGGGTGGGACCTGGACGTGTATTTGGGGAGCACAGTTCAGCCCACAACAAGCGGGCTCCACAGTGCCTCAACCCCCAGCGCCCCAGCTCCCAGGGCTGCGTGTCACCTGAAGGACCCGCCTGGAGCAGGGGCGCCATGAAGGGCTGGTGAAAGGATGACGGAAGGAAACTTCTGGACACGGTGCCAAGAGCTGGAGCTCCAGCACAGGGGTCCTGCCTAGAGACACTCGTGGGGTGGGACCCCTCAGTAGATGAGCACAGGGAATCCCGCCCCACGCGTGGACACGCCGGGCCCCAGGGCTGGACTGGGCTCCTTCAGGAATCCAACTCAGGCCAGAGAAAGCGTGCACTGACCCTGACGCGAGGTCAAGGAAGGGAAGGAAACAGCAGCATCCAGCTCCTAATGCACGACCAGCCTCCTGCCAAGCCTGCCAGTGTCTGTCTTCTGCCTGTGCCCCGGAAGGTGGCGCCCCTGGCTGTTACTCGTTAGTAGGTGTGAATACAATGCACATGCGAACATATTGTCCATACTTCTGCACGCATAAACGTGCACGTACCTGCACAGACATATCCATGTGCACACACACACATTTCAGGATTCAAACCCAGCACTTGTGGTGCCAGCTTCCGAAAGCCAGGGCCCACATGGGGGCCATAGGGAGCCACAGTATATTCATAAGCAGGGGAGAGGCCTGAGCGGGTCTCACCTTGTGTGGTGCCTGGTGGCGCCCACTGTGGGTTGAAAACTGATGAATAAGGAAGGAAAATTTTGGAGCCAAGAGCAGCCTTAAATGCGGGGAGGGTTTGAGAGAGGGGCAAGAGTGTGGCAGACTCCCCAGCTGCCTGAGGGCCTGAAGGAAGAAATGAATTTAGCTTACCAGGAAGCTTCAAACCTTTCAGCGGCTTCCTGTCAAAGCCGCAGCTCCTTCCCCTGGCGCCCCAGCCCTTGCAGCCACCCCTCTCCCCCAACTCAACCTTTGTCACTCTGTGGTTCTTCCTAGGCCCCAATGCAAGAGGGTAGAGACGTGGGAAGAGGGGGAAGGGGAAGGAGACCGGGAGCACCAGGGGCTTCCCCAGGGAGGGTGGCACGACATCCAAGTGGGCGCCTGGGCTACCGTGGGAGGGTGTGAGCTCCCCAGCTCTTAGCCGGCTCCTTCCTCAAGGCTGGCTCGCCTCTGCACCCAGGTTCTGGGCACAGCTGTCCACAGCCGCATGGTGGCACATGAAATTCTGTGGCCTCTGTGAGTTGCTCCAGCCAGTGCCCAGGTCCTCCCGGCCTTGGCACCTCCACGCCAGGGCTGGCGCCGAGTCCCTCCCTTCGGGGACTCTGGTGGACACCACCACTTTAGCATCTGCCTCTGCTGACCATTCCCACGACTGGGGTGGAAAGTGGGAGGAGGTGGCCTGGGTTGGGCAGGAGGGGGCTGTGGGGTGGAACACAAGGCCTCGGCGTGGTGGTCTCCCCACTGACAGCTCTGTCACTGTGTACCTCCAGCCCAGACCCCGTGCCCTGCGCTCGAGACCCAGGCAGGCCAGCGTCTCCCTGAAGGCTCTGCTGGTCCGCACCTCCCCAAGTCCACCAAGGTTATCCTCTCACACTGCTTATCCTCCAGGATTTCCCGTTCCTGGAGGTGACACCTCCGTCCACTCGACTGCCCATCCAGAAGCTGGGGTGCCACCCCTGATTCCCCTCTTCCCCCTCCCTACATGAGCCGGTCCTCAGGCCTGCCCTATCCACTGTCCCTCCAAATGTCCTCTTCCCTCCTCTCCTCTCCTTATACCATTGTCACCTCCACCTGGAGGCCTGTGGTCCTGGTCAGTGTCCTGGTGAAGTCTCCCTCAGCACCTCCTTTAGCTGTCCCAGCCACTGTAGGAGGAAGGGGTCATTCTTTCAAGCATTAGACAAATTAAGGAAACCGGAGCTCAGAGAGGCTGGGTGATGTGCCCACGGCGGCACAGAGGCTGTGGTGCCCCAGGTTGGAAGGGCTCTGACTCCTACCACACTCAGTTACCCCACACTACCCTGCAAGAAGTTTGAGACAGATGAGGACCTGGGCAAGTGTCGGGAATCCATGGTTATTCAGGAGGCCTCTTCTGTCCATTCCCTTGGTTTTCAGATTGCCTGCAAACGAGGCCAATTCTTCTAGCTCTTATTTCTTCTCTTTTCCTACTGATACTCGCTATGGAAGGGCAATGCTGACCCACGTCCGGCAGTCAATGGAATCCCCCAGCTGCCTATGTTGGTGGGAGCTGGCACTTCCTGGCTCATCTCTTGCCTAAGCCACAGTAACTTCTATCTTTCTTCTGTTGAAACCTGATTGTGAAACCAGAAATGGTGGTAGCTAGAAGACCGCGCAATAAAAGAAACTCAAACAGAGACCGAGTCAGGCTGTGGCCAGCCCTAGGGGTGCCGCAGCCTGTGCCCAGTGGCCCAGGGCCCCGGCAGGTGGGGCACAGCCAGCGAGGTCGCTGTCAAGAAGGGCAGCCAGCTGGGGTCCCCAGATGAAGAAGCGGGGGCTTAGAGCCAGAGGTGAAAGTCACAGTTTGTGGGGCATCTCCAGGGCTGACCTGCTGGGGCCACCTGGTAGCAGCACTTTCCCCCGTGAAGGAGGTCATGGGACTGAACGGTCAAGAGCACTGACTCTGGGTCTCAGAATTTGGCTTCTGGTTCTGACTAACTTACGCTAGCTGTGTGTCTCTGGCAAGTTGGCAGCTTTTCTGAACTTCTGCTTCCTTACCTGTAAATAAGGAGATAATATGTAGCTAGTTTAGTGAGGGTAGATAAGAATGTAGCTGCTGTGGCCAGCTAAGGACTGTTTTATGTTGTTTTTTATTAGAGGTGACATTGATATGACATAAAATTAGCCATTTTTGAGTGCACAATTCAGGTGCATTTAGCACATTCCAAATGTCGTGTGACCACCACCTCCATGTAGTTCCAAAACATTTTCATCGTCCCAGAGCAAACTCCAGGCCATTAAGCAGTCGCTCCCCATTCCCCCTGCCTAGCTTTAGGTCCTGTGCTGAGGCCAGGCCCAGCCTGCTGGAGCCCTGTGGGTCCTGGCACAGACCACCAGCTCTCTGAGCTTTGCCCAGATTCCCAAGAAGGCTCCTGGGCACCTGACTCTCTAATTCAAAGAAAAACTGCACCAAGCCCTCCCAGCTGCTGGGCTGGGGGACTCCGGGGGACCTCCTTAAAGTTCACTGCGTGCAAAGTCTGAGAAGGCTGGCTGTGAGGAAACCTTTCACATTTTATTTTCTGTGTCCCACTCGTATTCCACCAGGGAACGCTTTCATCTCATCAGGGGAGCACCCCAGCCCTCCTTGGAGACCACTCCAGGCGGGAGCTTGGGAACCGCTGGCCTAGCGGAAATGCTCACATCAAACGAGCACGGAGGGCTGTGCGCGGGCCACCTGGGCAGCGCTGCCCGCGCCCTGCAGGAGCCCGTTTTCTGGGCCTCGCGCGGTGAAGTCACCTGCCCCAGGTAACGGCTCATGATGGAGGAACTAAGGCCAGGCGCGTGAAACGCCGGTAGACAGCAGGTGCTCAAAGCTGGCTGGTCCCAAAAAACAATAGAAAATAAAAAAAAAAGAAATAAAGAAAAGTAAATAAAACAAAACAAAACAAAAACAAAGCAGGCGGGCCCTCCCGGGGCCGCTCCAGGCTCTGCGCGCGGGGACCGGCCGGAGGCGGGGCTAATGGCCAGCTCCCAGAAGACGATTGGCTGCTGAGGAAGGGGGCGGGGCCGCCCTCCCACCGTAAATACGGCGCCACATGGCACCGGCTGGAGAGGGCGGGCGGGGACGGGGCCGAAGGTGGGCGCAGGCGCGCTGGGGAAGTCAGCCCCGCCGCCGGCCGCCACTTCTCGCGAGAAGGGGCGGGGCGGGGCTGCCGGGGGCGGGGCTGCCGGGGGGCCGGCCTCGGCAGGACCCGCGAGTCGCGGCGGCGGCGGCGCGAGGTGAGGGTCGTGGGGCGCGGGGGCGCGGGGTGGACCCCCTTCCAGCCCGCACTCGGGTCCCGGCGGCTGCCCCTGCGCCTTGGGCGGAGGCCGGAATCGGGGCGGGGGTCCCGGGGGCGGGCCAGGCCGGGCTTGGGGGCGGGGGTCCCGGGGCGCTTGTGCTCGGGACCCTCCCGGGCTCCAGCTGGGCGGCCCGGGGCCCGAGACCCCGCCCGCCGCCGGCTCGCTGTGCGCCCTGGGCCGCGCCGCGCCCTCTCTGAAACCCCAGGCCTCCGCGCGTTGGCGGGAGCAGGGAGCCGCCCTCGGGAGTCTCGGGGAGAGGAGGTGGACCAAGGCGTGGAGGTGTTGGCACCGGGCTCCCGCCGTCAGGATTTGCTTTTCTTACCCTGCCCCGTGCCTTCCTGTCCCTCTGCGCGCTAGACCAAGCGGATCTGCTCCTTTGCAGAAAACGGGAGTGGGCTCTTTTGTACGTTTATCGGTTTTGTTCTGTTGCTACTTGGGAGTCTGGGAGGAAAATCAATACTCGTTCAAAGGCACAGAGATGCTGCAGTGTTAGAGCCTTTTCACCAGGACCCCCTTGTTGGGGGCTCGGTCTTCCCTGCCCTGCAGACACAGACTCATTTCTTCCACCCAGCTCCTTGTGAGGAAACACTTCCCTGCTTCTGCTGGGCATTTTCCTGGTCCTGGACTTGGCTTTGCTGCTGACAGCAGACCATCGACTGTGCAGACTCCAGCGGATGCATGCGGGTTGAGGAATAGTGTCGCTCGGGCAACCTTTGGCTCCAGAAGCAGCAGAGCTGCCTCTTCAGCCAGAGGAAGCCTGCGTTTGCTACTAACAGCAGGACTTACAGCTTCTTTTTGGGCGCATTGCCGCCGGGGCATCACTGGCACAGGCAGAGGTCATGTCTGGCAGGGAGCACAACCAGCTATAGTGTTTTCATACTTATTACATTATTTACTTTAGAATTCAGCAACACAGAGCCTCAGGGGACCTGAGATGAATAAGAATGTGGCTTGCAAGCAGAGAGGATGCAGCAAATCTTGACTGGCACTTGGCCTAGAGGGTGGCTCCGGACCATGGATGACTGGGAGGTAGCCCAGCTGGTCCTTACCTGCAGGGCAGGACACAGCTCAGCCGTTCTCTGTGTACATCTGGTGTTGGGAATTTGAATCAGTGCTGGTGTCCGGGTGAAAAAGAAGAGAAAACGGCTATTGGGAAATTGTTACATGAAGGTAGTGCAACTGTGAATGTAGAATGCCTGTGTGGAATTGCAGAGATGTCTTGAGTTTCTTGTAAATTGGTTTATAGGACTTTGGGCTGATACTTTAAGGCTGTGGAAAAGCGTAACTATTTCCTGTTACTCGTGTGTGCCTCCCTCAGTCTCTAACCACACACACGGTGCCAGGTTGGACCAGGTACTGTATACCACGGGCCTTGCCCCAGAGAGCATGTGGCCTGCCCGGCTATAACAGTGTGACCTGTGCTGACACCATGTGTGCACAAAGGGTCAAGAAAGAGGGGCGGCTCAGCTCATCTCTGGGAGCTAGAGATGTTTTCCACAGTGGAGATGACATAAGAATTGGGCCTTGGGAAGCGGCTGTGGCTCAATCAGTGGGGCTCCCGTTTACCCGTTTGCCGTGAGGGCAAGCCCGCCCGCACGGCGTGGTTGGCTGACCCAGCGAGCACGAGCAGCAAGGGGGGGATAAATGAATAAATAAATAAAATCTTTAAAAAAAAAAAAAAAAAGAATTGGGCCTTGAAGGATGAGTGAAGGGGGGAGAACCTTCCAGGTGGTGGCGTTAGTGTATGCAGGGCTGCGGAAGTGGGGGACAGTGAGTCCCTTGATTGATGGTGGGGTGGAAGCTTAGGCTGGAGAGATGGGTCTCTGACTTGGAAGAGCCTGCAGAGCTGTGCTGGGAAGTTTGAACGTTTATCCCACTGATGACGAGGGGTCAAGGTTTGGGGTAGGATGTGACTAGGCTGTGTAGAAAAGTAACAGTAGTGAGAATACAGGGGAGGGACTTGGGCTACAGGGTGATGCAGACCGAGTTGGGTAGAGTCGTAGGACTCGTAGGAGGCGCAGATCTAGGACGGTGGCCATGAGAAGGGAGAGGCGTAGGGCTGAAAGAGGCTGGAGGGCCCTCAGTATAGTGCTGCTTTTGGGAGATGGGTGAAAGGGAAGGGAAAGAGGCAAAGACACCCAAGATTTCTCCCTTGAGTGACTGAAGGGCAATGCCATTGCCCGAGATGAGGAAGCCTGGAGGAGGTTGGAGAGGAAAGGCGAAACTCACCCTGGCTGAGACGTGGTCCTGTCGAGAAGAGGGGTGTGCTCGGGACGGAACCCGGGAACTCCAGTGTTACAGGGGCAAGGGACAGGAGAGAAGTGGCTTCGTGGCTGGCGTTGGGCATTCGGTTTGTCATTACTGCACAATTTTGAGGCTGGTGGGTAATTTTCTTCTGGAAAGGTCCTAAGGCTGAGAGGGGCAGTGGTAGAAAATAGACTGGTTATTGACGATACTGAAACAATGCAGTGAGTTCATCGTTTTTAAAGGCTTGCCTCATTAATGCTCACGTTGCTTCTTTCTCTTACCTGTTGTTTCCCACCTGCTTCCTGGGCATGGCTGTAGTAGGGGTGCTGCTGCCAGGCTTCTGCCAGCAGATGTGTCTAATGGTGACCGATGCAGTAGCAATACTTCCTGCTCTTAACTAGGGTGGTTTCTGTAACTTTTTAGAGAACTTTAAAAATATTTCTGAGAAGAATGAGAACCACCAGGCACAAGCGAATGTGGGGGAGGAGGGCTGCTGTGGGGGCACAGAGGGTGGCGTGTGCATCCCATTTGGTTCCCAGAACGGTGCCAGCAGGGGCATTTCACTCCAGGCAGGGGAATGGGAGAGTCTTTTGGGGAATCTCAGTAGCCCAAGAGAAAAGACCTAAAAATGAGGACACTAGGGTATCCCTAGTAAAAGGCCCGGTGTGAGCACATGCTGATGAAGTGTGTAATGAAAAACCCTAACCGAGGGCCTCTGAAGAAAGATATGAGATCTGGAGACCAGAACATTTCCTTGGAGGCAGCGGAGACTCTGTGGGAGAAGCCTGAAGAGCAAACTGCCACTGGTGTGCACTCGGAGAGCAGAAGTATTGCGTGCAGTAAACAAGAGTAGGTTGCTCCTAAAAAAAAAAAAAAAGGACCACTCAACCAAAAAGAGGACTCTTGGATATAAAAAATACAACAGCAGAAATAAGAAACTCAGTTGGTAGGTGAAAGATGAAGTTGAGGAAATCGCTCAGAAAATAGAACCAAAAAGGAAAGAGATGAAAAAAGAGAAAAAGTGAGGAAAATTAAAGGATCAGACCAGGATATCCAACAGCTGAATAATAAGTTTCAGCAAGAAACAGAAAATGGGAAGAAATTATCCACGAAATAATTCAAAATAATTCCCTAGAACCAAAACCTTCTGGATTGAGGGGACCCACCCAGCGAGCAGTGGGGCTGGAGAGGGCAGCCATCCTCTCCCCCATGTGCACGGTTCCTGATTTGGCTCATGAGAGTCAAGGTCATGTGCTGCATAGTGAGGGATGCCGCAGCTGGCTTCTGGGTTCCAGGTGGTGATTAGCAAGAGTTTGGGAAGTGAAGACTTATTTCAAAGTCTGTCGGCGGACACTCTTGACTCCAGAATTTGGGTGGTGAGCATGTGGATGGACAGAGATTCCCGCATACCCACTCCAGGGCACATTGTTGCGAAATTTCTAGAGAAAAAGTAAGAGCAAATCACAAACAGGACACCCCAGGTCAAGAAGCAGACGGCTCTGGGCTTCACCGCAGCAGTGGAAGCTAGAAGGCAGGTAGCCTTGCTTTCAAAGTTCTGGAGGAACTGCACTCAGGCAGAGGAGCGTAGAATGACATTTTCAGACAGGTTCCAAACACATGTCTCTCAGGTTCTTTTAGGCAGTAACTGGCAGATGTGCTGTCCCAGAATGAGGCGGAGAATCAAGCACGAGAAAGACAGGGGCAGAGGAAATAGTTGGCGAGTAAGGGGAGAGGACTTGCTGCGTGGTGGAGCCGGAGGCAGCTGGTCGACCCCATCGGGGGAGCGGCTACTGGGAGAGGTTCCCTGTGACAGGACACCTGAGGTGCTGGGACTTGTGGAGATACAGAGTTGGCAGTGCTGGGGCTGCATTAGAGAGAAGCACAGAGAAAACAAAGCAGATGGAACACAAAACAGTTATTAGTTCCAGGGAAAATAAGACATTGTGCAGGAAAAGAAAAATAATTACAGGGTAATCCAGGACGCAGCTGTGAGTAGCCTTTACACAGTGGTAATTCATGTAAACAGTGAATTCGCTCTAATTGGGATTCTCAGGTGCTGTGTGGAGCAGGTGGGGGTGAGAAGGGCATGCTGGTGAAGGCAGGGGGCTGCGTCTCTACCACCGTAGTGTACAGTTGACATTATGCCCAGAAGGGGACCTGCAGCTTCTAGCTGTGGCTGTGCTCTTTAGAGGTGGGGGGACATGCCGTAAGACGGAAAAGAATTAGGGGGAAGGATGGTGGTGGGTAACAGGGAAGGGGCCAAGCGCTGCTTTTTTTTTTTTTTTTTTTTGGTAATAAACTTGGTAGAACGACTTGCTCCTTTAAAGTTGCAAAAGTGAAGTTTACAAAAGTGAAGTCAGCCTGAGACGAACGTCCTGCTCCAGGGGAAGAAGGACCCTCATCTTCCTCTGTCTTGTGTGAGCCCAGATTGTGCCATCAGCCCTTTTTGTTTTTTAAAGTCCTCTGCTTATTGTCATTGTCCTCTGTCTCCTGTCTTCCTGACTGTCGTCACACGCCAGAGCTTTGGAGCAATCTTCGGCCAATTTTCTCTTTCTCCTTTTTGTAAGAGGCGTTTAAACATACCCCAGAGTAGAGAGACTAGTGTCACAAACCCTTCTTCTCCTGTCACCCAGCTTCAAAAACAATCAGATCAGCTGCAGTCTTGTCTGTTAGCATGAAAGATTTTTTTGAGTGCTTCCTGCATGCCATGCGGCACGCTAAGCCTTGAGGACGGGGCTGTGACAAGCAGGCCACGTGCCCGCCCTCCTGAAGCCAGCGGACATCCTGGATGTGGTGACGCACGCCATGGGTCGGGCGGGGAGCGCGGGGCGGCCCGGGAATTCCTTCAAGGGCTGGCGGTGTGTGGGTGCTTAGGGGTGGGACGAGCAGGGAGCCAAAGGTCGCTGGGGTTGGGGGTCATGGACATAAGGGCCCGCAGGCAGCCTTCTCGGTGCTGCCGGGAGCAGCCGGGACGCCGTTGTGGCTGGGCCAGGATGCTGAGGGGCGGGCGGCAGGGATGAGATTCCAGGGCCTCTGCCGTATAGGGTGCCGTAGCCATCACGAGGACTGGGAATGGGAAGCCAGGGGGCTCTGCGACTGGACAGTTGAGCAGGGACATGACACGGGCTGTTAGCAGAGGAACCGCGGCCACTGGCTGGACCTGGGTAGCCTGTGCTGGAGCGGGGAGGACGGATGGGAGGCTGCGAGGACAGCGCGGGTGAGAGCCGACGGCACTCGGCCCGGGCAGCATCTGGGTGGGTTTTGAAGGTGAAGCCCTAAGCAGGTTCTTAACCTAATCATGGCAAGATGTGTTGTTCCTTCCCTTGGACTTGATGTAGCTCTGTGCGTGCATTGTGTTTTGGGCTGCAGTCAGACACCGTGCAGCAGGTGTTTGAGTGTTGTGAGGAGGAGAGGATGTGGATCAGACGTGATTGCTGACTTCCAAGAACTTCACATCTGGGTTGCACTGGGGCTGGTGTGGGGGGCTCTGCCCTGGCTGCCCGGGAGGCTCCGAGCCCCAGGGTGTGGGAGTGGGGAGGAGAGCAGTGGGCTGCTGGCCGGCCGGTCTCCAGGCTCCTCTCGGGGAGGTGACTCTTCACATGCCACGTTTGGGCCAGATTTTCCTTCTCATCAGTGGGATCAAGGGTTAACGGAGTACACTTGCAGTCATTTTAGGAGCAAATGGACTCCAGTCCTGCCAGCACCATGTAAAGCTCTGCCTTGTGAGGGGTTTTCAATCTCTTCCCTCCAAATCACAGGACACACACAGGTATCCAGAGAGCAAATGTCAACACTAGTAACAGAAACATTCTGCATTTGTGTCAACTGTGGTGACGGAAACTGCCGTGGACTGCTCGCCTTACGTGGTGGTTTAAATGTGGAAGAGAAGGAGGCCACTCTGTCCAAAGCATTAGTCAGTAAAGCCCGAGGCCTTCCTGGAGTCTCAGTGAGGGCCTGTCGGTGGATTCAGTGCTCCTGCCTAAAATCCATGCTGCAGAGTAGCTGGTAAAGCTGATGGGTCAGAGGAGCTCAAACCAGGTCGCCGGGTTCAGGGGCCAATCGGGACAGTCCCCGCTGAGCATGTGGGCAATTTGCTGGCCTGGCCCCAGTTCCATCACATTTACTACGGAGGTGAAGTACATTCATATGCCCAGGGCTCTCAGCACATGTGTTAGCAATTGTTGTAATGTGGCAAGTATAAGTAATAGTAAAAATAACACCTTATAGTTGTAAAATACAAATATTTGAGGGCCTTACCAAGACAGAAAGAGAGCTAAGGCCGGTAGGCTAATCTAAGGAGAGTGCTTTACTGTTTTACAAAGCACTGAGGTTTCCTCCCTTCAGCAGATAGAGCTATCTGCTCTTGTTTTCATGCTCTGAGTAGCTTTGGTTGGCAGAAAGGCCAAGCTTCTCATTTTGTAAACAAAGAACTGAAATCAGGAATAAAGCGGGGGAGCAGGTGTAGCTCAGTGGTTGAGCGCCTGCTTCCCATGTACGAGGTCCTGGGTTCAATTCCCTGCACCTCCTAAAAACAAAAACAATCAAACAAATGAAAAAAAAAACAACTCTCACTGGGGAGTGGATGTAGCTCAGTGGTTGAGCACCTGCTTCCTATGTACGAGGTCCCGAGTTCAATCCCTGGTACCTCCTAAAAAAAATTATTGAAAGAAAGATAGAAAGAAAGGGACTTTCAGCAGAGACCGGACTAGGTTGGAGCTTTCCCTGTGTCTTCCTGTCTAAGTGTTTGTGGAGAACTTCTGGGGTAGGGTTTTCTCATGCTGTGGAAATCTGAGCGCCAGGTCCTTGTGTTCATGTTGAAGGGAAAAGTCTAGCTTCTGGAGGTTGACTTCAGACAGCTAACGTCTTGTTCCTTCAGATCACACTGACTGACGCATGATTGCAGACACTAAAGTGCATGCATTTTAAGTGGACTAACGTTGGCAAATCACACACCCATGTTACCACTGCCACCATCAGTGCAATAGAAGGTCTCCAGCCCCCACATGGCTCCTTCTCCCCTCCGGTAGTCTGTGGTTTCTGTCCTTGTTTTTGCCTATTTTGAAATTCATCTAAATGGAGCTATCCAGTCTCTGCCTCTCTATTGAGCTTAATCTAGGAGGCGCGTCCCCGTGGTGTGCTGAGTACTTTTCCACTGAACGGAGGTTCCTTCGCTTTTTGGTGGACATTTGGGTTGTTTCAGTTCTTAGCTGTTTGGAGTGAAGCTGCAGTGAACACTCTTCAGCACATCTCTGTGTGGATGTGTTTTCATTTCTCTTGGGCAGTTATTCAGAAGTCGGATTGCTGGCAGACCTTAAGTGTGTCTTTAACTTTACTGGGGACAGCCACACTCTTCCTCTAGCAGCGGTCCGCTTTACCCTTTCACTAGCTCCAGTTGTTCCATGCCCTCACCAGTGCCCGACGGTCTCACTCATTTTGGTCGTTCCAGTGGTATGAAGTGGTGTCTCACTGCGTTTAGTTCCCATTTCCCTGCTGACTTATGGCTGGGAACACTTACCTGTGCTTTTTGACTATTGTCTTTTGGCTCTTTTTAAATTCTATTGTTTGTTTTCTTATTATTGAGTTGTAAGATTTTTTTTTAATGTATTATGGGTCCTCGGTCAGATACATATATCAAGAATATTTTCTCCCAGTCTATGGTATGCTTTTTTTTTTTTTGAAAGCCATATAAGTGTTTCTTTTTTTAAATTTTTTAAAGATTTATTTTATTTCTTTCTTTCTCCCTACCCCCTCGTTGTTTGTGCTTGCTGTGTCTGTTTGTGTTCCTTGTTTATTTAGGAGGCACTGGGAACCAAACCCGGGACCTCCAATATGGGAGGGAGGCACCTAATCGCTTAAGCTACCTCCATTCCCTGCTTTTGTGGTATCTCTCATTATGTTTTTCTTCTTGTGTCTCTTGTTGCATCATTTTGTGGAGTCAGCCATTGCAGCAGCTCGCTGTCTTCTTTAGGAGGTACCGGGAACTGAACCAGGGACCTCCCATGTGGTAGGTGGGAGCCCAATCACTTGAGCCACATCTGCTTCCCATCTTTTTTTTTTTTTTTTTTTTTTTACTTTATTTTAAAAGAAGTTTTAGATAACAGAAAAGTTACATCCAGAATATAGGGAATTCTCCCCCTCTCACATCTTCCCCTATTAATAACATTTTTCATTGGTGTGATACATTTGTTACAATTGATGAACAAATATTGAAGCATTGCTACCATGGTCTATAATTTACATTATGGTCTACACTTTGCACTGTACAATTTTATAGGTTTTGGCAAAATGTATAGTTGTCTGCATCCATCATTACAATGTCATGCAGAACAATTCTAATGTCCCAAAAATGCCCCATGTTCCACCTATTCTTTACCCCCTTCCCTTCAGAACCTCTGGTGACCACTGTCTTTATATCATTGTTACAAGTTCTTCCGTTACTACAATAATAATAAGTCTACTTTGGTCCATGGTTGCATCCCCCTCTTCTGTTTGTTCATTCCTCAGTCTTGAGGATTTGGGGAAGATGGTGCCCACTCTGCTTCAGATTGAGAGGGGGCTTAGATCTCATGTGGCAGATGGAAGGAACTGTTTTGCTTGCAGTTGTAGATACTTTTGCTTTTTGGGATGGGAGTTGTCCATTACCATCACTTTGTTAGATATCCTGGGCAAGTCCGATGAACTGGGGAGTAGGTGTTGGCTGCAACTCTGATGAGATTCAGGGCTCAACCAGCATATGAACAGACCGAAGATTTAAGTCTCTAGGACATAATTTTAATGGGTATAGTGCTAATTATAGGTTCAGGTTAAAGGGGTGCAAGAACCATGTGGGAAATTAGAAATGAATCTAACTCTGTTACATTGGGGAAATAGGTTATCATATATTCCAAGGTAAGGCCCACCAACGGGGTGCCAATTTCCTGGGGTTGTCTGTCTGCCTATAGTGTCCAGATGTCTCTAGAGCCCTCAGGAGCGACCCCCGCTCCCTGTTTGAGGTATTGCTCAATGTGGCAGTCATTGAGAGCCTCCTAAGATGTGCATAAGTATAACCACTGGAATGACCTCCTGACTCATTTTGAAATCACTTAGCCATAAAAACTAATTTGTATTTAATGTTTCCCCCTTTTGGTCAAGGTTTTTTTCCAAATGCATTGCTAGTTGGCACTTGATAATAATCCTTTGGTGACAGGGAGGCTCATCCCTGGGAATCATGTCCCACACCGGGAGGAAGGCAGTGAGCTTATATGCTGAGCTTGGCTTAGAGAGAGGCCACATTTGAGTAGCAAGGAGGTTTTCAGGAAGAAACTCTTAGGCAATATATATTACTATGCTAAGCTTTAATTTTACAGGAATAAGGTTTATAAGTGCCAACATTAATATAAAGGACCTGGCGTATTGGTCTGTCCTCTTTTAATGGGTACTGCCTATGAACACTAGAGCTTCTTGCCACTCTATTAGAGAATGTAGCAGGACTCCCCAGGATGGGAGTTTAATATTTTATTGGTTATTGTGTGGGTCCTCCCCACTGAGATAATACCCTCTGACCACATGAACACATTCATATTCCATAGAGGCATGCCCCAAGTGCATACTTCCCCACACATTCCCCCACCACTGACACCCTGCACCAGTGATCCTCCCCTGCCATAGTGGTAACTTCTCTGTAATCCAAAACCTCCCCCAAAACAAAGCATAAATTAATAAACATGAAGACACGGGGAACATATAGAAGAAATTGTGATCATAAAAAGATAGCATCTTATGGTTATAAAAGGCACAATGCAAGAATTTCCCCCCCCCCTTTGGCTATGGTATATGCTTTTAAATTTTCTTAATGGTGACATTTGAAGAGCTTAAGTTTTAGATTTTGATGAAGTCCAATTTATTAATTTTTTCTTATATGGCTAGTGCTTTTGATATCCTAATCGTTTTTTGCCTTCCCCAAAGTCATGAAGATTTTTCCTCAGGAAATTTTATAGTTTTAGCTTTATGTTTAGGTCAGTGATCCATCATGAATTAATTTTTGTATATGGTGTGAGATAAGAGTTGAAGTTTTCCAACGCAGCTGTCCAGTTGCTCCGGCACCATTTGTTGAAAAGACTGTTCTTTCCTTATTGAATTACTTTTGTACCTCTGTCTCTTTTTGTACTCCCTAATTCTGCTCTATTGACATATTTGTCTCTCCTTATACATTGTCTTGATTACCTTGCAGTTTTTTAGTTAATCTTGAAATAGTTATTATAAATCCTCCAACTCTGTTCTTTTTTCAAGTTTGTTTTGGCCATTCTAGGTACTTTGCATTTTCTTTCTTTCTTTTTTTTTTTTCTTAATTTATTCCACCCCCCCATCCCCTTGTTTTACGCTCGCTGTCTGCTCTCTATGTCCATTCGCCGTGTGCTTTCTGTGTCTGCTTTTTTTTCCCCTCTCTTTAGGAGGCACCCGGAACTGATCCTGGGACCTCTGGTATGGGAGAGAGGCACTCAGTTGCCCGAGCCACCTCATCTTCCTGGTCTGCTGCGTCTCTCACTGTCTCCTCTGTGTCTCACTTTGGTGTCATCTTGCTGCGCCAGCTCTCCATGGTGTGGGCCAGCTCGCCTTCAGCAGGAGGCCCTGGGATTTGACCCTGGGGTAGACAACGGGTGCCCAGTTGCTCGAGCCACAGCCGCTTCCTGCATTTTCTAATAAGTCCACCAATCCATGAACTTGATGCAGCTCTCCATTTACTTAGATCTTAAATTTCTCACTACGATGTTTGTAGTTTTCAGTATAGAGCCCCTAAAGTTTTATAATGGAATGATTATTATTTGTTTATCTAAGACTGGTATATTTTGATGGTCAATTTGATTGGTCTTTAAATGGAGGCCTTAAGCATTATTACAGAATATTTACTTTTCTATTTTTTTTGAGGTACCGGGGCTGGGGATTGAACCCGGGACCTCGTAAGTGAGAAGCTGGCACTCAACCACGGAGCCATATTGGCTCCCCTGAGTTGGTTTTTTCATTTGTTTGCTTGTTATTTGCCTTTATTTTTAGGAGGCACTGGAACCAAACCCGGGACCTCCCATGTGGGAAGCAGGCACTCAACCGCTTGAGCCACCTCCACTGCCCTATAATGTTTACTTTTATGGATCTTGTAGAATCTTCCAGTAGCTGAAAAGTCTGTTTGGTATTTTTTATGCTATCTTTTCTAACTTTGTGAAAGTCTCAGCATAAAAGCAAACAAAACAGGTCTGCCCTGCATGTAGGAAAAAGTTCCTAGCATCTTTCTTCATAGTAATAACCCCAGTGTCCGTTCAGTTGGTAAATACAGATAAGCAGGTAGTGGTGTCGCCATCCAGCACAACACTGCTTAGCAGTAGAAGCGGCTCACTACTGCGGCGAGCAGCTGCCGGCACGAGCCTTAGAAGCACTGTGCTCAGTGAAAGACGCCATCCCAAACACCGACACAGTCTGATCCCACATCCGTGATGCTGGAGGAAAGGCTGGCACAGGGCAGAGGCTGGCAGTGGTTGGCTGCCGGGCGTGGCGAGCTGGGGAAGTGCCGGGTGCCTTACTGTGGGGTTATGCAACTGTGAACCATGGTCAAAACTCACCCAGTGGTTCTGTTAGAGTGAGTTTTATTGCGTGTAAATCATACCTCAGTAAATCCGATTTAAAAAAAAAAGAAAAAAAAAGAGGTGACAAAGTGATTCACCACGAAAGAATGGCCTTTATCCCAGATGGCGCGGGAGCACCTGGCTCTGTAGAGCCAAGGAGAATGAACCCGGCCCCACCCGGAATCACCGTACGGGTACCCGGCCGCGTCACTGCATTTCCCATTCCTCTCCTTGGTTGCAAGAGCTTCAGTTTCCAATTCTTAAAACTTTAAGGTTCAGTTCTCACTGGTTTGACCACTTATATAATGTGCAATTTGAAAAGGACCCCCCCCAAAAAAAAAAACACATTCCCAGGCTAGGTGGCAAAGCCAGTGTCACTTGATCTTTCTGTACGCTGGATGTCAGCTGTGCTATAAAAGAGTGGCTGCACCCTCAGCAATGCCTCGCTCTGGATCTGGCTGCATGGCCACCTCTTCCAGGCTAGGGTAGCCGCCACTGATGAGGGGAGGGGCCCCTGGCAGCCCTTTCTTTACCCACTTTCTGCATTGTGAAAGGCCTCATGTGGGCAGGCAGCGTGGGGTGCCACGGGCAGGCAGTGTGGAGTGCGGGTTCTCAGGGCTGCCACGGGCAGGCAGCGTGGGGTGCAGGTTCTCAGGGCTGCCACGGGCCAGCAGCGTGGGGTGCCACGGGCAGACAGAGTGGGGTATGGGTTCTCAGGGCTGCCGAGCTGCCTGGAGCATCCCATCCCCCAAGTCGTGTGTGAGCAAAAGTGTCTCCCGCCTCCACCATGAGCCAAGATAGCCCTGTCTTGCCACGCACTGTTTCGTCTTGAACCCAACCTCTTTCGGCAGTGTCACTTACATGGGCATTTGTCACAGCTCTTTTGAAAAATGGCCCCTAAAAGAGGCTCTGGGAATGAAGCTTCTGCGGAAGGTTGGCTAGGTAAGTTCGCTCGGGGGAGGCAGAGGTATAGGCTGGCGTGGGGCAGGCTGATTGGTTTTTGTTGTGGAGCCTGCTGTGCGCTTCTTCTTGAGAACACGCAGGCTTTTTGTTGAATGAAGACTGACTGTGAGGTAGGCGTGGCTCCCTGAGGTTCTGAGGCGGCCAGGATCGCCATTTCCCAGGCTGGCTTGGCTCTTCTCGCCTGTCTTCTCCGCAGCACCCTCCAGGCCTCAGGCGGCGGCCCCGCGTTAGAGGCCCTAGGTGACTGGGCCAGATGTTCCAGGGTGACCAGGCTTCCTTTAGCAAGTCAGACGTGTTGCTAGCAGTGCTCTCTGGTGGGCTTTTTCGCTCTTCTTTCCCTTTCTCTTTGCAGTTCTCAGGAACCGTGAGTCTGTGATCCATGCACCTCGTAAACAGCCTCCGTTCTCCCTCTCACGGGGCTCTTTCACGAGGCTCTTTAATATTCTCAAGCCGACTTAGTTTACAGCTTCTGTTTCTGTGGCTTGTTTGAGGTTAGAAACGACAACGGGGTGTTGGTGCCAAGCTCGTGTCCCGCCCCGTGCCTTCATGTTCCAAGGGAGCCATGGCCTCCCAGCCCGAAAATCCACGCTGCCGCAGATTGGCATGTTGGACGAGGCGCGGAAGGGGCCTGCGCAGGCAGAAGCAGGTGCCTCTGCGAATGGTCTAGAGCCAGGCTCAAGGTTGCGTAGCCAGACATAGGACATCGGGCCCCCAAGGGAACACACCCTGCTTTTTAAATTTAGGATCTGTGTAAGAAGCGAATCGCAGGTAAGTCCACGTGCTGAGCTTTTGCGGACTTTAGCTCCAGAGGCCAGCTTCTCCTACAATTCTGCAGCAGCTTCAATGCCATGATTTTGTTGTTGTTGTGTATCTTTCTAGAAATGAATTTTTTTTCTTACAGTAGAGAACAAAAAATGTTCGATGTAAACAAAAGCAGTCCAAATACAGAAAACCACAAAAAAAGTAATCTGGGGTCACCAGATGCTCACTTCCCAGGGGCGTTTATTGGTACTCTCTTGTTAAACATTCTTCCACATTGAGCCACACATTTTCACATATACATGTGCAGTTACATGGTCTTAGACACACGTGTGCCTCTTGCTGCGGCGTTCCCCACAGGCTGGGGTGTAGGTAGTGAGCCCTCACCAGCTGAGAGTAGCGGGGTGCAGCTGTGCAGCTGCCTGCCTTCTCCTGGGTTCCCACACTCCTGGGTACCTGGGGTGCCCGACTTTCCAGTGGCCTTGAGCGGGTGGGACTCCAGGGAGGCTCTTCTTTTATGTCGCCATAGGGAGAATTTTAATGCCACGCTTGATAAGTACTTAACAACAGACATGGACTCAGCTCCTGCACTGACAACACCGCCGCGTGCGACCCCCGTTTCATAGTAAGTTGCATCTTTTACATCTTTGAATGTATGAAATGGATTTTGGGGATAGTAAATGGTCTTTCGAAAGTCTCTTCCCTTAATTCTCCCACAAAGACCTGTGCAGGCCTCTTTCTCCGTGTGCAGCTGTGGGGGGTGTGCTTTCAGAGCAGAAGCCACCCAGGCGTGGGGGAGTGGCACAGGGCACCTCCCACCCTGGGCAGGCTGGACACACACCCCTGGCCTGGAACGCAGCTGACCCTTTTAAGTGACTCCCACCCCCCCCCTTTTTTTTTTAGAAAAAAATAAAAGATTATTCCCTTCCCCCCCATTGTTTGCACTTGCTGTGTCTGTTTGTTGTGTGCTTGTCTTTTCAGGAGGTACTGGAACCGAGCCAGGGACCTCCCATGTGGGAGGGAAGTTCCTCATCACCTCTGGTCCCTGCTTTGTTGTGTCTCATTGTGTTTTCCTCTTTGTGTCTCTTTGTTACGTCATCTTGTTGCATCAGCTCACCTTGTCAGCTCACTGTCTTGCTCGTCGTCTTTGGGAGGCATTGGAAACCGAACCCGGGACCTCCCATGTGGTGGTGGGAGCTCAACTGCTTGAGCCACATCTGTTTCCCTGCCCCTCCTTTTTTTTTTTTTTTAAAGATTTTATTTATTTATTCATTTATCCCCCCCTTGCTGCTTGTGCTCGCCGGGTCAGCCAACCACGCCGTGCGGGCGGGCTTGCCTTCACCAGGAGGCCCCGGGAACCGAACCCGGGGCCCCCCATATGGTAAACGGGAGCCCTACTGATTGAGCCACAGCCGCTTCCCCCTGCCCCTCCTTTTAAGGGCTGAGTTTGGTTGAACTTGATAAGCTCCCTTTGCGCTCATTGTTTTACTTCCTGCCCAGGCCTGCACTCCCTGGGCCCCACACCAGCCTTCTTCTGTTTCGTCATTGGTGGACTTGCTCCTCCAGTGCACTCTGCAGGCACTGCTGCCTTCTCCAGTCCAGAGCAGACCCTCCTGCTTGCTGCCTCATCCTTTGCCAGCTCCCTCCCTGCACCTGCACCACCCAGCATTCTCCTGTTCACCTGAGCGCGTCTGCGTGCCCCTGTAAGCTACACGAGGGTGGAGAGTCCATCTTGCTCAGCCCTGTATCCTCAGCCCCAAGAGCCACGCCTGACCAGGGCGTTCAGATAAATGCCCACAACTGAACGAACTACGAAGGGCATGTGGCATCGGGGGCGGCACGCGTGCTCCAGCCTGGGTGTGGCCACCCACATGCACTGTGCTCACCTTGTGGCCATGGCTTCAGGAGGCAGCCGGGAAGCTCTCCAAGGTGACAGGTGCCATCCTCTGGGAGAGCTGTGGCTCCTGGCGCAAGTCCACCCAAGCGGAGGCTGCAGCTGTGCAGGCCTGTGGCAGAGAACGTTGGGAAGAGGCTGCATTCGCTTGCCAGTGTCCGGGAGGACACGTGCCTGGCCAGCGGCAGGAGCAGCAGCAGCGCACACATAGACAGACACCTGCCCAGAGGGCAGCGGGTCCACGAGCGCTGCCTCTGCCTCTGCCTCTGCCCACTGCTCAGAGGCACCAGGCACCAGCACCCACAGCAGTGCGGGCCAGCCAGCCCAGGGTCGTGTGGCGAGGGTGCAGCAGGGCACAGGGCTGCCCCCGAGAAGCCTGCACCCAGGGGTGTAGGGGTGAAGGCACCCCCAGCTAGGAGAAGGCAGGGAAAAGCCTGGCAGGAAAGTCGGTCTCTACTGTCTGGGGGCTCAGCCAGAGAGGGGGCTGAAGGCCCACCCCCAAGGGATGTGCAGAGAGGAAGTGGCCCGAGTGCAGCCATGATGCGGGAGGCAGGTTCTGAGCAGGGGACGGGGACCCAGCCAGGGTGGCATCCCCTAAATCAGGGGTTCTCCACCAGAGTCGAGTCCCCTGGGACGTTTTTGGTGGTCCCAGCTGGGGGTTGCTACGGCGCCCGGTGGGCCGAGATGCTGCTGAATGTCCTGCAGCGTGCAGGACAGCCCCCGGCAGAGAGCTCGCCAGCCCTGGCGTTGGTGCGCCAAGGCTGGGCAGCCCTGCAGGTGGCACCTGAGCCCCGTGGCAGCAGGAGCCGGGTAGGCGGCGGGAGCCCTGTAGGCCGCGCGCCTCTGGCCGCTCTGAAGGCACAGCTTCTGACCAGCAGCTCCGGGAAGTCTGAGAAGCTGCCCCCATCCACGCCCACTCCTGTTAGCTGCTCCTCAGTGGCCCCTGGTCAGAAGCCTCTGGCTGAAAAGGCCGAAAGGGGTGCCAGCGAGAGGGAGGCTATGACTGGAGGCTGTGCTGTCCTGCAGCCCACTGCGGGGAGCAGTGTGGGCCACGGCAGGCCGCGTCTGCGAGGGCAGGAACCCAGGCTGGGGCCTGCAGTGCTGAGGAGGAGGGTGAGGAGAAGGGGACAGCGCAGCGGGAGCTGCAGCGGCCCGAGGGGAGGGCAGGCCAGGTGGGGAGGAAAGCCGTGGGAAGCAGGGGTGAGCAGTGGGGAGGGGAAAGGAGGGGCAGAGAGGGGCAGAGGGCCTCCAGGACCGGGCTGAGTGGCAGCCCAGATCCTCAGCATGCTTCCAGAAAGGAGAGGCTGGAGAGGGGCTCACCCCCGGGACCGACTGCTCTGGTGCGGCTGGGGCGCGACGGAAGCTGCGGGCTTGGACCAGTCCGGTGGTGACATTCACCAGGAGAAAGCCAGGAAAGGTGGGGCAGCCTTGGGGAGGCACCACCCTGCCCGGCTGAGGTCCCTCCAGCTGACCGCAGGCGCCCCGGGGCTCGCAAAGGCATGGGGGTGAGTCAGAGGGTGCTCGTTGCTCCCCTCCCTGCTGCACTGGGACCCCCGGCTCTGTGGGGTGGCGGTCAGACTGTAGACACTCTGGGGTGGTCCTGCACGCTGGCGTGAGGGGGTCGGCTGGCGGGGGGCTGCCTGTCTCGGGGGGTGGGGGTGGCCTAACACCCTTTGTAAGGAGGAAACTTCTGTTAGAGTAAACTCTAGGCCAGTCTGAACATTGGTTCTCTGGAATTTTTATTATTCATACTGTTTGCAAGAAATTCGTTTTTATTTAGGAGCATCTTTTTTTTTGTTAAGAGATTTTTCTGTGACTTGCCCTTAACTGTTCTTGAGCCCCAGCTTCATACATGTCCATCAAGAGCACCCGTTGCCCTGATTCCTAGGGGCAGGGGGAACTCTGGGCTGCACTTGTTCTTCTGTTCCAGCACCCAAAAAAGCGAAGTGCATGAACTTATTCTGAAAAGCGCCTGTCCCTGGGCACTGCTGCCGTGCAGGGCAGCCTGGGGTTGGCGCAACAGCTCCTGCTTGGATGGAGGCCACTGCTCCAGAACCCTGTCCTCAGAAGGACATAGGTCACACTTCAGTGGCCTATCGGCAACCCTACGGAGATACTGCTGGAGAGGGGCTTTTCCAGTATGACTGGAGGCACGGGGCGCGCTCCTAAGAGGCTCACTTGGCGTTGAGGTTTTTGGGGGACAGCACGAGAGGTGCCCAGAGAGAACTTTAAAGGGAGGTGATGAACACTGGAGCCACACATAAAGCTGACGGGCAGCACCTGCAACTCGCTTTCTTTCCAGAGTCACTTGGAAAGCTGAACAGCACGTTAGCCGTGGCGGCGGGCAAGGCGGGGAAGATGAGGGCAGCGGGCGCCATAGGCAGGTCCAGGCTACGCTGGCCCGTGGGGACGGCATGTGTCTCTTGGAGCAGGTCTTCACATTGCCTTCCCTTGTTTGGAGTCCATGCTCACAGAATAGGTTCTTTTTTTTTTTTTTTTTTTTTAATTTTACCAGGAGGTCCCGGGGATCGAACCCAGGTCCCTCCATATGGCAGATGGACGCCCAACCATTTGAGCCACATCCGCCCCCACAGAATAGGTTCTAACCTGGCTTTCTATGTCACTGTCCTAGGGATAAAGTGTCCTGTCCATGCTGTCTGCATGATATACGTGATGCATCTCATTCCAAACTAATAAATCAACTCGCTGTTTTTAAAAAGGTCAAAAAGATGCACGTCCACTGCCCCGCTGAGGAGGCTCCCTGGAAATAAGCTGTGGTGCACCTATCTGTCCCAGGGCAGGTGGGGCCGGAACCCAGGCTCCTCTCCCACCTGGAGTTCTCAGCCGCACCCAGCAATCTTCAAACCAGGTTATAGACTAAGAGCAAAGCTTTACATGTTAACTGTCATCACTTAACAGGTTCTAATGTTTTAGTGCCAGTAAACCAAATGAGGAAAAAATTGCAGCTACTTTAAACAAACATTTTGTTCAAAGAAGTTGTGCCGTCTTTGAACTTGGAACCAGTTTCAGGGCTATTAAATGTCAAACGAGTCAGTTCTGGCACTGTCGATGGGCAGATCAGGGTGCGGGGTTTGCTGCACAGGAGCTTCTGGCCGAGTTTCAGTACGGCTTATTCCGAAGAGGAGCTGGTTTCTGCTGCAGTCTTTGCTCTCTTGGTGCCTTTGTGAGCAAGGAAACCCAACAAGGTTGCTTTCTTGTCCGTTTTGACAAGTCAGAGTCTGAGTATTTCAAGAAGTAGGATCACCCCAGGCCCTACCCCTGTTGACCAGATTTAATGTAGAGGAAGGAATTCCCCCTGTGACTTACATACCTGGGAAGGACTGTAGGTGTGCATGTGTGTGCCTACACGCATGTGCGTGGCCTGCTGCTGTGGCTACTGGGAGGGACAATTTTGACAATGGGATTGACCACTCGGTGCTAAAAAGGAATGAACTCTTGATTCACATGACCACATGGATGAATCTCAAAATAATTGTGCTGGACTTCTGGAGTCCAGAATAAATAGCTAGAGGACAGGCAGAAACGGCTTGGGAAAAAATCTAGAGTTTAGGACACCAGGGGAAGGCTGGACACTGCCCAGAAGAAGGAAGAAAAAGGAAAAGAATCCAGCAGCAAAACTGTGAGTTAAAAGCTGTGGCTGCTGCTGCCGGCGCCCTCCCCCATCCTGTAGAAACTTCTGAACTCTCAGGCCTCGGGGCTGGGGACTACAGACAAATGGGGCCCCAGGAACCCACCTCCCCAGGAAAGGGGAGAGAGAGGGACGAAGCCTAAGGCTGACTCAGCTTCTGTCCCACAGGTTTGGTCTGCTGTGTCCTTCGAGCCCTTCCAGGCCGGGTGGGGCCGAGCCATTGTTTCTCTTGGAGCTGGCAGGGACTGGAGAAATCCCAGACAGAAGAGATCTGTCCCTCTCAGTCTCCCTCCGTACTAACAGGGACAGACTGTTAAGGATGCAGAGGGGAGTGGAATTATTTCCTACCTGGGAAAAGGGAGGGGGCTGCCAGAGAAGACTGGAGAACTGCCTCTGAGAAGGTTTGAATCACGAGGCTTGTGGACTCCAGGCAGGATCCTCTACCACATTTGTCTAAAGAAGAAATACAAATGGCCAAAAAAAAAAAAAAACATGAAAAAATGTTCACCATCACTTAGGATTAGGGAAATGCAAATCAAAAGTACAATGAGAAAAAACAAAACAAAAGACAAAAAAAAAAGTACAATGAGATGTCATTTCACACCTATCAGAATGGCCACTATTAAAAAGACAACTACAAGTGTTGGAGAGGATGTGGAGAGATAGGAACACTTCTTCACTGTTGGTGGGAATGCAGAATGGTACAGCCACTGTGGAGGACTGTTTGGCAGTTCCTAAAGAAGTTGAATATAGACTTGCCATGTGACCCTGTAATACCACTACTGGGTATATACCCAGAAGAACTGAGAGCAGTGACACGAACAGACATCTGCACACGGATGTTCAGAGCAACATTATTCACGATTGCCAAAAGTTGGAAACAACCCAGGTGTCCATCAACCTGTGAATGGATAAACAAACTGTGGTGTACTTACATTATGAAATATGCAGCTCTAAGAAGAAATGAAGTTGTAAAGCATATGACAGCATGGATGAACCTGAAGGATGTTATGCTGAGTGAAGCAAGCCAGACACAAAAGGACAAATACTATATGATTGCGCTATTATGAACTAAATATGTTGAGAAACATATTGTGTGACTCCATTTATATAAAATATAAATACAAATATTTATGAAGATCAAATTAGATTAGTGGTTGTGTAGGGCTAGGGAAGGCATGGTAAGGGGTATGGAGTTTTTCCTTTTGTAGTAATGAAATGGTTCTAAAGTTTTTTGTGGTGATGAATGCACAACATTGTGATTATACTAAAAGCCATTGATTATATACTTTGGATAGCTCATATGGTATGTGAATACATCTCAGTAAAACCGCTGAATGAAATAAATAATTGTGCAAGAATAACCAGAAATAGCAGCTTTGTACAGCAGGGGAAACAGATTGAGAGGGGAAGAATTTTCTTGTTTACTTGTTTGTCTGTTTTTTATTTATTATTATTATTGAAATAATAAAAAATGCTCTAATAATGATTGAATTGATGAACGCACAACTATGTGATTATACCACATACCATTGATTGTACCCTTTGGGTGAATTCTATGCTTTATTAATATGTACCAATAAAATTGATTTGTTTAAAAAAAAAAAAACTAGTTGTGCCGAGTGAAAGAAGCCAGACCAAAAAAAGTCCACACTGTACCATTCCATTTATACAAAGCTAGAAAATGCCAGCTGATCTCCAGTGATAGAGACGAGATCATGATTGCCAGGGCTGGGAGGAGCTGGTGACGCACGGAGCACAAAGATGAGCAAATGCTGATGAGAGGCTGGGGAGGGAGTCTTGACTGTGGGGTGGTCCCATGGGCACATACAGGTGTCACAGCTTGTCAGAATTGCACGTTTTAAGTATGTGCAGTTTGCTGTATGTCAGTTAGACCTCAGTGAAGCTGTTTGTAAAAAAGAGTGCTTTTAGTACATGAAAAGCTGAGGGACCAGGGCTTGAACGCTGGCTTCAGACTTGGCATCACACGCTCGTTTTACATTTCGCAGCCTCAGCTTCCTCTGCTTAAAGATCATCACGTCGTAAACAAGGTCACGTCCAGATGGAAAGCATGAGCTCGTAAATGGTAGCTGCTAGTAAATATTGACATAGATTGTTATTCTAAAATATGTTGATCATGTCTTTTTCTTGCTTATTGAAGAGTTATTAAATTACCAATAAAAAGAATCATGGTTTTTATAAACCATGTCACCTGTGGCATTTGTTAAGATGTACGTAAAACTACTTGGCTGAAAACTAAGCAAAAGTATGTAGCTTGTGAGGTACAGTAATTCATACCTGGTGTCTTAGCAGATGAAAGTGCCTGGCTGGTGGCTGGGTCTCAGTGCAGGGCTGGGCCAGTGGATGTCACGCTTTGAACCTACTTATCATGGGGTGGAGGGTAGATGGGGCAGCTTTTACACTGGCCTGTGTAGAGCTCCTGTTGCCACAGGGTCTTTCTGTTGCTAGGCCCCTTCCCCTCCTTTGGCTGGGTGCATGGGCTCTTCTCAGGCTTCTTGTCTGCCTGTGCTGGCTCTGGGTTGGGGGCTTCAGCAGCAACTGCCAGGACATATGGGGGCAGCACGGCACTCCTCGAGGCCCCAGGTCTGAGGCTGCCTGCTGTCGCTCACCTTCCAGTGTCTTCCTGTTGGGTTTGCTATGTCCAGGGCGTTGTAGCGGTGAGGGGGCTCTGGGAGCACTGGGCTTGGCAGAACCAGGTGTAACCAGGTGAGAGGTGTGATGGGGCCTGACCCAGCTCGATTAGTGCTCTTTGTCTCCATAAAGGGCCTAGACTCTCATTCCCTAGCTTGTCTCTAGCACTCGGTAAATGTCTGCAACAGAGCTGGTGCTCGGCTCCTCTCTGGGCATCCTCAGCGCATGAGTGTTGGCGCTGGGTATTGGCCGACAGTGGCATGTCAGCGTCACCTGGTCCATTTCTCCACCTGCCTGGCTGGACCTGGTCCCCTGAGAGCCAAGACCCAGACGTCCCCCAACGTACCGCCCTCTGCTCTCTCGCCTTTCCTTTGGACTTTTGATGCCCTGGCAGCCCCTGGGAGCAGCCGGGTGGGCTGTGGCTGGCTCCTCTTGGCCGGGTAGACCATGCTGGCTCCTCTTGGCTGGGTGGGCCATGGCTATCTCCCCTCTGGCTGGGTGGGCCATGCTGGCTCCCCTTGGCCGGGTGGGCCGTGCTGGCTCCCCTTGGCCGGGT
>JAKSZT010054163.1:1260837-1304834 GCA_026826555.1 Tolypeutes matacus
TGGCTCCCCTTGGCCGGGTGGGCCGTGCTGGCTCCCCTTGGCCGGGTCGGCCGTGCTGGCTCCTCTTGGCCGGGTCGGCCGTGGCTGGCTCCCCTCTGGCTGGGTGGGCCGTGGCTGGCTCTCCTTGGCCAGGTGGGCCGTGGCTGGCTCCCCTCTGGCTGGGTGGGCCTTGCTGGCTCCCCTTGGCCGGGTAGGCCGTGCTGGCTCCCCTTGGCCGGGTGGGCCGTGGCTGGCTCCCCTCTGGCTGGGTGGGCCGTGCTGTCTCTCCTTGGCTGGGGCTTCCCTGCCAGCCGTGTGTGTTTGGCCCTTTCCTGGTAAAGCATATTCTGGGGGTCGTGTCCACCCCCAGGTCACGTGGGCAAAGCCCACCTTAGCTGTGCTCGTGGTCTCAGTACACAGGGAAGCCCTGTTCTGGAGGAGGGGTGTCTTAGCTTCCACCAAGCTGCAGACTTCCTCGCGCTCTCCTCTGAGTGTGCACTCCTCCTCTCCTGCTGCCCTGTGCATCAAGGGGCTTCCCTCAGGCCTCCCCCTCTTTTTCTGTGAAATGGCAAAAGGGTCTCTTCCCCTCTCACCAGCCACCGCTTCCTTTTGGGCCCTTCCGGATTGCCTGAGTCACAAGACACAAAGACGCCAGGACGTAAAGCTGCTAATCAGGCAGCACAGCAAAATCCTACACTCAGGGCAGGTGGGGAGGGAGGGAAGCCAGGGCATGCCCCAGTCGAGTATGACCTCCTCTGGTGTCTCGTTGCCTCTCCAGGTCCCTCCGCACACAATGCCGCGTCTCTACTGGAAGCTGGCGTGAAGGCGTCCGGGTGACGGCCAGGCCTGCCTGCGGCCGACACCATGGCGAAGGCGCGGCTGCTGCGGCTGTGGCTGGCTGCAGGGTCCGTCCTCACTATCCTGCTCATTATCGCGTACTGGGACAGCGTGGGCACCGCCCACTTCTACCTGCACACAGCCTTGTCCAGGCCGCGCAGGCCCGAGCGGGAGCGGGAGCTCGCATCAGACGTCGACGAGTTTCTGGACAAGCTTCTCGGCTCCGACAGGAGGCAGGTCAGCCTCTCAGGGAAGAAGACAGAGCGACACCCTCCGCCAGCCTCCGCCAAGCCTGCACCGGGCAAGCTGGAGGAGAACGTGAGGGGCTACGACTGGTCCGCGCGCGGTGCTACACAGGGCCCAGACCAGGGCAGGCTGCAGGCCGAGCGGCGGCGCGTACTGCGGGACTTCTGCGCCAACTCCAGCCTAGCCTTCCCCACCAAGGAGCGCGCCTTCGACGACATCCCCAACCACGAGCTGAGCCACCTCATTGTGGACGACCGCCATGGGGCCATCTACTGCTACGTGCCCAAGGCCGCCTGCACCAACTGGAAACGCGTGATGATCGTGCTCAGCGAGAGCCTCCTAGACCAGGGGGCACCCTACCGGGACCCCCTGGACATCCCCCGGGAGCACGTCCACAACTCCAGCACCCACCTGACCTTCAACAAGTTCTGGCGCCGCTACGGGAAGTTCTCCCGCCACCTCATGAAGATTAAGCTGAAGAAGTACACCAAGTTCCTCTTCGTGCGGGACCCCTTCGTCCGCCTCATCTCCGCGTTCCGCAGCAAGTTCGAACTGGAGAACGACGAGTTCTACCGGAAGTTTGCCGTCCCCATGCTCAGGAAGTACTCCAACCACACCAGCCTGCCCGCCTCGGTCAGTGAGGCCTTCGGCGCGGGCCTCAGGGTGTCCTTTGCCAACTTCATCCAGTACCTGCTGGACCCGCACACCGAGCAGCTGGCGCCCTTCAACGAGCACTGGAGGCAGGTGTACCGCCTCTGCCACCCCTGCCAGATAGACTACGACTTCGTGGGGAAGCTGGAGACGCTGGACGAGGACGCGGCCCAGCTCCTGCGGCTGCTTAAGGTGGACCGGCTCCTCCACTTCCCCCCGAGCTACCGGAACAGAACAGCCAGCAGCTGGGAGGAGAACTGGTTTGCTGGCATCCCGCCGGCCTGGAGGCAGCAGCTCTACAAGCTCTACGAAGCAGACTTCGTCCTCTTTGGCTACCCCAAGCCCGAAAACCTGCTCCAAGACTGAAAGCCTTCGGGTAAAATTCTGACCACCAAAAAGAGTACTTGTATCATTACTTTGAAACTAAACCAAGGGGCCACTGTACCATGACCGTCTTCCCAACAATGGAACAATTATTTCCCATGAGTATTTTTCTATGGCTCAGTTTCCTTCTCAGTTTGACACATTGCAAAATTCCAAAACGCTCTTGTCAGTGAGGCAGCCGAGCAACGGGGAATTGACCCCAGTGTTTTTTTAAAACCTACGATTTTGCAATCTGACTCTGCTGCCCATATCCTCTGAGTACTGTGTTCGTATTGTTTTTAAGATTAATATATTTCAGATATTTAATATGAAATATGGAGAAGGAAATGCTGGAGTAAAGTGTCGCATCTGCTCCTGCTGCCTGTTCCTGTGGTTATTCTGGCTGAGCCGCCAACGCGTTAGCAAGCTACAGCGCAGGTTGGCGCCTGCGGCCGCAGGGTGGGAATCATTCAGTGTAGATGCAGGGAGGGCGGAGCCTGCACCCGAGACCAGGCCTCCCTGTGCCTCTTCATGTTTTGTGTTTGCACCGAGTCGATGACCTGGGCTGGGAAGTCACAGCCCGCAGCACAGCTCCACCCCCCAGGTCACCCCCTTCACCTTTCAGTTTAAATTGTGCGAAGGGAGCAGGGATGACGTGGGTAGTAAACTCCCCGGACGTCAGCCGGGAGGTGTGCAGGCATGGCAGTTCTCCCGCCTCGGCTGGCGTTCGACTCCGGGGTGGTCGTGCAGTTGGACATGGCTGACCTCCTGGGTTGAGTTGGACGGAGCCTGACGTGCCGCATGTGCCTGTGCCAGTTCCGGAAGCTTCAGGAAGGCTCTTTACCGGCACCTGGCTTCTAAGCCGTAACCGATGAGAAGCGTGCGCTCCTTCTCCATGCGGGGGTCTGATCCGCAGTGTTTGGTAAGCGTGTAGCTCAGCTTCTGGAGACCTGGCGCTGCTTGTCGTAGCGCTAAGCCTTGTGCCCACGGCCTCGTGTCCCCTTGGCCTGTGGCTCCTGCTCTGTCCCAGGCTCCCGGTGCGCCAGAGGCTTTGGAGCCAGTGGCGCCTGGGAGCTGACCTTGCAGCCTCCGTCTCCGCAGGGCTCAAGGCCATGCACAGCCCCTCCTGAAGCTTCCCTCCTCTTTAACAGTTGGCAGCAGAGATGGCCCGGTGCGAGCGGCCCAGCGTGCAGACCGGTCTCGGAGTGCCCGCTGTCCCTTCGAGTGCTGTTGTCCGCTCTCCGCTTGCCTGAGGCCTGGCTGCTGGGCCTCGTGCTGGCCTCAAGAAGCCAAGAAGGCACCGAGAAGGCGGCTCTGCCTTCCGGGAACAAGGGCGGGGCGCCCGGGCTCAGGCCTGCGGGGCAAAGGCCTCCCAGGAGCAGGGAGCAGCTGAGCTGGGCTGAAGGGGCGGACGCTGGCCTCTGAGGCAGAGCACTGCGCCGAAACAGGTGCGCTCATGAACCTTCGCCGGGAAACATGCATTGTAAGGACGCACGTGCCTTAGTCTCGGAGTCGCTGTGACAAAGCACCACAAACGGGGGCTTAAAACAGCAGAAAGTGGCTCTAGGGTCCTGGAGGCTGGAACCCGAGTGCAGGTGGGGCGGCTGCGTACCCCTGAACCCTGGGGAGCGCCGAGTCTGTTCCTGCTCCCCCTGCTCCCCGCTACCCTGAACCCCGCGGGGCCGAGCCTGTTCCTGCCCCCACCTGCCCCCTGCTCCCCTGAACCCCGCGGGGCCAAGCCTGTTCCTGCACCCCGCCCCTGCTCCTCTGAACTCTGCGGGGCCAAGCCTGTTCCTGCCCTCCTGCCCCCTGCTCCCTTGAACCCCGCAGGGCCGAGCATGTTTCTGCCCCCCCGCCCCCTGCTCCCCTGAACTCTGCGGGGCCGAGCCTGTCCCTGCCTGCCCCCTGCTTCTGGAGGTGACTTGCTGGCGATCCATGGCGTCCTCTGCCTCCACCGTCCCATGGCCTTCTCCCCTCATCCATCTGTCTGTGTGTCCACTTCTTCCCTCGTCACCCTGCTCCAGTGTGGCCTCATCTGAGCCTTCAAAGACCCCATTTCCAAACAAGGTCTGTTCACAGGACCAGGGTTAGTGCTCGGGTGTGGCTGGGGGACGCAATCCCGCCAAACACCAAGGGAGCCGAGTAAAGGACTCAAGCAGAGCCAGGGCTTGGACCTCGGTCTGACCCCAATCCTGTGTCCTTGCCCACTTCCACTCAGGGATGGAAGGGAGCAGGAGCTAGGGGTGGGGGCGCAGGGCCGAGGCCCTGCCCATCGGGCTCGGGCTCGAGACTTCTGGCGGGAGGCAGTAGCAAGCCTCTGAGATTTGGAACGAGGCATTTGGGCGCTTGAGGAAGGCGAGCCAGTCAGAGTGTGGACTGAGGTGACAGGTTGCCCATGGGTGGGCGGAGAAGGGGCCACCCTGGGAAGAGAACAGAGGGAGGCTCTGGAGGAACTGGGGCCGTTCAAGGAGGAGAAGGTGCCCTTTTCCTTTTGTCTTTGTGTGTGTGCGCATGTGTCGTGTGTGCGAGGAACAGGCCTGGAAATGCTTGAAGGCCAGGTCTGTGAGTACATGGGGTCTTGTCCAGATGCGGTTGCGGGAGAGGTGTGACGGTTTGAAAGCTCGTGTTCTTGAACTAATCCACGCCTGTGGGTGTGAATCTCATTTGACTGGACGATGTCACGAGGCGTGGCTCAGGCTGTCTCCGCCCTCTTGCTGGGTCTGATGAAAACACACGCAGAGGAAAAGGAAGCGGCCGTACTTGATCTGACCAGATGAGAGCGAGCCCACAGCTGCAGAAAGGCGGAGAAGCCCCAAGAATCTGAAGAGGAGGCCCAGAAAGAGATAAGCTGAGCTCCGGGAGACGGTAGATTCCGGAGGGGAAAGCAGAGACCTCGGCAGAGATCGGCAGCCATCTTCACCATGTGGCAGGACCTGAGGATCACCAGTAGCTGGCTGGTGCGAAAGCATCTCTGATAGGGCCCTGATTTGGATGTTTCACAGCCTCAGAACTGTGGACTTTTACCCTAAATAAAGTTCCTATGTAAAAGCTGACCCGTTTCTGGTACTTGGCCTCGGCAGCCCCGTGGCAAACCAAGATACTAGGTTTCCACGTGCCTCTTTCTGTTAGTCTTACATGCAAGAAAAGGTAGAAGTAGGAAGAAATCAAAAAAGCATAACGAAGCGCGTCCCCTGGCTGGCGACCAGGTCCCCGTGGGAGTGCCACTGTCCTCTGGGCGCTCAAGTCCTGCAGATGCTGTCACAGTCTTACGGGGCCGAGAACGTCCCGGGAAACAAGACTGGCCTGGGCGGTTTCCATCCTGGTGTTGCGTGAACGGTGCTGTCGTGTCAGCCCTGTGTTCTGATTCTGGGAATGCATGTCCGTCCAGACCGCGGTGTTTCGGGCCTGGACGTGAGGATTCTGAGACCTCTGCTTCCCGCCTCGGCGCAGCCAACGCCTCCCTGCAGCGCGGTCCTTCTCTAGGTAATGCAAGGGCCTCACAACGTGAGGGTGGCAGCTCTTCGAGGCCGCTATTTTGCTCGGGTTTGCTGGGGTCTGGGGTGCATCTGCGGGGGTGCCAGCCCCCTGTAGGCACCGTTCTGACCCCTGCCCCGGGGCCCCGCTGCCCCCCCGGGTGCCAGCGACCCTGGCCTGCCCCGTTCTGGGACATGTTCCCGGGGGACCAGCCTTTCTCTCCTTTGCATTTCCCTGACCAGACGTGGCATCAGGAGAAAAATTTGGCTCTGGGTTTCCTTTTTTTTTATTAGATAAACTGTAAAAAAAAAAAATCCCTAACCTTTCAGATTGTTCTTGTACAATTAGATGGTTTTACCAAACAGTTCCATAAGCTTAAACTCCTGTCTGCCTCGGCCTTGCGACCCATCAGCGTGGTGAGCCCTCTGTGCCCGCTCGCTTGCTCACCACCAGGAGAGGGGCCAGGGGGCCCGCCGCGGCCACGTGGCTGGGGTGCCCGAGCCTGGCTATGCCCGCCTCGCCCGCGTGCGGGCCCCCTCCCCTACAAAGGCCTCCTGCCGTGCGCCTGGCGGATATTTGGACAGCTCCGCTGGGCTGCTCCCACCCTTTGTTTTAAGGTCTTTGGACTCTCCAGGACTCTAACTGCTGTGGGCGCCACGTTTCAAGCCCCTTTCCTCTCCGGTGAGGCTCCTGGGCACTGAGGCCGCTCGTGGGATGGCGAGGCTGGGCCCTGCCCCTCAGCCCCAGGGCCCTCAGTGCCATCCCCCAGTGTGGGGACCTCCCTCGAGCGGGCAGCACGGGGGCCTGTGGCAGTGAGACCACCTGGACCCGCTCTCCCCAGGACAGCCGGGAGCGTTGGGAGCCCGGCTGGGGAAGGACACAAGCCCCCCAGCCCCTGCAGCTCCAGAGGGCCCGAACGAGGGGACGAGGGCCAGGCTCCCTGCGCTCGCTGGGGTGGGGCGGCCCCACTCTGACCCGGAGTTGAGGGCGCCCCCGGCGGGCGGGTCACAGCTGACACATCTCCTCCCTCCGCCCTGAGCCTGGAGCACACTGTCGAGGGGGCGCACCTGGCTGTTGGAGGGCCCGTGGCTGGCCGAGGTGGTGTGGCGGCCTCCCTGTCTCCGGCCCTGCTAACGCTCCACGTTGCTCACAGGCATGTGCTGGCCACTCCCGGGGCTCCTTCCATCCCTGCTTCAGAGGGCGGCGAGTCACCTTTTTATCCTTTTCCCGCCAATCCTCCCTGCCCTCTCACAAGCCACTTGCCGTTCTCTGCTCCTTCTCCTGAAGGGAACGAGTGAGAAGCGTTCCATGGGGTCCCGGCAAAGCATCCTGTGAGGAGGAGGGGGAAGGCCTGGGCTCACCGGGCAGCCACGCCCTCCCTCCCTGCCCCCGGCCGCAAGCACTGAGCGGGGAGCTGCCGAGGCTGGACGCAGGGCGGGCAAAGCAGGCTGGTCTGGTCCCCACCGCGCTGCCAAGCCCTGGCCCGGAGAGGAGACAGACGTGGATGGAGCGGTCACCTGGGCCGGAAGCGCGTGGGTGCTGCCTCGTGTGACCCCGAGCGCAGTGAGCGAGCATGCGCTTAGTAAAAGCACCTGAGCCCTTCCTTGTGCCCCGTGTCTACCCAGGGGCTTCACAGCTGTCCAGGACTCTTGTGTCCACAACATGGGCTGCCCAGGCTCATGTCCACGCGGCATGGGCTGCCCAGGACTCGCACCCCCGTGACAGAGCTGCCCTGGGCTCGCGTCCCTGTGACGGCGGCTGCCCTGGGCTCGCGTCCCCGCGACGTTGGCTGCCCGGGACTTGTGTCCCCGCGACATGGGCTGTTTCTGCTGCACTTCGTGGCAGGAGCTCAGCTGGGCTGGCTGGGCCACCCTGCCGGCTCAGACTGCCACTGGGGGCCTCTGGCGGTGCTTACAGCTGCTCTGAGGGACAGGCAGGCATCACCAGTGCTTTCTCGTGCAGTTTCTCTGAAGCAAAGCTCCATCTTCTGGTGGGACTGTCCTAGGCGTGTCCTTTTCCCACGTGGAGGCAGCAGCTTAGAGCAGCGGTGGGATGGTCTTGGCAGGGCGCTGGGTACACCTTGTCTTTACCCACCCTGAAGAACATTGTCCTAAATACCACAAGCCACCGGGGCTGGCGCCATCTGGGGCGACCCAGCCTGCACATGGAGGCTGTTTGAGCCGATGACCCAGGCCTGACTGTTGCTCGTTTACCTATAAACTACACACCTTCTACCTATCCCATGTGCCAAAACCTGATAGAAAAAGGCAGAACTCGAATCCAGCCCAACTCATCTCAACGTGCCAACATGCTTCTCCTATCGATGCCTGTTATTTTGTGGCCTGCAGCCCCCTCTTCCTGGTGAAGGAGCCCCTCCCCTGTCTCTTGGCCAGGACCACCCCCACTCCCACCCACCCAGCGTGGCTGAGAGCCTGAGTTCAGGCTGCCGGCCCCAGGCTTGACATGGCCCTGGTCTCGTGACCCAGACTGGACCCCAGAGACCCCGTTCCGTGGCGGAAATCCTTGGGAAGGGGCCCGTGACCATAGCTCGGGGGAGGCGGCTGAGACCAGGACCAAAAGGGGCTGGGTGGGGGAGGACAGAGGTGAGCAGGCCTGACGGGCACAAGCAGGCGTGCGGCTGTTTTCCACGGGGACCTGAGTTGCATCCCTGGCTCTCAGCCTGAAAGCTCCTCAGCACATTAGTGGAGAGAGAACAAACGACTGAGCGGGTAGGGGATCGAGGCAGGACTTGCTAGTAATCGACGATCGATTAGCATCATGAGATCTTCCAGTATCTTCTCACTTCACGAAGACCAGAGACAGGGCAGGACCCCCGTGAGGTTACGGTTCCAGTCGGCGGGGACCCCGGCTAGAGGACGAGGCACCTTTTCCTGGGGGTGCTTTCTTAGTGTGCCAGCGAGAGGGCCAGCCAACGAGAAGGGGACCCCAGTCCACTTTGGCCTCGGTGCTTCCCGCCCCTGCCGTCCCTCCACGAGGAGCTGTGTCCTCAGCCTGACCGCGCTGGCGCTGTCCCACACACCTGGCTGCGACGGTGATGCGTGAGCTCAGCCTATCTTCCTTCACTTGGCACTTGGCTTATCTTCGGTCCTGGTTAAAAGCTGGGATCCCACTGTGGATTTGGAGATGGGAATTTGAAGATGATAGCTCAGGAGTCTGGGGTCCCATTTGAGCTGAATTCAGAGCAAGAGCCTGGGGGTCCCAAACTCCACTGACACTCTGGGGACACTTGGAACGAGCCCAGGTCTGAGTTACGACAGCGTTGAACTTCGAAGAGAAGAAAGGTGGCGTCCTCAGATGGGCAAGGAGAGGGTCCCGGGGGCGTTAGCCAGGGTGCATGGGAGCAGGGACTGTTACCTGGACCCTCAGCTCTCCAGACTCACGGCTCCCTTCGGTTTTGTCGGGCGATATTTCTTCACACAAAGCTGAGAAGAATGTCACCTCCCAGGAGTGTCTGCTACAGTCGGCCGTGGGAGTGAAAGCCTGGAAGTTGTGTGAAAACTCCGTGTCTCCTTCGGGTTTGTCTTGGGGAGGGGCGGCCACCGCTATGGCTTCTGTTTCATTCCGCTGGCGCATGAAACCCCCACTTCACGAGCCGTACTGAGTCAGCACATCTGAGTCACCGGATAAAAAAAGGCCAGGCAGGGTTTTCTCCCTCTTGGAGCTCCGTCCAAGAAATCGGCTGGTCAGCAGACATGGCCGCCCCATCGTGGTTTCTAGAGCAGTGCTCTAAGCGTGGAGTGCCTGGAGCTGGCTCAGCCAGAGCCCCAGCTCCTCTCTGGAATTCCCACAGAGAGAGCACGTGTGCGGAGCCTCCTTTCGCGTCACACCTGGGCTGGCACCCGGATGTTCCCAGGTGCTCGGGCGGCACAGCGGCCCCTCCCAGCAGCACACCCCATCGACGAGCTCCTCTCCCAGCTCTGGAGACCCAGGAGGCCCGTCCAGCGCTGGGGAGTGGGCGAGGCGGGGACTTTCGGCCTCGGGGGTCCCACCCCAGGACTTGAGTGCGTCTTCTCAGCATATTTGGAGTAGGCGCTCTAAAATGCTTTTCTCACCCAGGGAAAATAATAATAATAAAGCCGTTTTATTTTATCATCAGACGGCTGGCCCTGCTCTTAAGGAGAATGGTTTCTCCTAAGAAACAAACACCAACATTGTGACTAAGTTTTCTTGGACGACTTGGGGGGAGGAGGAGGAGTTTCGATTGCTAGTAATTTCGATTCTTTTTGATGCCCTGAATCCTTTCGTCGGCGGCATGTGGCAGGACAGCTCCTCAAAGCCACACGTGGTGGTCACTCAGGCTGCCGGGTGCTTCCGTGGCAGTAGCTGTGTGCCGTGGGGGTGGGGGCGGCCCTGCTCAGGGTCGTTTCCTGGGTGTTCACCTAGAGGGCTCAGCTCTGAGCCGTTAGCCTCAGACCATGCGTCCCTTGAAGGAAATAGGGGAGCCTCTCCTGAGAGGCCGCCAGCTGGGAAGAGCTGTCCCCGGGCAGCTGGCTCCGCTGCAGAGCACCAGGCACTGGCGGTCTCAGGGCAAAAGGGGGAGGTCGCTCTGCCCCGAGAGGAGTGAGTGCCCCTGTCCTTCCCACGTAAATGCCAGCCCGGCAAAAACCGGGCGGACAACAGTGGAATCGAAAACTCACAGCCCTGGCCCCGCATGCCCAGGCTCCGGGCGGCCCCCGCGGATTTCTGCTCGTCCTCGGCTGCGCTTCACCCTCTGTCCACGTCTGCACCCTGAGCGGGGGCTGGTAAAGGGCGGGCATGTGTGGTGGACCTTGCGGCAGACGTCGCGCCGCTGGGGCTGATGGCGGCTGTGGAGGATAAAAACACAGAAGGCGAGAAAAGCCTCTCCCTCTAGGTCCCCGCGGGCTCTTTCCCCTCAGCCGTCCCGAGACCAGGGCAGCCCACTCCAAAAGGAGCAAGAAGCTGCTCTGCTGAGAAATGCTACAGCCTGGTGGCGGCAGAGGCCCGATGCCCGCCTCTGGAGTGGGTTTTGCACACCCCGTCTTTAAGGGGCTGCGGATTCGGGGCAGAAGGCGTGGGGAGGGTGGCGGCTGGGAACAGGTGAGCAGCATGCTTACAGCAGAGCGTGGACGGCCCCCAGCCCCCAGCCCCCAGCCCCCAGCGTGATGTGTGCCCAGACGGACAGGTCGCTTCTTAAGTGAGCCCATTCCACGTGTTCCCAGGAAATCCTAGTGGGAGTGCTGGCTTTGACAAAGCTACTCTTAAAGCAGTTTAAAAAAAAAAAAACTGGGAGCTTAAAAACAATCTGGAGAAAAACATTTTGCCTTTTCAATTGGTTTTCTTCCCAAGGATCTTGCTTCCAGTAGCTTTCCAGAGTTTTCTGGTTGCGAAACTTTGGGGCGTACATTCTCCAAGCGGATGTTAGAGTGTCGGATTTCAGAGGAGGCTGCTTATTCAGAGGGCTGGTCTAAAAGGTTTGGTTCAGAATGTTTTGGTCCCAAAATGTTCCAAAAAATGTTTTCCAGATGCAGAGTCTCGGCAGTGCCAGGGAGGGGCCTGGGGTGGGTGGGGGTCCCGTGCCCTTGAGAGGGACGTTTGCTCAGCCCTCAGCTGAGGAGGCAGAAAGGGCGCGGGGACCAAGGCCACATCTCATTCCCCCCAGCAGCCACACAGGCATCGGTCCTTGTGAGAGGCCCCGGGCATGGAGACCTCCGTGAGCAGCCCAGGGTGTCTGGGCATCCTGCTCAAGGACACTTTTCCAGGAAGGAAAACTCATTCGAGAAAAGGAATATGTATGGAAGCTCTGGGCTTTCTGGAAAGTTCTTTCTGGAAGGTCATGAACTGAGCCAGAAGGAGTCTTAGGGATCATTGGCCCCATTGTCCAGATGGGGAAACTGAGGCCCAGAAGGGCTGTGGTTGCCTGCGGAGGCCACACTGAGTCCTGCCACTTCCGAGGAGACCCCTGCTTTTCCAAAACCTCTTAAAGGACTTCCCACAAGCAGCGCCTGCCACTGAGGGGCTTCTCCTCCACATGTGATGTAAGCTGGTCCGAGCAGGCCCCGGAACTTTCCGTGTCCCCGTCCAGCCTTTGGAAGAGCCAGCAGCAGAGCTATGTGATGGCTGGAATGGAGGGAAACAAGCCTGGCCCTGTGTCCAGCTTGGACCGCAGACTGTTGATGGAAAGTGGGGAGTTGGCTGGGAGGGCGGATCCCTGGGAGCCAGCCACGGGCCCCGGGCAGGCATGGTGTGGGTGACTCTGGAGTGGTGGCCCAGCCCCTGGAGCAGCGCCGTGCGGCTGACAGAGCGGTCCCGTCCCAGCATTGGCTCAGGCCGGGCAGCCCCACACGGCCGGGACCAGACCTCACCTGGAGCGTGGGTGCCAGCTGCTGAGCCGCTTCCCGTCCGGCAGGGGCCAGGAGTCCCGGGGAGCCTCCTGCTCCTTCTGCCGAGGCGTGGCGGGGTGCGTGGCCCCTGCCCGCTCTCACCGCTGCGAGCTGGTGGGCTTTGAGCGGAGGCTCAGCACCTGAGGCCTCCCACCCAGCCGAGCCCACCAGGACGTGACTGGAGAGCGAGGGCATTTGCACAGCTTCAGCTCCTGGGGGAGCCGGGCGTGGCCCGTGCCCTCACAGCCCCTGGATCCTGGAAGCCAGCACCCAGCAGCCCACGGGGGCCTTGGCAGGGTCTGCTCGGGCACAGCCCCCACCTTCCACCTCCCCTGGACCTGCTGCTTGGCTCAGCCGATCCCAGCAGCTCGTAGTAGCTGGAGAGGGCACAGGTGGCAGCAGAGGCAAAGACGCCCAAGCTGCTCTCATAAAGAACGCGGAACTTTCTGGGTTCCTTGAGGCTTCTGGCCACTGGGTTCCAGGCTGAGCGGCATCAAAAGGGTCCCTGTGGGGGCCTCTAGCCCTGGGCAGCCCCCGGCCAACTCGCCACTGGGGCTCTGTGCTGCCTGCGCTCGGCCCTGACCCCCAGGCAGGAGCTCCCTGCTCAGGGCACGGCGTGTGCCTCTTCCCCCTGCCCCCGGCTCACGTCCTGGGCTGTCAGGAGGTACTGAAGGGTCTGGAAACTCATCCCGGAGCAGACTGGGAAGGTCAGAGACCCACGACCCATGAGCGGTTGTAGCTGGCGCTGCGATGTCACAGGATTGATTGGGGATGCCCTGGGACAGCCTTGTTCTTTCTGGGAGCCGGTGGGTCCCACCTGGCTGGCTTCACCCCAGGTGCAGATGGCATGGAGACTGTCCAAGGGCGTGGAGAGCCAGGCAGAGCCCTCGGCCAGACCCCGCAAGGTGATGAAGCTGGTCCTGAGCCTGGGGTGCATCGGGGGGCGCACAGCAGAACCAGAGGGTAAGCGGGGGGCTCCTGGTCAAGGGTCCCCCGCTCCTGACCCCATCCTCCGGCCGCCACGCTGCTGTCCCCAGCTGCGACAAGGTTCCGGCCTGCCTTTGAGCTTCCCGTGGTGCGTCCAGGGCCCCTGATGCTGGGAACTGGAGCGACATTTAACCGAGAGGCACAGGAAGAACCTGGCATCCCATGAAGGTCTCCACGTGGGGCTGGAACGAGGTGAGCTCCTTCTCTGCACTCCAGCCGGGGCTCTCCTTCCACCCCGAGGTGGCCTATTCTGCAGATGCAGGGGTACCCAGAAGGGATGGGCTTGTCTGGACCCCGAGCTTACAGGCAGGGCCAGCGGCTGCCCCTGCTTTGGGTTCTGCACCACAAAACTGCCCATCACCCACGTCGTGCGTCCTTCCCTCCTGTTACACGGTCCGTTCTGGAGACCACCGATCCCGGACGGCCCCCAGGCTGGGTCCCTGTCTCCTTGAAGATAGCTCTGCCCATCTAACTGCCACACGCCCTCCTCCCGCCTTCCAGAGGTGCCACCGAGGCTCGATCCTGCCCGTGCCCACGGCAGAGCCCGCATGCCCACCCTTGCACACCAGGTGACCCCGCCACTGGCCGTCCGGGCACGGTTGCCTATCTCTGCTGCCCTCGGGCACACCCTGGCTCTACCCACCAGACTTGCCTGCCTACGGAGGCCCCGGTCTCCCCAGAGCTGGCTGCTCTCCACCACACCCTCCCTGTCTTCCATGCCAGGAGTCTGCCCAGAATTGCGGGAAATCCCTGCAGATGCACAGGTGCTGGCTGATGCTACTGCCCCTCCCTGCTCTGCGCCCTGCAGCCCTAGCGGGGCCTGGGGCCCGACAGCTCAGCTCCTTCCTCGTGACAGCTCTGCGCCCAGCTCCTCTCTGAAGTATTAGCTGCATGTCGGCCTCTGTCACGGGAGTGCAGCTGGCAGGGAGCCGGCTCCGTGTGCTGGGAGGCGGCTTTGCCCCTCCAGTAATGCCAGCTCTGCTGACGCTCGAGCCTGGCAGGCCCCAGCCCCACGCCCAGCCCGATCCCGGGACCTCGTCACCAGGTCTGGTTTGGCTCCTGCTTCGTTTGGCCGGGGCGCGTCCTGTGTGCGCTTGAATGGAACTCCCGACCCGGCGGGGTGGGGAGTGGGCCTTAGAGTGGGCCCCGAGGCTCCCTCTGTAGCCTGGCTCGGCCTCCAGTTGGTTCTGCGTCTTGTGCTGCAACCCCATGCTCTTGGCCGGCACCCTGGAGACAGCGCCACCACCCGCCTACCTTGGCGGTGGTGGAAGGAAGGGGCTGAAGGTCCAGCTCCTCCCAGGACAGGGGACTCCCAGGGTGAGGCCGTGTTGGCCTGGAGCTGCTCTGCCCGGCTGCCCGTCTCCCCTCCACCTGGCTCCAGCTGCTAGGGAGGGCTGGGGTGCAGGGCCTACAGGCATTTCTGGGGGACACAGGGAGGGCGCTTTGCTGTGCCAGGCTGCTCTCATCCTCAGGCTTCGATGATGCTGTCAAGATGCCCTTGACGCTGCCGCCTCCAGGAAGTCTCTCCTGGTTTCCCTTCCCTCCCCCTACCAGCCGCCCTCAGCCTCTGCTCGCCCCTTGTGGCCCCTCTGCCATGGGCTCGTCTGCCCCCTGGGGGGGGGCCTGCCCTGGGGCGCCTCCTGGGCCCCCTGAGGATTGAAGCAGCCTGAGTAGGCCCCTCGTCCTATCATACAGGGCTTGAGTCAGGGACAGGGCTTGGCCAGACTGGGCACCAGGAGGCCTCCTGTGAGGAGGAGGAGCCAGCGCTGGCTCTCGGGGTCCTAGGCCCCTGCCTCCGTGCGGTTCTACCCCGGCTTCTGGCATGGAGGCACCCTGACCTTTAGGCCCAAAGGCAGCAAATCTTCCTGACCTGGTGACTTTAATCCAAGATTGTTTACAAAAACAAAACAAAACAGGAAAAGAAGCACGGGTATATTATGGAACAAAGATGCAGAACTATGAGTTATTTTTCAGATAAAACAGGGTTTCAAAGAAATTTCTCCTTTTAGTGACAACAGAAACAGCCACCACTTACCAAGGTCTGCAGCTGCCACATATCACCTAGCTGTGAGTTGCCACATGCTGCCTTGCTGAGTCTTCCCAGCAACGCTCTGAGTCATGTTTAATTTCCGATTTTCTGGTAATGATCCTCAAAAGTAAAAAGCAAGAAGCATAATTGATTTTTACATTTTTTATCCAATCTATCCAGAATATTGTCATTTCAATTTGTAATAAACAAAAATTATCAGTACATTTGACACTCTTTTTTTTTTTTTCCTGCCCTAAGTCTTTGCAGTCTGCTTTGTAATCCACACTTGGGACCAGCCCCTTTCAAGTGCGTCAGCACCAAAGTGACGGCCTGTGGACGGCACGGCTGTGGGGGCTTCTGTGGGGGAGGCAGTGGTTTGCCCAGACTCAGAGGGGCCTCTGCCCCTTTCATTCTGGACCGGACACTGAAGGAGGGTCCGCAGAGCTTCCAGGTTCCAGGCTGACACCCCCCTCGACTGCCCCGGGGGTCGGCCCTGTGGCAGAGGCCGTGCAGAACAGGGGTGTCGGCTGAAGCGCCCTTCGGGGGCCGCAAGCACACGCACCTGGGGCCTTCAGCCCGCAGTCTGGGTGGCCCCCCGGCGCCCCTCCGAGGGGCCGAGCCGGCGGTCCTGGGCGCCTTCCCTCGCGCCTCCACGTGGCCGCCACCAGGGGGCGGCGTTGGCTCAGGACGCGGCCCGAGGCAGTGGCCCCGCTGACACCGTCCACGTGCGCGGCCCCAGGGTGTCCGCCAGGGCGTGGTGTGACAGCCCTGGGGATGCGCGGGTGCCTCTGGCCACACTCAGACCCTACGGTTCCTCCCGGCCCGGTGTCCACCCCAGGCCATCCTCCCGGGTCATCCAGGCCAGCAGTGTCCCTGTTGGGGTGTGGGCAGCCCAGTCCCACAAGGCCCGTCTGGAGAGTGACCTACAGGACCCGAGGCGGCCGGGCCAGGAGGGAGTCAGTGCCCCACGCAGGGCGGGTGGGGGTGGGTGGGCCTGGCCGCTGATGCCCTCTTGCTCTCCACCCCTGGGGAGGCCACCCCGGCCCCACAGAAGCCAGCGCGGCCTCCCAGACCGAGCTCCAGCAGCCCTGGCCGGCTGAGCTCACCGACCACCTGTGGGCTTACCTGCTCCCCCGAGGCCGGACAGTTCCAGAATTCACCAGGCCTGGGTTCGATTCTGGCCCCACCGCTCGCTGCTGCCCCTTTCCCCCACCCCTGCTACCTCTAGGACTCTTGGGGGAGTCCAGGAGGTGTGGCCTGGCTTGCCCCAGGCCCTGGAGCCCAGGGTGTGTCCTCCAGGACCCCTACACCTCCTCTCTCCTGGCTGGCCCCAGCCATGCACCGGCAGGACCTGGAGGCACGTGGGTGAGCGTGTGCGGATCCTGCCAGAGAGTGGCAGCGCCCAGCCCAGCCCGTGCTGTTGCCCCCGCGGTGGGGCCCTCGGTAAAGCCCAGAGTCCTTCTGTCGGGGGCTGAGCCTCTCCCCATGTCCTCAGGGTCCCGCTAAATTTCAAAACCATGGCCCCTCCCAAGGAACGCCTTGTCCCTTTTCAGTAGGTTTCACACCCAGAACGCTCAAGCCCTGCTCCCCTTCTCCCAGTTCCGGGCTGCTTTTCCTGGCCACTCACCCCCCAACTCCTCTACACTTGAACTTGGCGTTCACCCGTCTTTGTCTCTCCCTGTATCCACCCGCAGTTCAAGTCCATACGTCTCCTACCTGGGGAGGCCCCCGAGGCTAATTACTTGCCATTGGAGCCCCACCCACACATGGGGAAGGGGGCTGCGGCCCCCTGACCGCCCCTGGACGAGGTGCAGAATATGTCCTGTCTGTCCCCTGGTGACGGGTGTCTCCACTGGGTCTCTCACCTCTGCTCCCTCCCCTCTGCCCAGCTTGCCCTCTGGTGCCGGCAGCTCCTCCTCTAGCTGTCTCTGATGGGACACCTCGAGCTCACACCTCCCATGGCTCCCAGGCCCCACAGCTGGGTTAGAGCCCCGGCCCGACCCCAGAGGCCTGCCCGGGGTGTCCAAGTCCCTCGCCGCCCACCTCCAGGCTTGTGCGGTCACCTGCCCCCATCCCACACCCCCGCCGCGCCCGCAATGCGCCCCCTCAAGGCCTGTTGGATTTTGCCTGGCATCTGTCAAGGTTACAAACATCCTAAACTGACTTCAGCAAAATTAAGTGGAGAAAGGAGGGTTTAAACTTCTGGTGGGCGGGGCCCATGCATCCACCCCTGCACCCCGCTGGTTTGGCAAAGGCATGAAGGTCTAGGAGACAACGGCGAGCACAGGGAAGCTGGGAGGCAAGTGACAGGGGCTATGGGACACCGCCACCCGAGGAGACGGGAGCCTGAGCCGGCGGGAAGGCTGGGTCGAGGCTGAGGTGCATGTGGAAGGGCACTCAGCCAGAGTGGCCGGAGGGAGCAGAGGCCCAGGGAGGGGAGCAGGGGCCTGGGGGGGGCCTGACAGCCTCTAGCACTGGGCTCGGGGCGTGGGCCGCCAAGAGTCCATGTCAGGAGATGCTCGCTACCTTGCCGGCCAGCCCTTGCCCAGCCTGATGCCCCAGCGCTCTGCTCCTGGCCTCATTTTCCCCTTGCCCAGCTGATGTCACAGCTCACTACTCCCAGCCTCAGTTTCCCCTTGCCCAGCCTGATGCTCCAGCTCAAATCTCCTGGCCTCAGTTTCCCCATCTGTTTCCTGGAGCTGCCATAACTAAGCTCCACAAACTGCGTGGCTTAAAGCAACAGAAATTTAGTCTCTCACAGCCTGAAGGCCAAAATCTGAAATCCAGGTGCGGGCAGTCCCCTCCCCCCCCCCAGGCTCTGGGGCTCCCGGCCGTCCTTGGCTTGCGGCCGTGTCCCTCCCTCCTCTGCCTCCGCCTCCCCATGCCCGTCTCCCCTGTGTGTCTGCGTCTCCAAACCTCCCTCTCCTTTCAGGGACTCCAGCCCTACTGGATTTAGGGCCAGCCATACTCTGTGAGGCCTCGTCTTGACTGATCCCATCCGCAAAGACCCTATTTCCAAATCAGGTTCACAGGGCCCTCTTCGGGGGCTCCAGCCGCATCACGTCTCCTGAGGCCAGCGCCGGCTCACCCACCCAGGGCTGCAGGAAGCTGGGGCGTGGGAAAGCTCTCGCTCCGCGTCTGGGCCAGCGCCGTCGTGCCAGCCCGGACTCTTGGGCGCTCGCCACACTCTGCAGCCCCACAATGCCTGCCTCTGAGCGGAGCCGTGGGCGGCCGGTAACCATGGCGAGGGGCCCCCCAAGGTGGCAGAGCAACTGCCCGTCGGGGTTGACCAGGCCCGCGGCCCTGGCTCCAGCTTTGTCACATGGGCTGGAGCTGGCCCTGACAAGCCGGCCGGCTGCGGGGAGCGTGGTGCTGACCCCAAAGGCGTGAGGCTCCTGGCTGGAGAGTTCGGGGTTGAGCAGAGGGCAGTGGGGATCCATGGGGTTCTGAGTCACAGCCAGGCTATGGCCGAGCATGAGGATGACTGCCCCCCTCCCCTGCCCCCAGCACAGGGCCTGGTACTCCCAGAAGGGGGAGGCCTGTCCTCCAAGTTCCGGGATGTTCCAGGCAGTGGGCCAGAGTCCCCTCCAGCCTCCCCCCGGCTTCCTCACGGCCTGGATGCCACTCCATCGGCCGCTGGCTGCGCCCACTTCCTCGCTGTCCCGGCGGCCCCTTCTCAGACCGGCAGGGACTGGGCAGAGTGCAGGACCTCTCTGGGGCTCAGGGTGACCCACCCCTCCCCAGCCGCTGGGTCAGAGTCCCCAAAAATTTTGTGTTTGGAAAACCAATGTTTGCAAGCTCAAGACTTCATTAAAAAGAAAAGAAAAAAAAAAAAAAAGAGTAAGGAGTTGCACAATAAACAGGTCCATGAGCCACTGTCCAGCCACAGCCAGTCCCCACCTGGAAGAAGAGTGCACGGTCCTGTCCCAGCCCTGCCACGAGCACTGGCAGGTGCCTCCACCTGTCCTGAGATCCCTCACCTGTAAACACAGACAAACAGCACAGGGCCTTTGGGAGGCTCACATGAGAAGTGTCACAGCGTTTACGACATGACCTCGGCTTCCAAAACAAACCCGCCCTCGCTGATTTGGAAGGGGCAGCAGCCCCGCTTTCTGTCTTGCTTCGGCTCATGAGTGTTACTGAGCTGCTGGTGCCTGCTGTTTGAATCTCACACTCTTCCAGCATTTTCCACAGTTGCAGGCACTTCCCAAATATTACCTCGACTCCTCAGAACGGTCCTAGGAGGAGGCTGCTGTTATCATCCCCGCCTGGAGACCAGAAAGCTGAGTGCAGAGGTTCAGTCCCTTGGTCAGGGCTCCAGTGAGGGGCAGAGCTCGGCCCTGCTCCTCCCAGCTACAAATCCACAAATCGCGGGGCTTCCTCCTGGTTCGGAGCTGCCCCTGCCTCCCTTCCTTCCGTTTCCATCCTGCTCTGATGTTTGCATGGGCAGACCTCACCTGCAGGGAGAGAGCCTGTTTAAGCTTTTGGCATCTGTTATGGGTTGAATTGTGTCCTCCCAACAAAAGATCCGTCAAACTCCTAACGCCCAGTCCCTGGGGACCTTCTCTGGAGCTAGGGCCTCTGCAGATGCGATCAGTTAAGGTGAGGCTCTCCTGGAGGAGGCTGAGCCCCAAACCCTATAGGATGGGAGAAGAGACGCAGACTCACAGGGCGTGGCCACGTGAGAGAGCTGCAGCCACAAGCCAGGGCGGCCAGGTACAGCCACCACCAGCTGGAAGAGGCAGGGGGAGCTGCTTCACAGGGCGCATACCCCAGTTTCTGACTTCTGGCCCCAGAGCAGTGGGAGAACGAGTTCCTGTTCCGTTAAGCCGCCCGGCGTGTGGGACTGTGTGACGGCAGCTCTAGGAGACAAAGGCGGCTTCCAAATACAACCCAGGACTGGGCAATACTCCAGCAGCCAGGGAGGGCCAGGGTGGGCATGGGGTAGGGGCTGCCACCGGCAAGGACGGGTCCAGGAAAGGCTCGGAGGTGCAGCGCCCTCTGGCCAGGGCCAGGCACGGGGGTCACCACTGGCAGGCGGTGGGGCCACCCGGAACGGGCAGCAGTGCCCATTGGCAGTGACCCTGGAGGGGAGGCCCCGGCTGGACATGAGGCCCCCACGTGGGTCGCTGCTCACACACGACTCGGAACTGCAGCGCAGCTCCTGACTCAGGCCCTAGAGTGTGGGCGCAGGCAAGGCGCACGTGCGTCAGTGCGAGGGCATGTCCTCACGTGTGCTGAAGTGAGGCACAGCTCACCTACTGTGAAATTCACCCTTCCTTCCGTGTGTCAGCCACCGGGGTACATGTGCACCTGTGGATGTGCGTGGTGAGGGTCTGCGTGCCACATGAATGGTCTGTGGCCAGTAACCATGGGCAGAGTTCACGTGCATGCCCCCGGCGCCCTGCAGCGGTCACGCCCGCTGCACTGGGCAGAACAGGCCTGTCGCCCTGAAAATGCCCTCGGGCAGGCCCTTCCACCAAACTTTCCTCCATCTCCCGACTCCGGGCATCCACTGGCCACATGGACTTCTCAAACAACCATGACAAAAGGTGAAGCGCTGCGTGTGCCTGGACAAACCGGGTGGGTACAGAGCGGCAGGGAGCGGGCAGGGCGACCTGTGTGCAGACACCTAAGAACAGCGGTCTGGGGTGGCGCGGGAGTTGGCGGGGGCGTTCCTGGGGCTCCAGAGATGCTCTGTGCGTTGACACGGGTAGGGTCACACAGGTGTGCGTGTGAAAGAAGTTGCGGGATGGTGCGTTGATGTCTGCATTTCGTCGCATACTTCAAAAGGAGCAGCATAAATAAATACTGAGCTCTGGTTCTTGTGGTTGCTTTTATTTCCAGCTGCTAAAACAAATGCCAATGCACTGGGTTGTCTAGAACTCCAAGATCAAGGTGCATCAGGTGATGCTTTCTCCCGGAAGCGTGTGGTCCCGGGGGAGCTGCAGCACCCTGGGCCATGGCTTTTCTCTTACTTGGAAACGCACGTGGCAGCGCCTTCTCCTTTCTCTCCTGGCTTCCACTGGCATCCAGCTTCTGCTGCTCCCGGTGACTTCTCTCCGAGGCCTCCCTATAAGGCCTCCAGGGACAGGATTAAGACACGTCGGGAGTTAGCTGGGGCACACCTGGCCTGAAGTCGCCTCCTCAAAAGGTATTGCCTAGTCTCAATCTACAGGGGTGGATTTATGTAGGAGCATGTTTCTTTGGGGCCCATGGCTCCAAGCCACCCCAGACCTGCACGCTGAAGTATTTGGGGTGGAGAGCGCTGATGTCTGCCACTAGCTCCAAAATGCATCGAAAGGCCAGCTAGGTTGGCAGACTGACAGAGGGGCGGATGGACGGGGGGCTGCGGATGAAGCAAACGGAGCCAAACGTTCACTGTGGAAACCGAGCAGTGAGCTATTGCATGTTCACTGGAAAGTCTTTCAACTTTTCTTTATGTTTGAAAAATTTTGTAATGAGATGTTGGGAACAAATTGAAAAGGGGCATCCAGCCTCCTGCAGTGACCAGTGTCTCAGAATCCTTCCAGCAATGCTCGTGGAGTGTCAAGTGTCTACAGACTCATTCCTTTTTTTTTTTTAAACGAGGTTCAGGGGATTGAACCCAGGATTGAACATGGGAAGCAGGTGCTCAACCACTGAGCTGCACCCGCTCCCAGCAGACTCACTCTTTTTGTCCTGCTGAAGGCAGCGGGCGCGGCCACCCCACTGGCCCTGAACTTGGCTCTGCCCTTGGCGTCGCTCACGTGATCGCCTCGCTCATTTCCGCACGTCTGCAGCCGGTCCTGCCACCAGCAGAGACCCCGCTGTTGTGCCTGTGGGTCGTGAGGCCTCAGGGGCTCCCTGTGTGGAGTCTCGCGGCCGCAGGGCACCTGGAACCCACACCGACTACGACGCTGGGCCTCCACTCACCCCATCTGGGCCAGGCAGGAATGCTGCTGGAATGCAGTGCCAGCCTCCTCTCTGCAGGGGAGACCTTGCTGACCAGGCACCGACGTGTGCAGAAGCCGAGGCAGCTGTGACAGAGCCTGAAACGGGAAACAGACGGCCCGAGGCCCAGCCGATCCTGGGTGCCCTCAGCTGTGCCAGGCCAGGCCAGACTGGGAGCAGCTCTGGCCTGACCCCTGACCCCTGACCCCTTGCTGCCATAGTGGGGAGCGAAGCAGAGGAGACACATGGGCTGTTTCCTTCCGCATTTGCCATTCCTCACAGTCATCCACTTTACAGAAGAGGAAACTGAGGGTCAGAGAGGCTGTAACGTGCTCAAGTCCACTTGGCTTCTCTTCCTGCCACCATTCAGCCAGGTGCTGGGTTTTGCAGCAAACCAGACAGGGAGGGCTCAGTGCTCAGGCCCTCAGCCTCTGGTCCCCTCCCCTGCATGTGCTCTCCCTTGCCCTGCCCAGCCCTGAAGTGGCTCTTTGCAACCTAGAGTTGGGGTTGAGGGAAACCCGTGTCTGGAGAGCCCTCTGCTGGCTGGTCTGTTCCTCGCGGGGCCCGAGAGGCTGCAACGAGGGGCAGAGGTTCTTGTTCATGGGGGGTGGGGCCTGAGGCGTGATGGGACAGACACCACCACAACGATGGCAACCAGGCCCTACCTTGCAGCTGGCTGCCCAGGGCAAGCCTGCCCATATACTGACACCTTGTTTAGGTCTCCCGGTAGTGGCCAGAGATAGCAGGCAGGATTTTTTTTTTTTAATGGATACATATAAATTTTTTTTTTTTAATCAAACAATATGTTATGCAATATATTTGGTTCATAGTAATGCATTCATACAGTATTTGTCCTTTTGTGTCTGGCTTGCTTCTCTCAACATAATGTCCTCCAGGTTCATCCATGTTGCCATATGCTTTACGACTTCATTTCTTCTTACAGCTGCATAATATTCCATCGTGTGAATAGACCACAGTTTGTTTATCCATTCATCTGCTGATGGACACCTGGGTTGTTTCCAGCTTTTGGCAAGGGTGAATAATGTGGCTATGAATATCGGTGTGCAGATGTCTGTTCGTGTAACTGCTCTCAGTTCTTCTGGGTATATACCCAGTAGTGGTATTGCAGGGTCACATGGCAAGTCTATATTCAACTTCTTTAGGAACCGCCAAACAGTCCCCCATAGTGGTTGTACCATCCTGCATTCCCACCAACAGTGAAGAAGTGTTCCTATCTCTCCACATCCTCTCCAACACTTGTAGTTCTCTGTCTTTTTAATAGTGGCCATTCTGATAGGTGTGAAATGACATCTCATTGTAGTTTTGATTTGCATTTCCCTAATCATGAGTGATGTTGAGCATTTCTTCATGTGTTTTTTGCCATTTGTATTTCTTCTTTGGAGAAATGTCTATTCAAGTCTTTGGCCCATTTTTTAATTGGGTCATTTGTCTTTTTATTGTTGAGTTGTAACAGCTCTTTATATATCCTGGATATTAAACCCTTATCAGATATGTGATTACCAAATTTTTTTCCCATTGAGTTGGCTGCCTTTTCACCCTTCTGACAAGGTCCTGTGAGGTGCAAAAGTGTTTAATTTTGAGGAGGTTCCATTTATCTATTTTGTCTTTTGTTGCATGTACTTTGAGTATAAGGTCCAAGACTACAAGGTCTTTAAGATGTTTCCCTACATTTTCTTCTAGTAGTTTTATGGTCCTGGCTTTTATATTTAGATCTTTGATCCATTTTGAGTTGATTCTTTTTTTTTAAAGTATTCACTTGATTTTTTTTTTTTTTTTTTTAAAGATTTTATTTATTTATTCATTTATCCCCCCCTTGCTGCTTGTGCTCGCTGGGTCAGCTAACCACACCGTGCGGGCAGGCTTGCCTTCACCAGGAGGCCCCGGAAACCGAACCCGGGGCCTCCCATATGGTAAACGGGAGCCCTACTGATAGAGCCACAGCCGCTTCCCGAGTTGACTCTTGATAGGGGGTGAGATAGGGGTCCTCTTTCATTCTTTTGGTTATAGATATCCAGTTCTCCCAACACCATTTGTTGAAGAGACTGTTTTTTCCCATTAGCATGGGCTTGGTAGGTTTGTCAAGCACCAGTTGACTGTATAGGTGAGGGTATATGTCTGGATTCTCAATTCTATTCCACTGATTGTTGTATCTATCTTTATGCCAGTACCATGCTGTTTTGACCACTGTAGCTTGTAATATGTTTCGAGGTCAGGCAGTGAAATTCCTCCCACATTGCTCTTCTTTTTTAGAATGCTTTTGGCTATTCGGGTGCACTTACCCTTCCAGATGAATTTGGTAATTGCCTTCTCTAATCCTGTAAAGTAAGCTGTTGGGATTTTGATTGGTATTGCATTGAATCTATAAATCAGTTTGGGCAAGATTGACATCTTCACGATATTTATTCTTCCAATCCATGAACACGGAATGTCTTTCCATTTGTTTAGGTCTTTTTAAATTTCTTTTAGCATTGTTTTGTAGTTTCCTGCATACAGGTTCTGTACTTCTTTGGTTAAATTAACTCCTAGGTATTTGAGTCTTTTTGTTGCTATTGAAAATGGAATTTTCCTCCTGATTTCCTCCTCAGATTGTTCAGTACTAGTGTACAAAAACATTACTGTTTTTTGCGTGTTGATCTTGTATCCTGCCACTTTGCTGAACTCATTTATTAGTTCAAGTAGCTTTGTTGTGGATACTTCAGGATTTTCTAAGTACAGGATCATGTCATCCGCAAACAGTGAAAGTCTTACTTCCTCTTTTCCTATTTGGATGCCTTTAATTTTTTTGTCTTGTCTAATTGCCCTAGCTAGAACTTCTAGTACAATGTTGAATAACAATGGTGACAGTGGGCATCCTTGTCTTGTTCCTGATCTTAGGGGGAAAGCTTTCAACCTTTCCCCATTGAGTATGATGTTGGCTGTGGGTTTTTCATATATGCCTTTTATCATATTGAAGAATTTTCCTTTTATTCCTCTGCTTTGAAGTATTTTTATCAAAAAAGGATGTTGGATTTTGTCGAATGCCTTTTCTGCATCTATTGAGATGATCATGTGTTTTTTTTCCTTCAATTTGTTAATATGGTGTATTACATTGATTGATTTTCTTATGTTGAACCAGCCTTGCATACCAGGAATAAATCCCACTTGGTCGTGATGTATAAGTCTTTTGATATGCTGTTGGATTCGATTTGCAAGTATTTTGTTGAGAATTTTTGCATCTATGTTCATGAGAGAGATTGGTCTGTAATTTTCTTTTCTTGTGGAATCTTTATCTGGCTTTGGTATTAGGGTGATGTTGGCTTCATAAAATGTGTTGAGTAATTTTCCGTCCTCTTCAATTTTTTGGAAGAGTTTAAATAGGATTGGTATTAATTCTTTTAGAAAATGCTTGGTAGAATTCACCTGTGAAGCCATGTGATCCTGGATTTTTCTTTGCAGCGAGATTTTTGATGACGGATTCAATCTCCTTAATTGTGATTGATTTGTTAAGTTCTTGTATTTCTTGTAGCGTCAGTGTAGGTTGGCTATGTGTTTCTAGAAATTTGTCCATTTCATCTAGGTTGTCTAGTTTGTTGGCATTTAGTTTCTCATAATATCCCCTTATGATTCTTTTTATTTCTGTGAGGTCATTTGTAATTTCCCCCCTTTCACTTATGATTGTATTTATTTGCATCTTCTCTCTTTTTTTCTTTGTTCGTCTAGCGAGGGGTTTATCGATTTTATTGATCTTCTCAAAGAACCAGCTTTTGGTTTTGTTGATTTTCTCTATTGTTTTTCTGTTCTCATTTTCATTTATTTCCGCTCTAATCTTTATTATTTCTTTCCTTCTTTTTGCTTTGGGAGAGATTTGCTGTTCTTTTTCTAGTTTCTCTAGTTGTTCAGTTAAATCTTTGAGTTTAGCTCTTTCTTGTTTTTTAATATAGGCATTTAGGGCTATAAATTTCCCCCTCAAGACTGCCTTTGCTGTATCCCATAAGTTTTGATACGTTGTATTCTCATTTTCATTTATCTCAATATATTTATTGATTTCACTTGCAATTTCTTCTTTGAAGCACCGAATATTTAGGAGTGTGTTGTTCAGTCTCCACACATTTGCAAATTTACTTTTTTCCTGTCTGTTATTGATTTCTAGTTTCATTCCATTATGATCTGAGAAGGTGTTTTGTATAATTTCAATCTTTTTATATTTATTGAGAGCTGAATTGTGGCCTAACATGTGGTCTATCCTGGAGAAAGATCCATGGGCACTTGAGAAGAATGTATAACCCGCTGAGTTTGGATGCAGTGTTCTGTATATGTCTGTGAGGTCTAACTTGTTTATCATATTGTTCAAGTTCTCTGTTTCCTTGTTGATCTTCTGTCTAATTGTTCTATCTAATGATGTGAGAGGGGTGTTGAAGTCCCCGACTATTATTGTAGAAATGTCTATTTCTCCCTTCAGTTTTGCCAGAGTTTGTCTCACGTATTTTGGGGCACCCTGGTTAGGTGTGTAGATATTTATAACTGTTATATCTTCCTGGAGGATCGTCCCTTTTATTAATATATAATGGCCATCCGTATCTCTTATCACTTTTTTGCATTTAATGTCTGTTTTGTCTGATATTAGTATAGCTATCCCTGCTCATTTCTGTTTACTGTTCGCATGGAGTATCTTTTTCCAACCTTTTACTTTCAGCCGGTTTGTATCCCTGGGTCTGAGGTGAGTTTCTTGTAAGCAGCATATGGATGGCTCATGTATTTTATCCATTCTGTCAGCCTGTATCTTTTGATTGGGGAATTTAATCCATTCACATTCAATGATGTTACTGAAAATGCACTATTTATTTCCTCCATTTTATTCTTTGGTTTTCATGTCATCTTGTTTTTGTCTCTCTTTTCACTCTTTTGGTTATCCTTTCTGCTTTTCTTTCTTCTATACTCTCCTCCAAGCCTCTCTCTCCTGTCTTTTTCTTTCAGGTTCTAAGGCTTCCTTTAATATTTCCTGCAAAGGTGGATTCTTTTTTGCAAACTCTCTTAGTTTCTGTTTGTTTGTGAATACTTTATACTCACCTTCATATTTGAAGGACAGTTTTGCTGGATAAAGAATTCTCGGGGCTGGCAGTTTTTCTCTTTCAGTTTCCTAATCGTATCATACCACTGTCTTCTCGCCTCCATGGTTTCTGAAGAGGAATCTGCACTAAGTCTTACTGGACGTCCTTTGTACGTGATCGTTTGCTTCTCTCTTGCTGCTCTGAGAATTTTCTCTTTATCTTTTACATTTGACATTCTGAATAATATGTGTCTTGGCGTAGGTCTATTTGGATTTATTCTCATTGGGATACGGTGTGCTTCTTGGACATGTAAGTTCATTTCTTTCGTGAGAGTTGGGAAATTTTCAGCTATTATTTCCTCAGATACTCTTTCTTCCCCTTTTCTTTTCTCTTCCCCTTCTGGTACTCCCATGACACATATGTTGTTGCGTTTTGGGTTGTCATTCAACTCTCTGAGCCCCTGCTCAATTTTTTCCATTCTTTTCTCTCTCTGTTCTTTTCTCTCGTCAATATTAGCTGCTCTGTCTTTAGTATCACATATTCTTTCTTCTATCATTTCGAGTCTACTGTTGTATGCCTCAAATGTGTTTTTGACTTCACCTATTGTGTCTTTCATTCCCATGAACTCCGTTACTTTTCTGTTCAGGATTTCAAATTCTTCTTTGCGTTTGCTCAATGTCTTCTTGATGTCATTTATCTCTTTAACTATATTGTCTTTCATCTCATTAATTTGATTTTGGAAATTTGTGCTCATCTCGCTGATTAGTTCTCTCAAATTCTGCATCTCTTCTGGGACTTTGATGTATTCCTTTTCTTGAGCCATGTCTTCTATTTTCTTAGTATGGCTTGTAATTTTTTGCTGGTGTTTAGGCATCTGGTTTTTACTGTATTTTACTTAGATGCTCTATCTTTCTCTTTTATAGGGTTTTAGTGGCAGAAGGCTGTGAGTTACCACAGCTCTTTGATTTTTGGCTCAACCTTGATTGTTAGGATTGTCCTGCTGGTGCTCAAAACTGGGCACTGGACCCAGTAATTGGTTGTAGAGTCGTTTCCTAGGGCCTTGGGCATGGAGGCTATAGAAGTCAGGAAAAGCCTCTCCTACTTATTAATTTTCTTATGTGCACTTCCTTGATCTGCCAGGAGATGGCGCGCATTGGCAGCTCTCAATTCAATGCCTGGTTGGAGTGTATTTTTGTGACACAGACCAGATCAATGTGATAGAGCTTCCTGTCTGGGGGCTAAGAGCCTTGTAATTCAAACTTTCTGAGACAGTTCTACAGTCTTCTCCGGTAGCCCCCTCCCTTTTCCCAGCTAGGAAATATTTCCTCTCCCCTCTGAATCCTCAACAATCAGTCCCTGTTAGTATTGGAGATTGGGAGGTTTGTGTATCTTTAGCCCCTTGCAGGCTCCAAGGCAAACAATGGCGCAGCCCCACCCGGCCTGGAAGGGCTCTTGGGACAGGGCAGACCAAACCTACGAGTCAAAAGCAGGGTCAGCCCCAGGCTCTCTCTCCTCTCTCCTGTGGAGTCCTCAACAATTAGTCCAGGCTAGAAGAGAGGGAGGTTGCGAGGGTCGGATTTCTCCAGTCCTTCCTAGGTTCCCAGGGCAAACCACCATGTGGAAGTTTCCGTGGTGCTCCGCAGCCCAAATTTGCGGGTCAGAACCTGAGTCAGCTTAAGGCTGTGTCCCTCTCTCTCCCCTTTCCGGGAGTGGTAGATCCCTGGAGACCCCTTTGTCTGTAGTCGCAGGCCCAGAGGCCCGAGAATTCTAAAGAGTGTGGCGGAGGGTGCCAGCAGCAGCAGTCGCTGCTGGTTCCAACTCATGTTTCTGGTTCTATTGTCGTGATTTCCCTCTTGTCCCTCTCTCCTCTGGGTGGTGTGCAGCCTTCACCTGCTGTCCTAAACCCTAGAAGATCTATTTCGGGGCTGTTTCAGCCTGTTCTCTAGCTATTTTTCTGGAGAAGAGATTCCCGTGTCTTACTAGTCCGCCATCTTCCCGGAAGCCCCCCAGATTTCAGGCAGCATTTTAAGTTCAGAATTTTTTCTTTTGAAAATAAATTTAGGAGGTACTGGGGAACGAACCCAGGACCTTGTATATGCAAGGCAGGCACTCAACCACTAAGCTACACCCACTCTACAAGTTCAGAATTTTTAACTCAAATCTGCCCCTATCTATGACTAGAAGGAGCTGAGCAGATGGAGTGTGTGCTTTCCTGTTAGCCACAGTCCTCACCCACCCCTATTGCCCTGTACTCACCTGCCTCATTTAGTCCTGTTTGCCCTCCTGGCCCTGAGGGCACTCACGCCCTCTCCTTGACCACTCAGTGAGCCTGGTGCCCTGGGTCTGTCCATGGTGTTGGGCAGCAGCCCCCATGGCAAAGCCCCAATGGGCCCAGCTGAGCAGATCTGCCCCTCCCCCCCGGTACCAGACAGAGAACTGAGGGGAAGACAAGTCCTCCAGGAGATCTGGCTCAGCTTTCCAGGAGCAGAGGGCTGCCCTGGTTGACTTCTTGCTAACCTTTAGTGGAACAGAACACCTGCCTGTCTCTGAAGGATGTCAGGGAATGTGTGGACTCCTTCCGGGGGACCTCTATGGAGGCATGGGGTGTGGGGGTGGATGGGGGATTGCATGGTGGGGAGAGCAGGTTTAAGTTGGCTCTGCAAATTGCTTCCAGCCAGCAGTCTGCTGGGGAATGGGCTGCTATGGGGAGGTAGTGAGCTCCCTGTTCCTAGGAGCATTCAAGCAGGTTTCATTTATTCATTAATTTAACAAATACTTATTGGTGCCTAATATGTGCTAGGCCCTGTGCCACGTGTGGGATCCAGCACTGAACAGAGAGGCATAGCCAGTGCCCCGGAGCTGACTGCTTGGAGGGGAAGACACGGCCAGCAAGCCTGGGCAGACAAATCCATGGACCTTGATTTACTGCTTGGAATAAAGGGAGCAAGCACACAGTGATGGAGAATAAAGCAGCCAAGGATATGAGAAGGCCTCTAAGGAGGCAGTATCTGGGAGGGAGGCCTGAATCACGAGGCAGAACTGTCCTTGCTGAGAGCTGCAGGAAGGGTAGGTGCAAAGACCCTGAGGCACGAGCTCGGCATGATCAGGAGGTGGAAAAAAGGTGAAGAGCAGGGGAGGAGGCTAGGAGATGAAGCTGGGGAGGCCGGTTTTGGGGCCTGGAGATGTGGGGGCTGATATCTCCCACTCAGGTGGTGGGAGAAACTGTCTGATGCCGCTGTGATCCCATGGCCCCTGGGGGTAGTAGTGGGGGTGTCTGTAGCTGTTCAAAGTGCAAAGTCATTTTCCCCAAGCAAATCATACATTTATTCCCTCACTCATTCAGCAAACATTTCCAGAGTCACACACGCTCTGGGCCAGCCTGGGCTGGGCCTGGGGTAAGAATGGGTCCCCTCCTTCAGACTGGGCAGGATGATTGAGGATGGCAGGGGACGGAGGGAAGCAGAGGGCTGTCAGAGCCCAGCCTGGAGGGCAGGGAAGCCTTCCTGGAGGAGGCATCACTGGAGCTAAGGCCTAAAGGAAGAGTAGGAGGTGGCAAGTGGACAGAAAACAGCTGTTTAGGGAATAGCCGGCAAGTCTGGCCCCCTCCTGGGATTTGTGGAGGGACAGGCCAGGCAGCTGAGGTTGCCGGGATCCAGAGCAGAGGGGCCTGGTGCAGCAGGCTGTGCTGGGCACTCGGGGGGCCATGGGCTGGGTCACAGCAAGGCCTGCAGCTCTCACTGCAGGACACTCAGGGAATATCCCCTTGCACGCCCACCTTACTGAAGGGGAGGCGAGGCCCAGGGCTGCCCTGGTCTGGGGTCCCTGTGGTCTGACTTGCCCCACAGTGTGGACAGAGGGCTGATTTGCAACTGACACAGCTCAGGGTCAGTGGCTGAGGGATGGGCAGTGTGCATGCGTGCGTGGGCCGGCTTCCTCCCCCTCCCGTAACCTCCCTGAGCCTCTGTTTCCACATCTGTAAAATGGGCACTGCACGCCACACCCTGCCGGGTCCTGAGCATGTCTGTTCCACCTTTGCCTTCCAGAGCTGGGGAACCAGCCACAGGAGGGGCTTGGTGACCGCTGGACCTGAGCTGGAACTCCACTGTCACCTGCCCTCCATCAGGCCCCGCACTGACCGGCGGCCACAGGGACATTCTGGGGCTCCTGGAGTCAGTGTCAGTTCAGAGCCGTGCCCAGTAATCCCCGAAATGTCTGATCACTTCCTTTTCCCTCAGAGCACAGGCACCTGGTAAAAGGCCGCAGTCTCTTTGGGGGAAAGCAGAGGAAGCTTAACGGTGTAAATTCTGAGCAGTGTGGTGGGTCCCGGCCCCCCTTCATTCGGGGGTTCTGGATCTGTAAACTGACCCCAGGTTGTCCCCAGGCTCAGCTGCCCCCCACCTTCTCCGTGCCTGGTCTTCCTCTTTTCTGCCTTTCCATTTTGCAATGCTTTAAGGTGGGAGTGGAGCTTTACCAGGAGGAAAAATGAGGCCCAGAGGCGTGACAGCCAGGGCCCAGCACCAGGAGCAGGGGGTCTGTGTGTCCCCACTCTGTGTGTTAAGCCTTTCCCTGCTGCCCAGTCACTCCCAGGGCCAAGGCCTGGCCCCTAGCACCCCCACCCACCCACACAAAGGCCCGGACTCCAGGAGGGGGTGGGAGGGGGCTCCCGAGCCAGCTGGGCGGTGGACGCAGGCGAGGTGGGGCTGTCAGCGGAGACAGGAAGGAAGGCTGCACTGCTGTGGTCTGGGGCTACCATTGTCCCACCTGAGGGGTGGGGGCCATCATCTCCCCTCTGTCCCCCTCAGCTGCCCCGAGAGCCTCCTCCCACCAGGAGGGCAACGGGCATTGCAGGGCCCTCCCCTCCCCAGACCGCAGACCACACTGGCCACTCCCCTGCTGCGGAGGTGAGAGGCTTCCAGGGCTGTTAGCTCAAGTGAACCTCAGGAGGTCCTGCCGAGGCCTCTAACTGCCGCTCCGCATGGGCCGCCCAAGGTCACACGTCCAGAAAGTGGCGGAGCTGGGATTCAAACCCTAGCGGCTCGCTCCAGAGCCCACAGCTGCAGCCCTGCAGCCCCCCAGCTGCTCTCACTGATGACCTGGTCATCTAATTAGCTCGCCTGTTACATGCCTGGCTAGCCTCATTCTAGGCTATGGCATCACCAGTTTAACGAGGATAGACAGACAGCGAGAGAGAGAAAGATGGCATTGGATGGAGGGATGGGTGAGTGGGTGGATGGATGAGTAGATGGATGGAGGGATGGGTGGGTGGATGGATGGATAGATGGACAGATGGATGGATGGATGGATGGATGGATGGATGGATAGATAGATAGATAGATAAAGACTGTGTGCTGGCAGGTCAAATTAAAACTAACAACTATTAAACCTGGCAGAAGTGCCCTTGGCACGTGTGCCCCTGGAGCGGCCTCACTTTCCCCGTTTGGGGCACTCGGCTCCCTCCCATGGGGGCCTCACTCAGTCCTGGGGGATCCCCATGAGGTCAGGGTCAGCACGCCCATTTCACAGATGCGGAAACTGAGGCAGGAGCGGGACAGGGCTTTGTTGAAGTTCACTCAGCCAGAAAGAGGCAGAGCGGGGATCGGCTGCCTCCCTGCCCCTGCGTGGCTGTCCAGCCCCCCCCAACCCCGCACAGTGCAGGCGGCAGGGCCAGAAGCACGTCTCCTTCCAGGTGGGCCAGGGAGCAGGAAGGCCCCTACCCCCGCGCGGCAGGAAGCAGGCGCAGGATGACGCCCGGGGCCACCTGGGACCGTCAGCGTGAGCAGGACCGAGTCCAGGGCTGGAAGCCCAGCACCCCGCTGAGCGCAGGCCCAGGCCAGCCGCGCCCCTGGAGCCCGCTGGGGTCTTCCGGCCCTGGCCGACAGGATGTCAGCTGACACCCCCTGCCCCCACCGCGGTCTGTCATGTCCTGCTCAGGACGGGACTGGGGGGGCAGCTGCCTGCACACCCCTGGGCCTGTGTGCACCCCAGCCCCTCCTGGACCTCAGCATCCTGGGGGCAAGGTGGGGGGCAGGTGTCAGGGACCCCACGCCCCCGCCCTGGCAGTGCCACAGCCTTGTACCCCCACTCACAGCATCCAGGCTCCTGCAGCCTGCTCAGACTTTATTGAAGGTGGTGCAGAAGGACGCACAGAGCTTCGACCCCCTCACCCCACGCCCACCTTCCCAGGTGGGCCATGGGGGCCCTGGGCTTGGGTGGCGGCGGCTCAGCTCCGGGTCGCAGGTTCAGCTCAGGGAGGCCCAGCCCTGCGAGCCAGCGAGGCGCCCACTCAGCACAGGGCCCCCCAGGCACGGGCTCAGGGGCCCAGGGGCTGCAGACAGTGGACCCCGCACCTGTGGGCTGCAGGGTGGGCTTGGGGGAGCAGGACGGAGGACCCCACCGCCAGCCCTTCCCCCCCCGCTGATGCGGGTCCCTGGGGCAGGGGGCAGGCGGGGCTGGGGAGTCCTGGGGGTGGGAGGCTTACCCCCAGCTTGGGCCCCTCCTGGCCAGCTCCACCTGGGCCAGGCGCAGGTCACTGAGCACACACACCCTGGTGACGGTCGCCAGGGGCCTCTGGCGGTGAGCAAACTGCAGCAGCCTGTGCTCCTGGGCAAACACGTGGAAGTGCTCCGCGTCTGAGCTGACCTCGATCTGGGGGCGCAGCCAGTCAGCCCTTGGTGCCCCCACCCCAGGGCCCCAGGGGACCTAGCAGGTGGCGAGTCTCCCTCCTGTCTCCAAAGAGGGGTGGCTGGTGGCCTGGGCAGTGGGTGCCCCACTGCTGAGATGGGGGGACTGAGGAGGGAGGCCCGGCCCCCACAGTGAGACATCCAGCGGCCCTGTGACCAGTGGGTCCCCCCGCGCCCCATCCCTCAGAGCAGCAGAGTGGGGGCCGATGCTCCAGTGGGGTCCCCCAAACCCGCTCCCTGCCCCCTCTGCCAGCTTTGCCCCATGCCCTGGCCTGACCACCCCAGGCCTCTCCTGTCCTCCCCACCCCTCGTGCCCCCACGGGCCTCCCCAGCCCCCACCGCTTTGCCCAACCCCTCCCCCCGCAGCACCTCAAAGGGCACCCCCAGCGCCAGCGGGAAGAAGCTGGACACCTCCTCCTGGCCCCAGCGGCCGCCCTGGAAGGCGTTGCCCACCACGGTGGCGCTGGAGAAACGGGGCTTGACGTGGAAGGCGATGTCTCCCGCTTCGGACAGGAAGTCGATCTCAAACCTGAGGAGGGGGTGCGGTGGGCTTGTGACCCCAGCCCTGAGTCCCCACGGGCCCAGGCACCCCCGCCCGAGGCCGAAGGAGGGAGCACGGACAGGGCAGGGTCCCTTACTTGTCCTCCTTGGAGTCAGACCTCCCCTAGACCAGCAGGCTCCATCCAGGGGCCAGGCCCCCCACACAGAAGGCTTCAAACTGCAGTGAGAGAGAGGTGGGAGCCCCCGGGCTGTAGCCCCCTGTGGGGTCCCTTGTCCAGCTGCCCCAGCCCCCAGCCCGGAGCCCCCCGTGGGTCTCTTTATCCAGCTGCCCCACCATCAAATGATCTTTGCCAGGACCCCGTCCGTCTTAGCAGCGTGTTCTTCACACCAAGCGGCCGCTTTGGGCTCCTCCCCTGCTCTTTCAGCCCAGGGGTTCGGCTGGGGGCAGGAATGGACCCTGGGGCCCGTGCCTGGGGAGCCCCGCCTGGCCCTGCTCCCTTCTGTGCCTCGGTCCTGGGCTCGCATCCACCTGCAGAGCCATCTTCCCCAGTCTGCTGGGGTGGCCGGAGCCTGTGGATATACCCTGTGGGCTGGGGGGGCTGCAGCCTGGGGGGCCCCATGGGATCCCGCCCCGGGGAGGGGTCAACAAGGCTACTGTGCCCCGCAGCCCTCCCTCCTCTGACCTCCCCCTCCAGCTCCAGGGACGGGTCACTTACTCTGGTCCCACCCCATTTCCTCAGGACCAGCCTGGCTCTGCCCAACTTTGTTTCCGGCACCTTCTGGCATAGTGGAAACCAGCATCTTCCCGTTTTTGCAGGCAGGGCCTGGCCGAGTAAGGGACAGCACAGGCCAGGGCCTTCCCCAGGGGCCCACACCCTCCTGTCCAGTCAAGGGACGGGGAGGCGCACCCACCAACCCCAGCCCTGGCCTTCCGGGGGTCCAGACTAGCCGCTTGGTGCCACAGGAGCACCCAGGACCAGAGCGCCCCATGCTGGCTGGCCACCCCATCCCCCTACGGACCCTGCTCCGGCCAGGTCAGCAGGCCCCCGGGAGCACGAGGCTGGGATTAGGCCCTGGCTGCTGTGGTCAGCGAATTCCAGGGCTCTGGCGGGGTGGGGGGAAGGGCCTTTCCCACAGCCGCCGCCCTCTTGGCCTGGCGCCTCAGCCCCTCCAGGCGAGCAGGGGGTCGGGGGCAGCTAGGACAGGGTTCTCGGGACAGGGAAGAGGGGAGACGGGCTTGGGGCCTGCTGCCTACACCCTCCAGGGAGCCGGGCACAGCTGCGTGTGTGGTGAGTGTGCGATGAGTGGGTGGGTGAGCGTGCAACTGAAGGTGCAGATGACTGTGATTGTGCAGGTGGGCATGCAAGAAAGCATTCAGGTGAGCATGCAGACCAGAGTGTTGAGTGTGGTGTGCGGGTGAGAGCGGCGAGCATGTGGGCGAGAGTGCAGGCAAGGGCAGTGGGCGTGCAGGTGAGCGTGCAATGCACGCGTAGGTGTGGTCGCACTGTGCACACTGAGCGTGTGCTGAGCAGGGGCCTGTGGGGCTGCGAGTGTGCAAGTAAGCGGGAACCCTGTGTGTGCAGTTCTGGGTGTGTGGGTGCAGGTGGAGGCGCCCTCCCGGCAGTCTCCAGGAGGACCGGCCCTTAGGGGGACGTAGGTTCCCTCAGGCACCCCCAGGCCTGCTGAGTGATGCCGGGCTGCAATCCCCGGCCCCGTGTGCCCCGGCCCCCACATCTTTCCCACACCTCTTCCAGCCCGAGCAGGGGTGACCATCTCTCAGGCCTGGGTGTGTGTGGGCTGGAGGAGGGTGGAGGCTGCTGGGGCCGGGAGGGGACCGGGAGATGGCCCTGGCTGTCTGCCCACCCTAGGTGGCCAAGGCCGTGGCTGTGGGCTCTGTCTTCCCCTGCCCGGCATGGGTTGCAGCTGGCTGCGGAAGTGCTGCAGGACGAGCCGCCTGGCCGCGGTGTCTTGCGCTGTCACATCCAGTCTGAATCCCGCCCGGCCATCCCAGGGCCACAGGCAGCAGGCCCCTTGCCTGCCCCCTCCAAATGAGCCGCCACAGGGGTCCCAAGGTGCGGGGTGGGGACACCCTGGTTGCAGCAGCCAAGCAAGGGCAAGGCCCATCCTCCCGCCCTCTCCTTGTCTGGCCCCTGCTCAGGGGCGTTGTGTGGGGCCCGGGAGTCCTAGCTTCAGCTACTAGGTGGGGACACGGACTTGGGACTCGGGGTACAGCGCCAGCTGGTGCCCCAAGGCCCACCTGGGTGACCTTGAACTTGTGGCCTCGGTAACTCCGTCTCCCCAGCTCCATCTGGGTCGCAGTCCCACCCAGCTGTGCCGACTTCCGCCCCCTGTGCGGGTCTCCTGGGCGGAACAGAGGCTCTGGGCCCCTCTCCTCACTTGGGCATCAGCAGGGAGGGGGTCGGGCCCAGGGAGCCCCAGGGACCCTCAGGGGGCATGTGTGGGGCTCTCCCTGACTCGGGCAGGCCCCTACCCCCTCTGATCCTCAAGCCCCCAGCAGGGCCCAGGGCGGGGGGTACGAGGTGGGAGTCTGGCCTGGTCCACGCCCAGCCTAGGTCCCCCACTCAGCACCCCACTCCTCCATGGTTACTGTGCACCTGCCTATGATCTCGCCCCAAGTGGGTGGAGCCAGCGCCCGGCCCTCCCGACAACCCAGACCACCAAAGGCCCCGGAGCCCAGAATCAGCTGGGGGCAGAGAGTCCTGCCGAGGGTCCCAGCCCCAAGGCTGCCACACCAGGGACCAGATCAGACCCCAGATGACCTCCGTGGGGCGAGGGGTCGTGGGCAGCACCCCGACTGAGCTGCTGGCCAGCGGGGGCTGGGGTGTTGGCACCCCGTGGTGTGGCTTAGAGGTGTAGCCTGCCTGACCCCCACCCGGATGTGCGGTTTTGCCCCAGGTCAGGCTGTGGGCCTTCACAGGCTCCAGAGGAGGTGGCGGCGTCCCCAGCCAGCCCCTGAGCTCCCCCGCCCAGGAGAGGGGCCTTGGTAACTGCCGTTTGTGGGTTGCTGGCCACGGCGCTGAGCCCTCTGTGCACGTCCTCACATGAAGCGCCCACAGCGGTGAGGCAGGGTAGGTGCTTCTGCCCCATTTCACAGAGAAGGATTTGGGGTGCAGGAGAAGAGACTTGTTCAAGGTCACCCAGAGGGGAGGAGCAAAGGCAGGATTTGAACCCAGTAGTCTGCCCCGCCAAAGCGGAGCCCCTCACCAGGCAGGGATGAGGGTTATCAGGGCCAGCATCCTGGAGGAGGTGGCACCTCATGTGGGTTTTGAAGAATGCACAGGAGTTAGAAGGTGGTGGGAAGGGTGCTCCAGGGAGAGCTGTGCCCAGGAATGACCAGCCCTGCACACACGCGGGGTCAGCAGACGAGGCTGGAGCTGTGGGCAGGGCTTGGCCCTGCGGGCATCAATGCCGGGGCCGGTCGGACTCACCTTACCTTTGGGGACAATTTGGAAAGGACGGCCCCCTCTTTCATGGAGCCCGTGGGGCAAGACATGATTATGAGTGATGAAGAAACTGAGGCTAAGACAGAAGTTGTCCCCAAAGCCCAGAGTCAGGAGTCCCAGCGCGGGACTCCCTGTCTTGTGCCCCTTCCAGCCCTGCCCTGCTACTCTGCTCTGTCACCCTCTCGTGCCCCCAGCTCTGAGGACCCTGCCTGGCCCACCCATGGGTGATCCCTGCTACTGGACCAGGCTGCCTCCCCAGCCTCAAGGCCCCCTCGGGCTCCACGACCTTCCCGTCTGCCTACCCCATCCCACACCCTTACATCTGGAACCATTCGCCTGCACAGTGAGGTCAGTGGGGAAATTCTCAGCCTCCACTCAGCAGGGAGGCACTGGGCGGCTTCCACCAGGCGGGCGCAAGGGGCCAATCCCAGGAGAGACAGCACAGGGGTTTGGCTCGGCCCTCAGCTGGCGCGGGGTGACCCTGGCAGGTGGCCCTGCTCTGCCCACCTCCTTCCCGCTGGAGGCTACAGCATGACTGCGTCGGGCAGGAGGGACAGGTGAGCCCAGCATGGGGAGACGGGGCTGAAAGCGCTGAGCCGCCACCGCACGGATGGGAAACCGAGGCCCATGAAGGCGACCCCAGGGTGGGGGCTGAGACTTGCCTCCACTCTGCACTTTAGCGCCTTGCAGGATGTCGGCTGTGAGTCCTGCTCGAGGCCAAGACCAGGGCTGGGAGGGCCGGTCCAGGGCTTGAGGACCCCACGGCTCCGGGGAGGGGTAGTGGAGCCCCCCAGGCAACCCCTCATCCCGCTGTCCCGAGCCGCTAAGAGCTGCCCCAGCCACTGCCCATCCCATCAAAACTTACCTGTCCGCAGCCCCATTCTCTCAAAGATGCTTCCTCCCTGTGTGCACCGGTCCTGGATTTCACCCTCCTTGGCACGCCCGCCCCCTCCCGGGTCAGGGACACGGGCAACCCCAGGCCATTCACTGAGGACAACGGTGTGCGGGAGGAAGGCGGCAGGTCCGTTTCCCACCAGGCTCCTCGCACACAGCGGGTGCTTCAGAAGACGCCATGAGCCCACCACCCCTGACCAGGAGCAGCTGGAGACCCCCGGCCAGGGGAGGGAGATGCCAGAACCAAGGCAGGGGGGTGACCGTATGCCCTTTACTTATTCAGCAAATACCTGTTGAGCACCTACTAGGCGACATGCCCTGTGCAGGGGCCAGGGAACCAGGGCTGGGCAGGACAGACAGACAGACATAGTCCTTGCCCTCACCGAGCCGAGTGTCGGTATCTGGGGGAGTGGCCCAGGCACTAAATGAAGCTCCCAGCATGGTAGTCTTTCATTCCCATTAAAACGGAAGCTCTGAAGGGAAAACGGGAGTGGCCCCATGTCTGCTGAGGGGACCCGCCTAGCCTGGTCTGGGGGGCTAGGGAAGACTTTGCGAGGAGGGGACATCTGAGCTGAGTGTGGAGGGATGAGAGGGGCTGGCCGGTGAAGGGGATGGAAAAGCGTTCTGGAAGCAGGAACAGCACGTGCACAGGCCCAGGGGAGGGCGGTGGCCGGATGGGGCCAGGGAACAGTCTCCCATCCCCACCCCCGCCGGCTGGCTGGGGCCCAGGCACCGCCCCCTCCCTAATTCATCCTGGAGGGTCCCAACTGAGCCGCCCACCTGCAGTGTCCTGCTTCCTGACCTCCGAGCTGGCGCGGGGCATCTGGAGGGCTGATAAGGTTTTCCTGGAGCCGATGCCAAGCCGGAGCCGCTGGCTCTGCCACCGCCCCTGCCCTCAGGCTGGCAAGCAGACGTCTGGACAGGCCTCTGTGGTCAGCCCGGCCACCTTGGCAAGCTGCCCTCCCGCAGGGTCCCCGCGGGATTGTCCTCCCTGGGAACGCACCTCTTGCTCCCCACCCTTCCTTCTCTGCCCCCTAGATGAAGGCCGGCTCGCCTGCCCCTCTCTGGGCCTCAGTTTCTCCACCTGAGGGCTCCCAGCAGGTTGGCAGGCGCTGGCAGTGCACTCGGCTGAGGCAGGAGACGCCCGCCCTGGGCGGCTGTGGGGCCCAAGAACTGGGCAGCAAGCGGAGCCTCCAGCCCAGCAGGGTCTCACCCAGAGGGAGGGGAGTCCCCCCCACACCTGGCCCTCAGACCCCAGTTCCCACCGCCCTGGGGGGCCAGCTCTGTTACCCCCACGGCTTTACAGAGGTAGAAACTGAGCCCCAGGGGAGACCCGACTGCCCCAGGGTTGTACCGCCTCCTGCAGAGCTGGGGCAGCAGCTGGGTGAGCAGGACAGAGCCTTCCCCAGGCCCCGGCCTGGCGCTCACTGACCCGTGCCCTTCCCTGGGCCGCCCTCAGTGTTTGTGAAGGTTCACATCCCGCCCGGTGGGGGCTTCGTCCCCATTTTACTGATGGAGAAATGAGGCCCCTGCCGGGAGCGGGCGTTTCCCTTGAGGGTCGTTGCTGACGAAACCCTTGAGGAGAAGCAGGGAGCCCGGGGGGTGAGGGAGGGGGTCCCCGGGTGGCCAGGCGGGGGGCATGGAGGGGCAGGGCTGCTCCCGCAGGGGGCACAGCCCTCGGGCCTTGCCTGGACCAGCCACCCTGACCTGAGGTGGCCGCCATCTTGGAGGAAGCTCAAGCTCCCCAGGCGGGCTGACCGAGTGCCCTGGCGAGAGGAAGGGAGGACGCGGGCATGGAGCCGCGCGGTCCAGTCGAGAGCCGCCAGCCACTGGAAGCTCTGAGGTGACTTAGCCCAGAAGCCAAGGCAAGATCTACTGGTGTCTCGCTAGTACTTTTATGTTTTATATTGGTATTGATGGCGTGTTAAAATGGTCACGTTTTGGATATTTTGGGTTCAATATAATGTATTAAATTCATCTTATTTCTTTTTATATTTTTAATGTGGCCACTAGAAGACTCTAAATTACACATGTAATTTACATTTCCCTCAGGCAGCCCAGGATGGCGGTGCCTGGGGAGGGGTGCCGTGCGGCCAGGGTGGGGGCAGCAAGGGGGCTGCCAGAGGTGAGGTCCTGGAGGTGGGCTCGGTGCCTCCTCCCCTCCCATCTGCCCCCGCCCTGACCCTGCCCAGCCGAGACCCTGATGTCAGAGCCCCAGTCCCCACCCGGCGTGGACCCGGGGAGGAACGCCGTCCCCACACTGCGCCCCCACAGTGGCCCCTCCCCGGCCGCCGCCTCAGGCCCCTGGCCCACTCAGGCCGTCGCCTGGCTTCGGACGCTGCCGCCAAGCCTGTTAGGAAAGACCCAGGGGAGCCGCCAGCTCCCAAAATAACCTCCCGCCAGTTCCAGAACATCTGTAGCGGATGACAAGCCGGGCCCAGAGCCGGGAGCACCACTGAGACCGGGGCGGGCTAGGGGTGCACAGGGACAGAGGGAGGGGGCAATGGACGGCGTAGACAGAGGTGGGCAGGGGCAGAGCAAGACCGAGGGAAAGAGTGGCCGGCGAGGTGCCCCGGCAGGCGCCCAACCCAGGCGGCAGCCCCTAGCCCCCCTCGGAAGGGAGCCTCCCTCCAGACCCCCACAGGCCTCAGAGGGCCTGAAGAGGAAACTGAGGCTTGGAGATGCTGAGTCATGTGTCCGGGGAACAGGGCTACATGTGGCGGCCGAGGTCCCGGCCTGGCAGACTTGTTTCCCTCCGGACTGCTCATGCTCTCAGCCACACTCCCTCCACTCCCCGCAGGCTCCAGCTGAAGGTTCCTCCCCCTCCTGGCCCCCAGGGGCTTGGGAAATGCCCTTTGATGGGGGTCGGGGGCCTCTGGGCAGCACGTCCAGCAGTTGCCATCCTGGGCCGAGCTTGGGAGGCTTCCCCAGGCCTCAGCGATCGCAGGCGGTGGACGCTGTGGGAGGGCGAGGCCGAGGAGGCAGGTGGGAGACTGCCCCGTCCGCAGGGCCCAGCCCGGGATCCTGGGATGGGGGCGCAGGCGGTGAGACGGTCGTCTTTGCGATGAGGATGGAGGAGCTGTTGCTTAATGGGGACAGTTTCTTTTGGGGGGGATGGAAAAGTCTTGGTAATGGTTGGTGGTGAGGGGATCACAGCATCTGAATGCAAACACTGCCACGGAATCCTACACTTAACAACGGTCGAAAGGGCAAATTTTATGATGCCTGGATGTTACCACTCAAAGAAGGACATTATAAGGAGAAAAAAATTTCTCGTCCTGCTTCGACATCACCTACACTGATTAAATGCTCCCCATAGGCGAGGAGCTGTACGACCATGGTGGACGAGGCCCAGAAAGGGTGGGCCCTGCCCAGGTCGCACGGCCGCTGAGGGGGCCTGAGAGGGCAGGTGGGCAGGGGCTGCCCAGGCTGATGGGGGCTGTGGGGGCCGTGGGCCGGGGCCGTCTGGGGGCTGCCTGGTCAGTGTCAGCTCCCAGGGTGGAAAGAGGCTTTGTTCCGAGCACCGTGGCCGTTAAGCTGTCTGCGCCAGGGGCTCTGTGAGCAAAAAGGTTCTGTTTGTGAGTGTGTAAACTGTGCAGCGTGTTTATCGAGACAGAAAATAAAAGCAAAGACAGACCACCTGTGGGACCCACGTGCCACGTGTGTGGCCACGCTGTTCACGAGAGCCGAAAGGCGGAGGCGACCGTGTGTCCGTCGCCCGCCACCCGACATGAAGAAAGGAAGGTGGCGACATGCCACAAGGCGTGCCCTGGGCAGGACCGTGCTAAGTGGCACGAGCCGGTCTCGAAAACTCACGGCAAACTAGAGCGAGAGTAAGTCGGCTAGAGGTTGCCAGGACTGTGGGGCAGGGGTGGCGGTTGTTCGGTGGGTTTATAGACTTTGCAAATTTTAGAAACTTTGAAATAGTAAACGATTTCTTCTAAAAAGCCAGCTGTGTAGCCCCAGCAGTGGATAGAGGAGGCGTCCCTGGGCGGGGAACCCCGAGCCGGCAGGTTTTGGACTCAGCAAGTCGGAGGTGCCAAGGGAACGTGGCCGGGGAGGCTGGACGCGTCGCTGGGGGTCACCCGTGCCCACGGGTGCTGATGCCATCTGTCGGGGGAGACTTGGGGCAGGCAGGACACAGGCCCCGGGATGTGTCGGAGCTGGGAGGGTCTGGGCAGCATGTGGCAGGCAGGAAGCCAGGAGAAGTGCTGACCTCCAGAGAGAAATGCTGCCGAGAGGTCTTGGGCGTGAGCCAGAGACGGGACCCCTGAATTAGCACTGGCAGGCCCCTGGGGTGAGTGGGCGGTGAGGAAATGGAGACGCTTGCCCCCTCCCTCTTGCCTCCTCCCGCTTCCAGTCTCTCACTGCCTCCACCCTCCCAGGCCAGACCCCCTCCCGACCCCTCCATCAGCCTGGCTCCCGGGGGGTTCTCCCCCAGACCCCGTGATTGGGGGGCACAGCTGCACCAGAGAGGGGCTCTGGGCTGGAGGCCAGCATGCCAGCTCCCCCCGCCCCAGGGCCCAGCCCACCCCCGTCTCCGCTCTGACTGCTGCTCCCATTTCCCTGGGCTGGGACGGGACGCAGGATTCTTTCAAAAACATTTCCTTTGCAAAATAATCCTTCGAAATATGTTTTTGGAAACAGGCTCCCGATCTGAACAGGAAGAAGTTAATTACGGTCCCTCCCCAGGGCTGTGGGGGAGGAAGCCTGGTGTCAGCATCTGGGAGGACAGCTGGGAGCTCCGAGTCCCCAGCCCCCAGCACCTCAGCCCACAGATGGGGAGACTGAGGCCCAGGGAGGGGCAGGGAGGGGCCAAGGTCACCAGGCATGGCCATACGCCCTCCCTGACCACCAGCGGAATCCACGTGACAGCGTGGGTAGATGCATGCACACGTGTGTTTGTGTGCATGTATGTGCCTGTGTGGTTGTGAGCAAGTGTGTACCAGGCAGGGGTGGGGCAAGGGAGCCACACTGGTCCCAGGCTTGCTCAGGTGGAGGTGGGCCCAGGCCTGCCTTCCCACCCCCACCGGGTCCACCTTTCCCCAGGTGCCAGCTAGACTTGGGACCTGCACAGAAGGAAGGACGGGGGTGTCCTTCCCTCAAACCCTGACCACCCCCCAAACAAGGGCCAGTGGGGAGCCCTTGAGTCTGGAGCAGTGCCTACCATGGCCTGCTTTCTGGATATTTCCATTTCTATGTCCATCTCAGTAAACTGTGGGGCTCATGTCCTGGACCATGGAGTCAGATGCCAGGACTCAGATGGAATGGAATTCTGGGATGTCTAAACCCTGACCTTCACTTAGTCATCCAGGCAGGGGTTCCACCACTTAGCTTATGGCACCAGGGTTTGCCTGCATGTAAATCTAAGGGATGAGCTGTAGAGGCCATCCTTCCATCCATCCATCATCTGTCCGTCCATCCGTCCATCTATCCATCATCCATCCATCCATCCATCTGTCCATCTTTCTACCCATCCATCCTTCTGACCACCCATCATCCATCCATCCATCCATCCATCCATCCATCCATCCATCCATCCATCCATC
>JAKSZT010054163.1:1304844-1327337 GCA_026826555.1 Tolypeutes matacus
ATCCATCCATCCATCCATCCATCCATCCATCCATCCATCCATCCATCAATCCATCCATCCAGGCAGTGGGTCCTCTCTGTGGTCACTGTGTGCCAGCCTGGGGTTGGCACTGGGGTTCTAACCTGAATAATATGAGCACAATCCTGATGATGCCAATGGATCTGACTCCACTCAGCAAACACTATCTGGCACTTTCAAGGAGCCCAGCCTGTTCAGAGAGACAGAGAACAGTCCGATATGGCCTCTGTCCTCAGAGAGCTCCCTCTCTGGGCAGGATGGGTGCGGCAGAGGAAACGTTCATCTTACAGAGGGTGATAGTTCCAGGAAGAAGCTCTGGGGAAGGGGAAGACTAAATCAGGCAGAGGTCTGAGAGGGGCTGCATCTCCACCCTTTCCCCACAACATCCCCCATGATACTTGGTCCTTCCCACTTAGCCCTCCTGCCACATAAAGACAGATGGGTGAATGGACAGGTGACTAGATGGTGAGTAGATGGGTAGATGAACACAGGGACAAATAGATGGATGGATGAACAGGGGGAGAGAGGATGGATGGGTAGGTGGGTGGATGTGTGGGTGGAAGGATAGAAAATGTATGGATGTGCTCCCTCACTGATGCCACTCATTTCTTTGTTTCTCTGTGCCTGCTCGGGGTCCCCCCCAAATCTTCCCTCCCTGGCTCAGCCTGGGGGTGAATCCTGGGTTCTGGGAGGGGTTATGGGAAAGGCCGCTCTACAGACTCCTTGTGGGCTGCGGGGCGACATATGCAGGGTTATTGTCCAAGAGCTTTGGGATAGGGCCCTGGACCGAGCCCAGGATGACTCAATGGGGAAACAATGGCCCCAAGAGGAGGCCTAGCCCCACCGGGTTCACCAGCCCTGCAGGCCTGGAGCTGCGAGAGGAACCCCCGTCTTCCCTTTCTCCTCCCTGCTATCTTCTCATGGGGCGGGCAGGGGGCCCCAAGCTGCTGCGCTCACCCTCTCTCTCTCTATCTCTCTCTGTCCCTCTTCCTCTGTCTCTTTGTCTCTCTCTGTCTCTCTGTCCCTCTGTATCTCTGTCCCTCTGTCTCTCTGTTATTCTCTCTCTATCTTCTGTCTGTCTGTCTCTCTGTCTCTGTCCCTCTGTTTCTGTCTCTGTCTCTCTGTCTGTCTCTGTCTCTGTTCCTCTGTCTCTGTCTCTCTGTCTCTGTCCCTCTGTCCCTCTCTCTCTCTCTGTCTCTCTCTGTCTCTGTCTCTTTCTCTCTTTCTCTCTCTCTCTCTCTCTGTCCCTCTCACCTCTGTCTTCTCCGTCTTTCTATCCCTCATCCTCTCCTGCTGCACCCCTTCCTTCTTTCGCTCCCAGACCAGGCCTTGAGGAATGCCTCGCCTACACCCCTTCTGGCTGCACCCCAGCTTGCTCCGAGCTCGGTCCCCTTGGCCTTGCTCTGCAAACACGCGCTGGCCCTGTGAGCTGGTAGCCTGCTCCCCGAGGCCTGGTCCTGCTCAGGGACCCCTCCCCAGCAGGCCTCCTCAGTGGGCTGCCAGGAGCGACCTCACCCTCCCCTCGAGACCTCTCTGCTCACCCCTCCCTTCCCCCACACCACTGCCTGCCCAGAGAGCTGAGGGGCCTCCTGCCACCCGGGACCCCGGCACAGGACATAGGAGCGGTCAGCACCAGCGACCCAGCCTCAGCCAGGCTCTCTGGTGGGCACTCGGGAAGCAGTGCTGAGCGAGTGGACAGACAAACAGATGGGCAGGTCGATGAGGGGTCGGGTGGGCGGAGGCGAGGGTTGTACATCCATGCCCACAGCCCACCCCGGCCAGCTCTGGGCTGCCCCCAGGCTCCCCCCAGGACTGACCAAGGCACAGGCCAGAGGCGCCCGGCTCCCGGCACGTGCCCGGCAGGGCGGCCAGCAGGAGCAGGCGTGCCCGCCTCGTGGGCCAGGGCCGAGGAAGAGGTGGGGCAGGAAGGGAGGCGTGCTGGACACGGGCATCCCAGAGGTCACCCGGGAGTCCGGGCGGGCAGCAGCCCAGGGCCTCCTCGTCACCCCAGCCCTCTGGCCCGTATGCCGGCCCTCCCTCATGCCTGCCTGCAGCCCACCCAGCCCCAGGGCCCGGGACCCAGCTAGGTCTGCACTGGCGGCCCCCAACCCAGGCTTCCAGGAAGACGGCTCTGCTCCCATCCCGGGGGTGAGACACCGCAGAGCCTGCCTGCAGGACCCTCCTGAGCCCCTGCGCCCCCCCTCCAGACCACCGAGCCGGCCTCAGCCTCCCCCACCCCCACAGCCCTGGAGAGGGGTTCTGGGCAGCCCGAGCTCCCTAGCCCCCCAAGCGGCCCAGCTTCAAACGTTCCATCATTAAAGCCTGCTCTGGCTCTAGTTCTGAACGTGTTGATGCCCACCCACGGGGGGCCCATCTCCTGAGACCCTCTAGCCGGGGTCTCAGGAAGCCAGGAAGCCCCAGGAGGCCAGAGAGGCAGGCTCAGGGGAAGGGGAGTGACAAATCCCTCTTCCAGGAACAAGCGTGGCCTCCGGTGCTCAAGGCCAGTCGAGGGACCCCCACCCCAGTGCCCTGTCATCTCCCAGGGGAGGAGTGTCCCCCCACCACCACCTCTGCGCCTCTGAGGCTGGAGGGGCCACGGAACTGGCCAATGGCTGAGTCGTGTCACCGCTGAGCACGTAGGGTGTTCTCCAGAGTGGGGGCCTGCAGACCCCTGCTCTGTCCCGAGGCTGCCCCCACGTCACACACGTGGGCCCCCCGCCCAGGCCTCTCACTGTAAATACTGGGCCGATGAGCAGGGAACAGCAGGCAGGAGGTGGGCCCTGGGGTTGGGACCCCCCACCTAGCCCCCCGTCCACCGGGCCCCACCAGGCCCAGCCTCCCTGCCCCTGGCTCCCCGGGGCCAGCAGCCTCGGACCTCAGTTTCCCCATCTGTACAGTGCAGCTAGACTCCCAAAGCTCTAAGGGCAGCCCCTCAAGGGGGAAACCTGGGTCATGCCTTGGCACCCCTGCCCCCGGTGCCGATTCCCTTTGTGGCAGGAGAGAAGTCAAGGCCTGGAGGGGCCGCTGATCGGCCTTGGCATTCCCAGCAAGCCCCCGCTGGATTGTTCTGGTGGCCACCATGCCCCTCCCTCAAGCCCCCTCCCCCAGAAGAGGAGCCCGCGGCAGGGGGAGCAGAGGCAGGAGGGAGGGGCCAGACCTGTTAACAAGCGTCTTCCCAGCCACTGCCAGCCCTTAACTCCCCAGGCCCTTCCCAGGCGGAAAATTCAATTAGTCTCGAGCAACTGCTTGCTGAAGGGCCAGAAAAGGGTTGAGGAGAGAAAGGGGGCCCGCCTGGCGGCTGTTGTGTGCGTTGGGGGTGGGGGCACGGGGGGTGGGGGGTAGTGGAGGGGCGGAAGAGGCTGCAGACAGGGAGGCAGACAGCCCGCTCGGGTCCCTGGGGGTCTCTGACCATGCCTCTGACACTGGGCCATGGGTCTCTGGGTCCCGTGCGCCCCCCACCTGTGACCTCACTGGGGCCAGAACCCCAAGCCTGCCCATCCTGAGCCAAGCCCAGCTCTGCTTCTCATGGCTGGATGCCTGGGGTGAGGTGGGGTGGGAGGCACGCAGAGGAAAAGACCCCCTCTGCAAACTGCTCGACTCAGGCCCCTGGCGTGGCCCCAAGGCCTTCCCCAGCTGGACACCCCCTTGGCGCCACGCTGGCCTCCTGTCTGGTCCTCAAGCCCACGCTGTCCTCCGGCCTGGCCAGCTTTCCCTTTAAGAGCCTCAGTCCGCCTTCACAGCAAGCAGCCAAAAGATTCCCACATGAGGGCATGGGGCGCCGTCTGGTCTGGGGCACCCTCTGCCCCCCGTGCCCCGTGTGAGGCCTACTACACAGTGGGTGCTGAGTCGAAGAAGCCCAGGCGGGAGTTTAGAAAGCGTCTTGCCTTCTCTGCCCGGCGGGCTCCTATGCACCCTTCTACAGCCTGGCCTCCAGTGCCCCTCCTCCAGGAGGCCCATAGAGGCTCTGAGGGCCAATGAGAACAGGCCCTGAGCACTGGCCTCAGTCTGCACGTTCCTCTGGGAGTGCACATGGCGTGCAGGACGAGCAGCCATGGGGCAGCAGACCCCTGGCCCTGGGCTAGTGAGGCTCTGCTGGGGTACCCAGATGGGTCCTGGGACCAGCAGGTGCACGGGGGACCTCGGGAAGCTTGCCAGACGGCTGAGGGTCACCCACGGGAGGGATGCGGGCAGCGACCACACAGACCCCAGAGGCAAGCAGGGGGCAGCTGCCTCTCAGAGCACTTTTTATTGGGGTTCCCCTTCTGGCCCTGGATGCTGGGTGGGGGTTGGGGTCGTCCCGGGACCTCCTGGGTAAGGGAGGGGGCTGGGGACGGGCCAGATGTGGGGAGGGGCCGCGTGCAGAGGAATGCGGTGGCCCCTCCCCATTCCCTGTGGAGAGAGGAGGCAGATGGTGGGCTGGGGGTGCTAAGCCCTGGAGGGGGAGGCTCTGCTGGGCACACATGGCCCCTCCTGGGGAGCTGGGGGGGTACAGCCTTCTCAAGTTCTCGGCCCCCACCTCTGCCAGCTGTGTGCAGCTGGGGCCTCGGGGAGGAAACCCAATACCCAGAGGGAAACCGAGGCTCCAGACCACGTGTCCATGGACTTGGGCTCCCAGAGCCAGGGGACACTTGTGATCTCAGGCCTGGCCCCAGGGGCTGCTGAGCAGGTGGTCAAGGGGGTGGCATGTGTGAGCACCCAAGCCCAGGGCGACAGGTAACGTCACCCCCGGGAAAGGTGGATGGGCATGGTGCTGGCAGCCCCTATTCTTTGTTGCTCACAGCTCATGTGTGCATGTGTGTGCATGCATGTGAGCACGTGAGCAAGGACAGGCCCTGGGGCTGGGGGAGGTCGAGGCCACTTTGGGACTCAGGGTAGCCAGGGCGGGCAGGGCAGGAAGCCACCCAGGCTGCACCACCACCCTCAAGCCTCACTTTCCCCAGGAGGGCCCTGTCCTCCGTGAGAAGCTGTGGTCACACTCCCCTGGCCACACGCTCAGCTCCTCTCTCCCGTGGGCATCTCACCACCTTGCAGAGGGGACTGGGCCAAGCTGAGGATAGGGGCTCAGCAATGTGGGGCCACCTGCCCTGCCCGCCACCAGGGTGAGGCTTTCCCAGTGGGAGACCCCCGCAGCCTGCCTTCTCGCCAGCCGCTCCCAAGCTCTCTACACCCTCACATGCCCATGCGTGCCACAGCCCCACTTTGCAGATGGGGAGCCCAAGGCCCACGGGGGGCAGCTGCCCAGGACGCCAGGCCCCTGGCTCCTGCCCAGAGCCCAGAGGGAGGGGGCAGCAGATGGCGGTAATCCCATGTCAGAGGGGCTTAGACACCTGTGCGGGCTCCTCACAGCCGCCCCCCGGGGCCTGCCCACGCGTTTCTGCACGGCTCAGCTCCCAGCCTTTTCCCACACGGCTGATATGGGCCTCCTGCTTTGGGGGTGGAGGCTCTGTCTCTCCCAGTCCCATCCCGGGCCAGATTTCCCAAATCCCAAGAACAGTCTGGCATCACAAAGGGGTCTCAGAGGCCAGGCCTGCTGCTCCCGGCCCCTATCCAGGCGCCGAAGCTGGGCTGGGAACCACTGCAGACACACGAGGGCGTTTCCTCGACCCGCACGGGGCCGGAGGTGCGCAGTGTTTCGAGACCCTGCACGAGGCGGGTGGGGGGCTGCGCTGCTGAAGGGACGCCGGAGGACCCCCACCTGGTGCCCTGAGCAACGGCAGAGGGATGGGAGGGGGCTTGGGAAGTGGGCTCTGCGGAGGCGGGGACCCCAGGGCTGAGCTCCAGTAGCCAGAGGCCAGACGGGCAGGCCCCGGGGGAGTCGTGTGGGGGTGCCGAGCTGAGCTGGAGATGGGGGGCCTTGGCAGGAGCCCAGGGTAACAGCAGGGGGCGGTGCTGAAGGGGCCGGCCCTGAGCAGGCCCCACCCAAGGGACAGGCCACAGGTCACTTCTGAGCCAGGGCCCCAGTGGGCCTGGAGCGCAGGGCTGAGTGGAGCTGGAGGCGAGCTGGGCAGCCTGGGATGCTGGCCACTGCCCACGCCTGCCCGACCCTGTCCAGGCTGGCCTGCTCCCAGCCAGGAGCTGCTTCCCGAGTACCCTGGCAGAGTCAGCCACTCAGCCTGCACTCCCCCAACTCCTGGGCCTCCAAGCACAGCCCCCTGAGACCCTGGCTAGTGGGTGACTGAGGGGCTAACCCCAGCTCTCTCAAGTCCAGGGGTCCTTGCCAGGACCTAGGCACACGCAGACCCCGCCGGCTGGTGGCTGTGGGGGAATGCGAGGAGGAAGGGGGGGCCCCCCACGCTGGCCCAGCACCTGCCCCGCCCCCAGGCCCCTCCTCCCCTGCTTTTTCTTTCAGGGTCTGACAGCCCCTTTCAGGGGTGACTGACGAGGGGCCTGGATTTCCATGTCAATGGGCTGGCCGGGCCGCCTGGTAAGCTGGTTAACAAGCCCCCAGCCCTTTGGGGTGTTAACACAGGCCCCATTCTCCAGCGGCCCGCGGCCTCGCCGTTGCCATGGCGCCCCGTGCGGCCTGCAGCCCGCTAAGCCTTTCTCCAGCTTTCATCCTGCCCGTCCCACCCCCAGGCTGGTTGCCGCGACTCGGCCATGCCCAGCAAGCCTGGGTTCTCTGCCGGGGTCAGCGGAGGCCTCGATCCAGCCCCCGCGGCCCCTGGGCCCCGCCCGGCTCTTTGTCCCCTGCATTGTCCCCACCCTCCCCCTCTGGGAACTCCGTGGCGGGAAGGCAGCACCGAGGGAGCCCTTGCAGGGGCAGGGAGTGGAGTGGGGGTCCCAGGCCTGTCCCCTGCTTTTCTGTGCTTTCTCCCGGCGATTGCCTCTCTGTGTTTCCTGGAACGTGCTCCCCTGTGCCCTCGGCCCAGGCGCCCCAAGCTAGGCCCTGCTTCAGGTCCGCGCTGGAAAGCCCTCTGATCGGGGGCACAGGCCGACCCCTCCGTTGTGGGCAGCGGCCCCCTGCAGCACGCCGCCGTGCTGGGGCTTGTGGCCCATCGGTCTCCCCACCCCCCAGGATGCCCAGGCAAACAGGAGCCCTGGCACCCACGCTGGCCGCCCCCGGCTAGGTGGCAGGTGCTCCGAACGAATGAGAGGGTAGGGCCAGCCAGGGGCAATGCAGTCCCAGGCCAGACCACACGGAAGGCACACCCCAGCATGGTGTCCCTTCTTAGCTGTCCCTTCTGCCTCCTGGGCCCAGAGGGCAAACGGAAATCCAGGCATTCCAGGCCAGGTGTGGTCTAACAGGTCAGTTACCTGGCCTCCTGCCCCGTACTGCTCCTCCCGTTTCTGCTTGCATGCCTCTGGCGATGGGGAGCTCACCATCTGGCAGGCAGGCTGTTGTTCTCTGCAGAGTTCAGATGGGGAGGAAGTGCCTCCTCGCATGGGCTTGCATCCTGCCCTGGGCTCAGGCCCAGGAGGCCAGGAGGTTCAGCTCGGATGGACCCTGTCCCTGCAGTACCTCCCCAGCATGTGCACACATGCACAGCACACACGTGGGTGATGGCTCCTCTCAGCTCTTGGCTCCCCAGCTGGGCCAGAGGTGAGTGGCCATTTGCAAGGCCCAGACACTGTGCCTCCACCTCCTCTGAAACTGGCCCCTCCTCACCTGCCTCCCCGTAACCCTCACATTTGGCCCCAGTCTCTGTCTCTTTGTGGAGTTTCCTGGCGATTGTGTGAGGCAGGAAGCAGAGATGAGACAAGCCATGGGGGTCAGGGACCTTGGACAAGTTGGAGAAAGAACAGCCCAGAGAGGCCAGGAGACTGGCCCAAGGCCACACGGCGAGACCAGGCTCAGTTTGGGCCCAAGGTACATAGGCATTGAATGCCAGGCCAAAAAGAGAGAGCACGCAGAGTTTTTGAGCAGGGAGGGGTCTTGTGTCGCTGGAGATGGGGCTACTGGGGAGGGAACACTGGGCAGGAGAGTCCCGGGACAGCCCCAGTGAGGCCCAGCTGTCAGCACACTCTGGAGGCCGAGGCAAGGGGCGACCGGCGGCAGAGAGCTGGTGGGCAGCAGGGAGAGGCACCAGGACCCTCTGAGTCCTGTGCTGCTACCCTGAGCTGGGCTACCTCTGTGGTGGTGCCTCTTGAGGGCTCCAAGCGTGCCTGCAAGCTTCTGTGGGCGGATTCGGAGCCCCCAGATCCCCCCACCAAGTCTAGGAGCCCCTAGAACCTAGGGGTCCAAAGCCCTCCCCGAGGTTTGAATTCCTCACAGGGGAAGGGCAGTGGGAAGTGGAAAGTCCAAACGCCCTGGACTGGCAGTCAGTGCATGGAAGCATGCAGCCACTCCACACGCCCGCCCATGAAACACACATACGTATCACCTGCACACATGCAGAGCACACACACACATGCACAGGTGCACACAGCACACACACGCACAGCCCACATGCACACATGCATGCACGCACAGCTGAAGATCTTTCCAGCCTTCAGGATCAAGCAGCTTCCCTCTCCCCACGTCACATCCTCCAGCCACACCAAATTGCCCCAAATCCAGGCTCTCTCACCTGGCCGAGAATGTCCCCCTACCCTACACCTGCTGGGGGGGTGGAATAGAGTTCCCCAAAACCCATGTCCACTAGCACCTCAGAATGTGAGCCTCTTTGGAAACAGGGTCTTTGCAGATGCCATCAAGCTATGCTGAAGTAGTGCCAGACAGGGGGCGGCAACCCATGACAGGGCCCTTGTACGCAGAGACACTGGCACCGAGGGAGGATGCCACATGCAGACAGAGCCAAGGCCTGGGAGCTGCAGAGCCCGGGAGCCCCCTCCCAGAGCCCGGGGAGGGAGGGCGCGTGGCCCTGCCCACGCGGGCTTGGTCCCCTGGCCTCCAGAAGCGTGTGAGGGCACAGGTCTGGGTGATCTGCTGTGGGGCCATAGCAAAGTAGGGCCCCTGCTCATTCCCCTCCCTCCGCAGGCCCAGCCTCCCTGCTTGGTGGGAGGGTCCCCGAGCCTGTGCACCCCCTTCCCTGCACTGACCAGAATCCTGCCCCTCCTGGGGAGGCTCCCTGGGGTGAAAGCTGGGTCTGCTGTGCATGGGTGTCTGTGCCAGGCCCTCATAGGCCTGTCCACTGAGTGAGTGAATGAGAGTGACAGGGTGGATGGAGCTGAATCTCCGGGTAGGACGAGAGCCCTGGGGGAGGTAGGGACCCCGGCAGGCCTTCCCGGGCCCCCGCTGGCAGACCCCAGCCATGGTGGCTCCCCGCCCCAGCCCTGCCCAGAGGCTGGCACGGACCATGCTGGGGGCACGCGGAGCTGCCAGCATGGGGCCACGGGCCTGAAGCTGGGCCGGTTCCAGAGCATGCCCGCCCCCCGGGCCCAGGCCCAGCTCTAGGTCTGCACGGCCGGGACCCCGCCCCCTGGCTCTGCCTCCCTACCCCGCCCCAGCCTCAGCCCCCAGCCCAGCCCCCCCCCAGTGGCTCCCTCGCACCAACGAACACAGGTAGCCTTTTTCCCAGGGTTGGCCCTGGCCAAGCCTCAGTTTCCCAACTTGCAACAGGGAAGCAGAGCAATCCCTGAGGGGAGGGTGGTCCCGGCCACCGAGCACCCCATGCTGGCTTGGTGGGAAGGGTCTTGCTGCAGACTCAGACAGGACTTTGGCTGCAGAGGCCCCAGATCTGGGCTCAAACCCCTGCTATTATCTAAAAAATATTTTTTGAACTCAAACACCGTGCCTGGGTCCAGGACTCAGTAGGGAACAGACAGATGAGATTCCTTCGTTTTGGGGTTCACCGAGCAGCAGGGAAGCCCGGCCCAGGATGAGCCTATCCCGTGGGGTTTGGCAGGCTGGGGGATCCTGGGAGCTGGCTTGGACCACATGCAGCTCTGGAGCCCCAGCCTCGTCTCCCCACCACTGCAGCCTCGTGTTGGCACCTGTAAAATGGGGTCATGGCCCCAAGCCCCCACGAAGGCCTGGTGGCCAAGGAGGAAAGACTCCTCTCCTGGGGGGCTCCCCCACGCTCCAGCCTGCGGCCCCCTGAGCCCTCCAGACTATAGACAGGCCCCTGCACCCCCCACCAAGGCGAGACAGCCAGCGGGCCTGGGAGCCAGGGATCATGGGAAAGGGCTGCAGGGGTCATCTCTGGGGACACACCTAGGAGGCCAGCGTCCTCGGGGGCTTCGGGAGATGGCATCAGAGCTGGCCCAGCCTGGCCACAGCCAGACAGCCACCCCACCCGCCCAGCCGCTGTCCAGGGCAACCCATGGCCTCTGGAGAGTGAGCCTCCCTCGGGCAGGGTGGGAAGAGGCAGCAGAACCGGCTGTGCGGGACGCCTGAGCCCCCTGACCAGGCCTCCCAGGGGGTGGCCACCCGGAGCTGAGAGGCAGAGCTGCAGCCCGTTCCCACTGCCTCCCTGCAGAGGCTGGGAGCAGGTCAGCAGGTGGAGGGCCAGCTGGGGCCTGGCCTGACCCACATCTGCCAGGCAGGGGCCTGCTGGCCTCGATCTCCAGACCTGGGCCCGGGGACATGGTCCCTGCCTCCCTGGAGGCACTGGGCAGAAACCAGGACCCCATTTCACGGGGGGAGCTGAGACCAGTACGGGGCTCCCGGGTGACTCGGGGGTGCCCCCAGCTCGACAGCTGCCAGCCCCGTGTGCAGGGCCGAGAAGCCAGCCAGAGGCCGGCGGACCCGCTCACCCTCTGGGGGCGGCCTTGGGTGGGCAGCTGGGGCGCGGTGATTGTGGGGCAGAAGGCACCTTCTGGCAGGCAGTCAGGGGTTGGGGTTAAGCTCTGGCCCCAGCGCTCACACCCGAACCTGAGGGTCAGGAAGAGCCGCGGGGTCCACAGTGGGCCAGGTGTCATGTTGAGGTTTCCTTGACCCTCTGCGCTTGCCCCCTGCTCCCGTGTCTTGCACCAGACCCACCAGGGGTCTGTCCATCCTGTGGTGGGTGGGGAACCACGGCCACGATCCCGGGGGCAGGCCTGGCGTGGCTCGTTTGCAGAGTCACTGTCCCCACCTCCCTCTCGAGCTGGGCTCGCCATCCCTCCTGACTCACACAGGCCGAGGGGTGTCCCCAAGCCCCCTGAGGCTGCCTTATGCAGGGCAGGGTGAGGATACGCAGCCAGGGAGGACCCAGCATTTGGGGGCAGACAACGGCCCCTCAAAAGACATGGCTAGCCCCAGAGCCCGGGACCCGTCGACCTGAGCTTATTTGGAGAAAGAGCCTTTGCAGATGCGGCGCTCCTCCTGGATTTAGGGCCCTAAACCAACGACGGCCGAGTTTTAAAGAGGAGAAAAGCCCCAGAGTCCCAGGCCTGGGGGAGACGGCCACGTGACAATGGAGGCCGCCATGGAGTGACATCTGCATGCCACCCAGCGCTGAGGGTCGCTAGCCCCACCAGGAGCTGGGGGGGGGTGGCTCCTTCCCTACAGGTTTCCACTGGAGCACGGCGCTGCCGGCACCTGGATTTTGGACTGTAGCCCCCAGAACCGCGAGAGGATGAATTTGAGTTGTTTTAAGCGCCTCAATTTGTAGCCCTTTGCTGCGGCTGCCCTGGGAAAGTAACCCAGGGTGGGGGGTGGTTATCTGAAGAGTTGCATCTCCCAGAACCTAGGGGCAGTGGGGGAGGGGCCTGGGTCCCCTCCTCCCCCAGAGCCTTCCACGGACACGAGGGGCTGGTCCACGCACCCTGAGCCCCCGACTCGGTTTTCAGCTCACTGGGCCAGGTGGGTGGGGGTGGGGTCGCAGCAGCCCAGGCCCCCGGCCCAGGGGCTCACGGGACGTCAGGACCAAACTGACCCAGAGCCCCAGAATCGCTCCTGCCACCCACCCGTCTCTGCCAGGAGACTCACCTCAAGGAAAAGCCTCCCCCACCGCCCCGGGCCCCCCAGTCCCTCCCCACAGCCTGAGCCTCTGCCCTGGCTCCAGTTCACAGCAGGTGCTACCCGGACAGGCCATGAGGGGACAAAGGGGGGCGAGGGGCCTCGGAGGGCACCCACCTATGTCTTCTGCCTGACTGCCCCAGTGACACCCTGAGCACCTCACATTCTCCGGGACCCCTCCTCTAAGTCACCCCATGGAAGGCAATTTGCAAGTGTGCTCCTGGCATGCTCTCAGCAGACCCCCGTGAGCTGTGAGCTCGCGCTGCCCCCAGGGCACAGAGAGGCCACCAGGCTGGACCCAGCCCCAAGGCCCCTCAGTCTTAGAGCTGAGAGCCCCCCATCCAAAGGGCACCCTGGGGTTAGGGGTCCAGAGGAGGTCCGTGGTGCCAGGGCCGGGAGGTGGCCCCAGGGCCAGTCACACTCTGCCAGTGGCTGTGGGCCCTGGAGGAAGCCCTGCCGTCTCTGGGCCCCCGGCCCCCCATAGGGGTGCATTCCATGGAGGGCCCTGGGTCCCCAGTTCAGCCTAGCAGGGGCTGGGGGGAGGCCTAGAGCTCAGCCTGCTCCGAGAAGGCACGGCGGGGATCCAGAAGGCTTCCTGGAGGAAGTGGTGGCGGAGGAGCAGGGCGAATTCTGGGGAAGCTGACTCAGCTTCCAGAAGCCCCTCTTACGCCCAAGGCCACTGCCTGGCCCGGCAGGAAGTGCAGCCGCCACCCCGCCCTGAGGCCAGCCTCAGCTCCCACCTTGGCCTGGCCGCCTCTCTGGGGAGCACGGACGAGGCCGGCCTGAGCCGCCGCCTTCCCGAGGCTGCAGCTGTCTGGACGGAAGGAGCCGGCTCAAGCCCCAGGCGTGCGCACGTGGGGCCACACGTCCCGGCGCACAGCCACCCACGCTCGCTGGCTTGCTCGCGCACGGCAGCGGAACGGGCACCCGGTGCACGCTCCGGCTTGCTGTTCGTGGACCCATGCGTGTACACACGGCCCACTTGTGCACGCCCCTGCCGGAGCGGCCTTGCGTGCGGGTGACTGCACGCCCTGTTTGCCTGGGATCCTCCTGGCTTATGCCCACAGAGGCCCCTCACATTGTCAGAAGTGCCCCAGACAGTAAAGTGTGTGTCGACCTCTGTCCCAGGCCCTTAGTTCTGCCAGCCGCCGGCGGGAGGCTGAGGGCCCGGCTGGAGAGGGGGCAGTTCAGGGCCGCTTAGCGCATCTGTGCAGATTGTGCACTGACCAAGGGTGGCCCATGCTAGGACTGCAGCCCACACTCTGCTCACCATGCTGGGAAGGAGGAGAACCTTTTTCTAAGAGCAGCCTGGGCAGTGGGCAGTAGGCAGGGGCCCCATTTGCTCACACATGGGCCCGTGTGGGCAGGGGTCTCTGGCTCCTTGCTTCCCAGAGTCCCTGTGTCGACATGGCTGAGGGTGCACATGTGTGTCTGTGTGGCCCTTTGTGTGCTCGTACCCTAGCGGGGATGCTGGGACCCCAGCCCCCAGGCCAGGGGCTCCCGTGGGCAGGGAAGCGCATCCGCGACTTGCCAGGAGGCCGCAGTTCCCACGGCCGTCACAATGGCCACACAAGGGGGCCCCCGGGGACGGAACCTAATAGCGGGCTATTGAACACCTGAAAGTCGTGGCCGCTGGCCCCGCCTGGGACACCCGATCCACTGCCACCCCCATCTCACAGAGGATGCTGTCCCCTGGGGTCCTGCTGCCTTTCCTGCAAGGCCAGGAGTGAAACTGGGTCGCTGGGATAGAGTAACAGCAACGGCAGGTGGGGACGAGACAGGAGGGGGGCCACCACAGGGCACAGCCCACCGCCGAGGATGCACCAGGCCTGCCCAAGGGGCACCCAGCACCGGGGCAGCGAAGGGCTCAAGGGACTGCTGGCTTGGGGTAGGGGCAGCGGGGACCAGAGGCAGAGAGGCTGGGGGCAGAGCCGAGACTTGAACCCAGATCTTGGCCCTCCTACAGGCTGGGGGGGTCCTCCTATCCTGGGGTCACCTGGCCCGACCCTAGCCCTTCACAGGGCTATGGGAAAGTCTTGCTCGGTCGTTCCCGAATGGGGCAGAGCTTTCCAAGGGGAAACCAGGAGGATCCCGCCTGGTCAGGAGCTCCCTGTGGGACCGGTGCCCCAGGCCACTCCGAGTGCCTCTGGGTCAAGTGCTGTTCCCTCCAGAGGTGCTTGAGGTGGCCGTGGGGACTGTGTGACTCCCCAGGTGTGGGAGACGGGGGGCGAGCACACGGAAGCCGGGCTCAGGGGTGCTCGAGGTAGCCGTGGACTTACTGTGGCCCTGGGCAGAGCCCTGCCCTCTGGGGCATCAGTCCTCCAGTCTGCAAAATGAGACTTTGGCCCAGAGACTCTCTAAGGCCCCTCAAGCTCTTTTCTGTTCAGTGGGCTGCCCTGTGGGGCCCTTCCTGGGTGCCGGACTGCATGCTGGGGGCTGTAGGGGACCCAGGGATAAGAGATGCGGCTGAGAGGAGGGAGCAAGCCTGGAGGGCTCTCCAAAGGCGGGGACAGAGGAGCGGCAGAGGGACAAGCCAAGGCAGGGTTCTGGGGTGAGAAAGCGTGAGGGGCATTGGTTGGGTGGGAGCTTAGTGGGTGTGTGGGGGAACGGGGTTGAGGGGAGTGGAGAGGGTTGGGAGGAGAGCAGGCACTAATCCTTGTGGCTGGTAGTGCTAGGAGCAGCGCCAGCCCTTCTTGAGTACTGGGGAGCCAAGGAGGATATTCGAAGGAGCCTGTCTCTAGGAATGAGGAAGAGCCCTGGCATCCTGCCAGAACCACCCTGCCGGCTCCTCACCCTGTACTGGCATGGAATTGGAATGGAACTGTGATCCCCACCCTCACCCCAGGGGGCTAGCAAGACTGGGGCCCAGAGGGGCCAACTGCGGGGGCAGATAAGAACCGGTGAGCCACTGCTGGCCCTGACGCCACAGTCAGGCAAAGGGGCATCCCAGAACGGCCCCAGAGGTTACCCGGGACCACCGCACGGCCCTGCCCATCTCTGCAGCTTCCTCTGGCGTGGGTAGAGTTACGGCGTCAGCAACGGTTCCCCGGCAAACGATTTTGTCACTGCAGCCGGGTCCTCCCGCCACCCCTGGGGTGTGACAGGGAAGGTGCCACCAGGCCTGAGTGGGTGGACAGGGCCTCAGCTTCTCTGCCTGTCCAATGGTGGTGGTCACCAGCGCCACACCCAAGAATGTTCTGGAACTGGGGCGTGGGGACCCAGGGCAGACACCCCGCCTACCACTCTGTGGCCTAAGCCAGCTCACTTCCCTCTCTGAGCCTCAGCTTCCTCATTTGCAGAAAGAGGCGCTGGAGATGGGCCCTGCCGGGCCTGTGAGCCCCTCTCCCCCACTTCCTGCCCACCCGATGCCCTCTGGCTCCAGCCGCCCTGCAGTCAGCAAAGCCATCGGGTACCTCTCTCCGAGGCCCGGCTGGCACTGAGCGGTGCAGCCGGGGACCCGTGGGAGGTGGGAGGCCCTCGGCCTTGTGGGCTGGGGAGCTCAACCTGGTGAGCGGGCGGGCGGCAGTTCCGTGGCTGCCTCTGTCAACATGCGCCTTCCTGTTTTGGCAATTAAAGCTCGGCTGAGCAAACAGCTTTCAGGAGACCCCTCCCCTCGGCCTCCCACCCCTGTCCTGAGGTTGGAACCACCTGGAGGCTGGGGGTGAGGGGTGCGGGGGCGGCCTCGACCACCCCTGCCCTTGCCAAGCCCGGGCCCCTGCCCCAGCCCCTCCCCACCCCGGCCGCCACAGGAAGCTTCGGTGTCATCCGTCCCCTGCCCCAGGGAGCGGACTGTCCCTGCCAGCAGGCCCTGCCCACCCATCGCATCCTCTGCCCTCCCGTGACCTCCTGCAGTATGGCGGTGGAGCCGACTGCTGCCCGGGTGCATGCCAGGAGAGCCCTTGCCTCCCATGGCAGCTTCCTCGGCCTCCGCACCTGCTGACCCTGCAGAGGGGGGCCTGGGGAGGGGCGTCCTGTGGTTGAGGGATGTTTCCCAGCAACCTGGCTTCTGCCCACTAGATGCCCCAGACCACTGCCCCAGCTAGCCGGGACAACACACCTGTGTCCAGATGGCCCGCCTGGAAACCCCGGAGACAGGTGGACACACAAAGAACCTGAGGCTAGGAGTGGGGCTTGGGGGCCTCCCCCCAGTGCAGCGCGGAGACCCTGCCCATCCCCCTGCCTCCCCTCCCCTCCCACCCGGCTCCGACCTCCGACCTCTGAGCACCCTGGCCCTGCAAATCCTGCTAGAGTAAGCTTTAGTACTGGCAGAGCCTCCAAGGAAGGGAGGGGGGAGAACAAAGGCCCAGCCCCTCCCAGCTTCCTCCCTCCCCAGCCCCAAGGACACAAGGCCTGCGAGGCCTGCGGGGACAGGCTGACAGGGCTCAGGGCTCACAGAGCCCTGCCCCAGCCCTCCTGCGCCTCCTGTGGCCCCCACCCTGACGGCAACAGCGGGCTGCACCTGCCTGCTCACCCTCCAGCTTGGCTCCGCTCTGCCCATGCCCCAGCCCCCACCCGGCCCCACCTGTCCAAATCCTTCCAGGCCCAGGGTAGGAAAGCCACACCACCTTTTCCTCGGAGCCTCTGCTGAAGCTCCTGCCCGGGCCCTGAGCACACTTGGGCTAGGCCCCTCCTCTAGCCCCCGACATACTGGGGGCTTTTGGGGGGACCCCTGAATCTGCCCCATTTGACTGTGGGCACCCTGGGGCCAGGGTGTGTCTGGTTCAGAGCCTGGGGTGCAGGACAGGCTTGGGGATGCTGCTGGCTGGGTGGGTAGGTGAATGGAGGGACAGACAGACAAGTGGACAGGTGGGGTGGAAGCCTCGAGTCCCGGGGTGGCTTGTCTCTTTGCAGGCGGGATTTGCAGCTCCTGGGCACAGAACCTACACCCCTCTGCTTCCGCAGCAGCTCCCAAATCGCGGCCAGATCCACCGAGGGAGGGTGGTCTTGTGTACCAGGGCCGCTGAAACAAAGCAGCACACCCTGGGGGGGTGCTTAGGGCCACAGGAGTTGCTTCTCCTATCCCTGCAGAGCCCGGAAGCCCTAGAACCAGGTGCCGGTCGGCCACACCTTCTGGAAGCCCTGGGGAGAACCTGTTCCGTCTCTCTGGCTTCTGGCGGTGGTGCACAGCAGTCCTTGGTGCTCCTGGGCTGGTGGCTGCATCACGCCAATCCCCGCCTCTGGGGTCACATGGCCTTCTCCCCTGCGCCTGCCTGCGCCAGGCTTCCTCTTCCCCTAAGGACACCGGTCATTTGGAGTAGCACCTCCGCAATCCAGTCTGACCCCATCCTAACTCATCACATCTTCAAAGACCGTATTTCCAAATAAGGTCACATGGGGGACAGGACTTGCACATGACTTTTTGGGGTCCACAATTCAAGCCTTAACAAAGAGGAAGACAGCAACGTCAGTCTATGTTTCAGAGGAAGAGCCTGAGGTCAGAGAGAAGCAAAGACAAACCCAGGATCATGCAACAAGCAGGGCTCCTTTGAGCTGAGATTCTGACCCCTGTGCCTTGGTCCAGCCTGAGACCCTCCTCCCACTGTGCCCTGGATCTGGCTCCAGTGACATGGACACGGGGTCGTGACTGGGGCAGGGGGTCATGCTTGGGCCTGGCAGGAACCGGCCCAGCCATGCCCCATTGCCCTACCCCGCTTTTGACCGCTGCACAAACTAACCATTCTTGGCAAGACAAAGGCCAGCTGGAGCAGGGTAGCTCTGGGTCTCCCTGGTGGGTGTCTGGTCTCTGCAGGCTCGTCATTAAGGGGGTTTGGCTGGCCTGGGCTCTGCTGCTGGTGACTGCAAATCCGATTAGCCCCCTCCAGCCCACTGCCAGCCCACCGCCAGCCGGCCCCAGCACCAGGGCACCAGTGAGAGATGTAGCTGCCAGGCTGAGGCCTATGGCCCTCGAGGTGTAGACAAAGCCTCCTTTGCCGGGGGGTCAGGGGTATGCCACCTCTCCTCACTGGGCAAGACCAACAGTTTGTTGGGCTGAGGTGGTATTTGGAAATGCTCCCAGCACAGAGGCGGCCCCTGGGAGTGCCACAGGCTTCAGCCTCTGCCACCATCCACCCACCCATCCATCCATCCACCCATCCACCCATCCATCCATCCATCCATCCTTCCATTCATCTACTCATCCACCCATCCACCCATCCGTCCACCCACCCATCCACCCACCCACACATCTACCCATCCACACATTCACCTACCCACCCATCCATCCACACATCTACCCATCCTTCCACCCACCCACACATCCATCCATCCATCCATCCATCCATCCATCCATCCATCCATCCATTCATCTACTCACCCATTCATCTACTCATCCATCCATCCACCCACCCACCCACCCTTCCACCCACCCATTCAGCAAATGCCTATCAAGCACCTAATATGTGCTGGGCACTGCCCTAGGCTCTGGAGCACAGTTGTGAATAACACAGTGTTTCTGCTCTCACGTGGCTGGCACCCGGCCATCCTCCCAGCCATCCACATGCCAGCTCTCTGACTGTCCACCTGTCCATCTGTCCACACATTCTCTTACTCATCTGTTCAACCAATGTTCACTGAGCAACTACTTTATGTGAGAAACAACACGTGGCCCCTGCACCTTTGGAGTTCCCAGACTAGTTGGGATGGCAGACAGGCAAATGGGCAGTTCCCATCAGCGTGGGATGGCTCCCAGGAATGGGTGAAGACTTCCTGGGAGAGGCAGCCCGAGCCAGCCTCGAAGGTGTGCCTGTGGAGCACCAGCCCCAAGCCAGCCCAGATGTGGGTGGGAAGAGAGTGAGGCAAATCCTGACGCCCACAGAGAAGGCAGCAAGGCTCAGACCACACAGCATGTGGGTGGGCGGGCCGGGCTGGGGGCTCCTGTCACAGCTGGGGGCTGCCTGGTCTTATGAGGGGTTGCAGTAATCAGACTCAGCTGCTGCTTGCTCTAGCTACTGTCCTGCCTGAGAGGCCGTGCTAAGCTTAGATGCCAACTCTTTTCCATGCCCAGAGGCCATGGAGGGAGATCCAGAGTCCCAGGCTGGGACCCTCCCTGAGCCATTTTGTGCTTGCCACTGGGTAGGGGGCCCTTGGCCCAGCAACACTTAGGAGCCCCCCCCCAGCTCTTTCGAGGTGCCCTCAGCCGCTGGAGAGTGGGCTTCCTTCTGGGTGTCAGCCCAGGAAGGTCAGCTCCAGGTTCACCTCCCTGCTGCCTCTCCTGGCTGTGGAGTCGGGGGGTGGAGGGGGAGCACCCGCCTTCTCTGGGCCTCTGCTGCTTGTTGCACTGAGGGATGGGCCGTCTCAGATGACTTCGTGCTGAGTTAATGGGTCACTCTTTATGTCTCCACGGATCTTCCCAGGACCATGAAGGAGGGCAGCAGCCCCAAGAAACTGCCCAGGGGAGGGCGGGCAGGTGGCCACCTGCTGGAACTGGCCCTGCCAGCGGGGAGCCCCAGGCTGGACCCTGGCTGGAGACCTGAGCGTGGAAGGAAACACAGGGGCAGAGAAGGTCCCGAAGGGCGGCCGGCAGCGCAGGGCAGCCTGGCTGGTCACGGGCGTCCCCACCCTGTGGGCCAGCTCTCCACCCAACCTCCAGGAGCAAGGGTCTCATGCCTTCAGGGCTCCGGGCTGCCCAGGAGCCCCCTGGAGGGGCTGAGCGGAGGTCAGTGGTCCAGGAAGCAGATAAGCCCCCCAGCCTTGGGCAGAGGGGCAGGGCCTGGGTCGGGGGGGTGGGCCGCATGCCTCTCAGTCTGCTCTATTGCCGCTGAGTGCCACTGGGACCGATGGAAGTGCTAACCTCGTGTTCTGGGTGAGAAAACCGGAGCCCAGAGAGGCAAACTCACAGGTCTGAGGTCTTAAAGCTGGGAAGGGGCCCCTCTGGGGTGTGAGGGTGAGCATTCTGGCTCCAGAAGCCCTTCACCCCAGGCTGCAGCCCCCAGGGGTTTCCCGGGGCCCCAGGCCAGCTCTTCCCCAGCCCCTCCTCAGCTCCCCATTTTCCATCTCGTATTGAGTATCCCCCCACACCCCCCAGGAAGGTTGTTTGGCCCAGTAGAGGGAGACTTTTGGCCTGGAGGGGACTAGGGGGCTGGGGGCCTCAGGCTGGAGCTGGGAGGAAGGGGGCCGAGGCAGCTGGGCCGGCCACCCCCTATAGTTTTCAGACCTCGGAGTCACCACGAAATTCCAATCTCCTGACAGCAAAGAAATTGAATCACTCTTGCCAAAGCCTGCGGTCCGCATAAGAATGCCGCCAGGCTCTGTCCCTCGGTTCCCAGACAAGGCGGCTGCCACGGAGTACCCCGCTCCTATGGAAGCCTGGCTGCAGCGAGTGCCCGTGTCCCCCGCCAAGCCGTTCCCCTGGTGCAACGCAGCGGGACGAGGAGCCTCCACTTGTTTTCTGTGCAATAGGCAGGACGCAGCCGGAGCCTGGGCAGGGCTGGACCTGCAGGGCTGGCGCCCAGGACGCTGACAGGAGGCCCGAGGGTCAGGACTGTCACCCCCTGCTCTTTCCAGCCTCTTGCAGGGTCCTCAGCACCTGCAAGCGTCCACTAACCACTCACGCCATTGACTGAAATCCAGCTATGGGGCACGGCCCGTGCAAAGACTTGGAGGCTTGGTGGTATGTGGGCTGCTGGGAGCAGGATGAGGAATTGCAAGGGGCAGTAAGAATGGGGCTGAGACTCCGTCCAAAGTGCCGTGGCCATCCAGCTGGAGCTTGAACCCAAGGCAATGGGGAGCCACGTGGGATTCTGATGGGAGAGAAGCATTATGACTGGCGCCATCTGGGTGCCGAGTTTAGAACACAGAGCAGGTAGGCCTGGGGCAGGGAGACCAGGCAGCCTGCGTGGTCCAGGCCAGGGAGGATGGTGGTGTCAGAGGCTCAGTCTGGAAGCAGTTCAGATATGCGAGTCAGGACTTGGCGATGGGGTGAACGCCACGGACGCACGGGCATTCCTCAGACCTGGAGCTGGTGCTGGGGCTGAGTGGATGAGTGGGGGGCTGCCCATCCAGCTGTCTGGTCCTTGCCCCCTGCCATTCCCACCCTCTGCAGCTGCCTGCACGCTCCAGGCCCAGCTCACGCTGACAGGGGAGGGGTTTATGGCAGGAGGTGACGCCATGGGAGACTTGTCACTTGGGCACAGCCAGCACCATCTGCTCTGGCATCTGCCTGTTGAGGTGGTGCCTGCTAATTACCTGGGGGTGGGGGAGATGAGGCCTGGGAACCCCAGCCCCTACCCCACTCCATCACAGAGGGGCTGGGGCACCCAGGTCTCTAAGTCCCCTTGATGTACTAAGCTGCACTTGCAGAGGTGGGAGAGTCTGACCAGTGGGGCCAGGCCTCCCCATCTGTCCCTTCAACCTTTATTGAGCACCTACTGTGTGCCAGCCTCCATTCTTGGTGATGAATAAGCTGTAGGAGTTGGTGCAGGATGCAGTAACTGAACTCAGCCCTCCAGGCGCAGCCGGCAGAGACTGGGGAAGGGGGGGGGCACCAGTTTAGTGGTCTCAAGGGCTTCCCTGGAGGGTACATGGGAGTCGTGCAGGACCGGGAGGAGGAGGTGCAGCCAGGCGGAGAGCCGCCCCCCGCCGCGTTTCCGGAAGACGCCGGGGGCAGGGGCTTCGGACCCTGCTCCCGCGCCAAGGGTGGGTGGGAGGGGGGCCCTAGGCCACTTCCAGGCCCCTCTCGCCTCATCCCCCAACCCCGGCCGCGAGCGCACATTCCTGCCGCCCCCGCTCGTGCAGGGGGGCGGCCCGGGCCCGTGGGAAGGGCCGGGGATGGGCCGCCGTGTGCCACGGAGGCGGGGCGGGAGTCCAGCTGGGCCACATCTGGCCAGAGCGTGGAGAGACCAAACGGGACAGAAGGCGGCCTTTCATCCCCGGCGGGGCGGGGCGGCCCAGTGTCTCCGCGCCACGGGGCGCCTGGAGGATTTCGGGGGACCAGGGACGCCCTCTCCAAGCCAGGAGCGAGCCGATCCACCGCACCCACCCTGGCCCCCGACAGAGGGCCAGGACCGAGGAAACCAGCCCCGGGCCGAGGGTGGGTTTCGTACCCGTGCGTTCTCGCTAGAACTGGTGTCGCCACCTGCGGCACAGGTGCCTAAACCCCAGAGTGACCGCGGCGGCCCCTGACCGAGCGCTCGGGAGAGCCAGGCACCGCACCCAGGTCGCGGGGCCCGCACCCTCCCCGGGGACCCCGCCGCCGCCCGGAGAGGAAGCGGGCTCCGAGGGGCGGGCGCACGGCGGGGAAGCAGGGCGTCCCCTCGTCCGCGCCCGAAGGCCTCGCCCGCCACCTCGGCCCAGGCCGGCGCACGGGGGCAGCCCGGCCGGCTCCGGGTCCGCGCGGGCCCCAGGGAGCCCGCGGCCGCGTGCACGTGCGCAGAGGGCCGCGGAGCCGGCGCTGCCCAGCCCCCAGCCGCGGCCCCACGTGGGCGGCTGCCGGACGGGGGCTGGGGCGGCGCCCTGGCGGGGGAGCCGCGGAGTCCGCGGCGGGGGCGGGGTCTCGCCCGGGCCCCTCCCCCGGGGCGGGGCCGGGCGGGGCGTTATTAGGGTGGCGGGCCGGGCGGCGCGAGGCTGGACGGCGCGGGCAGAGGCGGGCAGCGGCGCGCGGGGCAGCGAGCCGCCCGCCCCTCGGAGCCCGCTTCCTCTCCGGGCGGCGGCGGGGTCC
>JAKSZT010054163.1:1327737-1366289 GCA_026826555.1 Tolypeutes matacus
GGGGGCGGCCCCGGGGGCGGCGGCGGCGCCCGCCGTGCGGGCCCGCGAGGTGCACAGCCTGTCGGAGTACTTCAGCCTGCTGACCCGCACGCGCCGAGAGGCGGGCCCCCCGCCCGGGGGCGCCCCCCGCCCCGCCGACGGCCGCCCGCGGCCCCCCGCAGAGTCGCTCGGGCCCCGCGACGTGTTCATCGCGGTCAAGACCACCAAGAAATTCCACCGCGCGCGCCTCGACCTGCTGCTCGAGACGTGGATCTCGCGCCACAAGGAGATGGTGAGCCCCGCGGGCGCGCCGCCGGGTCCCTGTGCTGCCTCGCGTTCCAGCCTCTGGGAGGGTGGGGGGCGGCGGCGCCGCCCCCTTTTAGCCCAGCCTGCCTGGCGGGCTCACTCCGCGGAGCAGATGTGCCGGTGGCCGTGGGGCCGGGACGCCCTGGGCGGGGCGGTTCACCCTCCGCCAGCCTCCACGTCGGGGTCTCCTTGCCCCCGGCTCGTCTAGTGCAGGGCGTCCTTGTCCCGGCGGCGGGCGGCTCTGGGACTCCTGGGTCACGGCGTCCACCCTGGGCTCAGGCCCTCCTTTGGGAGGAGAGTCTTCCCTTGGAGGCGGGGTGGGGACCTCAGGCTTTGCTGTGGGGGTCAGTCTGGGGCCTACATCTCAAGCAAAGAGCGCAGCGGGCCCTGAGGGCCGGCGGAGAGCCGCTGGGCCCGCAGACCCGCGATTGTGGCCCGACTGCGCGGCGCATGCCGCCAGGACACGCCCCACTTTGAAAATCTCCCTGCAGGCTGCAGCGGCTGGACGGTTGGGATGGGCGGTTCGGGCAGAGTGCAGGCCGACGAGGGGGGGGCAGTGGGGCAGCACCCCCTGGCTGAAGCCATTTGGCGCGAAGGAGGGGCCCTCGGGTGGGGGTGGGCCCTTGGAGAAGACCTGCTCTTCCCTGCCTGTTCAAATCCTGGGACCCTGGCGGTAGCCTGGGGTCTTCTGGCCTGGCTGGGACCCTACTTGTGGGCAGGGTCCTATCCGGTGCTGGCATGAGGAGGGGGCCCTAGGAACCCCAGGGTAGCCTCCTGGGAACACAGCGTCCCTTTCCCAGGGGCTTGGGAAGCCTGCGGGAGGGGGCGGTGGTTTTGTTTGGGGGCCGGGCCATTAGGATTACCAGCGCTGGCGGCTCTCACGCTGGCCCCTTGGGCAAGGTAACAAAGCCCCTTTCTCCAGCGGAGAAAGGCGTCCAGCCCCTTGTGCGCAGCTCTGCGCTCCATGGGAACCGCCGCCGGCGCGCTGGCCACTCAGGTTGCCTGGCGATGAGGGGCCGACAGGGCCCCCCCATCTCCCTGACTGACAGCCCATGGGCTCCGTCCCGGAGCCAGTCTCCCTCCCCTGTCCCCCTCTCGGCGCTCTGCCTCTCTGCTGTGTGACACCAGGCAGCATTCTGCCTTCTCTGGGCTATCCTCAGCTCTGAGGACTTCTTATTTGGGGCATTTGAGGGTTCTGTCCAGCAGAGGGGATGTGGTCAGAGAGTCTCAGGTACCAGTCTCAGCTATCCAAGGTGATCCTGGGCAATACCTTAGGTCTCTCTGGTCTTCAGTCTTCTCTTTTCTGAAACAGAGAAAACATTGCTTTTCTGATAGGGTGTTGCAAGTGAGGTCTGGTAAAGCCTGGAGACAGGGGTGAGCCTAGAAGATGCTCAGGCTAGGGGTCAGAGGGCCATCACTCCCCCTGGGCCCTGAGGTCCCTGCCAGAGGGTCACCCAATGATTGGTTTCTCCCTAGCTCATCTCACCCAGCAGAGGCTGACTCTGCCCCCGGCTTCAGTTATGTGTACACAGCAAACAAGAGCTTCTCTGGCAGTGCATTGTGGGGAAAGGGCCCTTGAAACTGACACCATGGAGGGTCCTCTTTTCCCAGCCCTCTGCTGGGTTCAGGACGCCCAGGGTGATTCTGACCCAATATGATGAGGGTGACACAAGGAGGACAGGACTGTGGGGGGGAGGTGGATCAAGACAGGCCATGTGAGCTGGAAGTGTGCGTCTGACCAATGGTGGGGGAGGGAGGAGTGTACCAGGGAAGGCTTCCTGGAGGCGGTGCCATTTAAGCTGGAACAAGAATAGAAAATGCCTGGAAAGGCATGCCAGCATAGGGGTTGTGCAAGGAACGCCCAGCAGTTTGGGGGGTTTGGGGCACAACGGGGCGGCCTTAGAGGTCAGCGATGAGGACCTGGGCCTTTGGCCCACATGGTCCCCCACCCCCACCGGAGCAGGCCCAGGCTACAGCCCCTGCCACCACCGCAGCGGCCACAATTGGGGGGGAGAGGACTGGCATCCTGTGTTTCTTTGAATCGCGGCTCCAGGAACAATGCTGCTTCCTGTGGGCCCCCCCCCTGCCTGCAGCCAGCCCTGCTGCCCTCTGCTCTTCCTCCACCAGCTTCTGTAGGGAAGTGGGGGGAGCCCTGGGGGTCTTTGTCCCTGGAAAGCGTGGGGCTGGGCAGGGCTGGCTGGTGCCTGCACCTCTGTGGGCCTCAGTTTCCCCCCTTGTCCAATGCAGAGAAGAACAGTGCCCACGTAGCAGGGCTACTATGAGATGAAGGAAGAGCAGCCCTCCTGGGCGGTGCTTTGCGCTCAGCTCAGCACACAGGAGCACTTGTCGCACCCATTATACAGAGGAGGAAACAGGCGCAGGCAGGGGGGAGGCCGAGCAGCCCTGCCCCTCTCCGGGGGGCCCCCTCAGCCCCGCCCTCCCCAGGCTGCCTCCTGCTCCCTGAGCGGAACAAAGGTGACTTTAATCTCTGTAGCCTTGGGCTGGGTTTTTAGGGCGCCAGCGCCAGCACCATGCGGGAGAGTAGTCCCCACTTGATCTCATTAAGAAAGCATTTTCCTTTTAATCCAGCGCCGGCAGCGGCGTCTGCTCGGGCCGGCCCTGCTGCCTCCCACGGCATTCCTGGGCTGAGACACTGGGGAAAAGGCAGGGGGCGAGTCTGTGCGTGCGGGGCCGCCTCTGGGTGCCTGCTGGCTCCGGGGGTGGGGGTGCAGGTGGAGAAGGTGCAGACGGAGCGAGCTGACCCCCTTATCCAGGTCCACAATCCGAAGCTGGGTCCTCCCCTGAGCATGAGCCAGGAGCTGGGGTCAGGCTGGGCAAGGAGCTGCCCAGGGGAGGGTGGGCACTCCTTCTGGGCTTGGGGTGCATCCCAGGTCCTGGGGTCTTGCCGTACACCAACCACACTGGAGTCTTCCTCAGATCCCTTTGTGCACAGGGGGAAACTGAGGCCTGGCAGGTGGAGGTGGGGCTTTGCTCAGGCGGGTGGCACGCGCTGGGCAGAGGAAGGAGTGTTCCCCGTGTGCCAATCAGCCCGGGCGGGCGCGGGCAGCTCCTCGCCCTGCCTCACTGGCCCCGGCCTCTTCCTCGGTGTGATGGTGGCAGAGGTGGCCCAGGTGGCGCCACGCCGCGGCCTTGGGTAGGGTGGTCTGCGAGCCTGGGGCTCCTGGCTGTGCAAGGAGGGCTGGGGGCTCCAAGCTGCATGCTGGGGGGCAGGGGTGGAGCTGGGCCCTGGCACAAGCCCCGGTGGCTTCACACAGTAGTAGAGGCCACTGAGGTCCCAGGAGGGTCACGCAGCCGGGAAGGGACAGGGCTATGCTGCAGGGTGGCAGCGGCAGTGGCCCCGTTAACCAGGCCAGCTGTATGGTAATGGGCAGCACGGCCACTCCCGCTTAACTCGGCCGAGTTAAGGCCTGCACGCCCCGCCCGGGACAAAGCAGGGGGGACAAGGCCTGCCCATTCATCCCCCCTCCGGGCCTTTGTCTGCTGGGGCTTGGCAGCCGCCCAGCGAAGGCCTTTGTCCCCGAGCGATTGAGGCTCAAAGCTGGCCCTCCCTGCCTGGGCCCGGGCTGGGCGCTGTGTCAATAAGGGTGTGTGCTCACCAGGTGCGTGGGGCAGGCCTGGAGCCGGTTACCTGGCAGGCGGGCTGAGGGCCCCACCTGGCTCGTGCCGGCACAGCTGCCTGGGTGACCTTGGGCCCGGCTGTCAGGAGCGGGGGTGGGGGCCTTGGGGCCCGCTCTGTGCACGTGGGGAAACTGAGGCCCAGAGAAGGCTGGGGAGTGGGGTGTGCCTGCGCCACAGCCGCCAAAGCTCCAGGTGGTGCAGGTCAGACAGGAGCTGCCTGCTCAAGGCTGTGCCACTTCTTTCAGACGTTCATCTTCACGGATGGGGACGACGAAGTCCTGGCCAGGTACACAGGTGAGCCCCGGCCCTGGGGGGAGGAGAGGGCAGTTCTGCTCCCGGGGGGCCTATTGTGGAGGGTCTGCTCCAGGTTTGCTCAAGCCCCGGCCTCTCTTACTCCATTCTCATGCAAATGAGGCCCTTTCTGTCCTGGGTCCCTTTGAGTTGCCGCAACAGGTGGCTGTGGAGCTGGGAAAGAACTGGAGTAGGGGGTGGTGGAATAGGAGGCGGGGCCATCTGGGTTGGTGGGGGCGGGGACGTTTCCGTCCCCTGGGGCAGGCGGCCCCTCTGCTCGATCCCCCCCAGCCGGTTCAGACCCTCTCACTCTCGCACCCGCCCCCTGCAGGCAACGTGATCAACACGAACTGTTCGGCCGCACACAGTCGCCAGGCGCTGTCCTGCAAGATGGCCGTGGAGTACGACCGCTTCATTGAGTCGGGCAGGAAGTGAGTGCGGGGCTTCGGGGGCCCCCGGGAACCCCCACTCCCGTGCTGGCGGTGTGGCCCGGGTGCCCGCCCTGACGCCCACCTGGCCCGCAGGTGGTTCTGCCACGTGGACGATGACAACTATGTGAACGTGCGGGCCCTACTGCGGCTGCTGGCGAGCTTCCCGCACGTGCGGGACGTGTACATCGGCAAGCCCAGCCTCGACCGGCCTATCCAGGCCACCGAGAGGGTGGGCGAGAGCAGCGTGGTGAGTGCCCGCGGGGGCGGGGCCAGGGGCGGGAGGCGGCCCTGCAGCCTGGGGGCCGGGGCGGGGGTCCTGGCCTCACGCCGCCCCCTCCTGCAGCGCCCTGTGCACTTCTGGTTTGCTACTGGCGGAGCCGGCTTCTGCGTCAGCCGTGGGCTCGCCCTCAGGATGAGCCCGTGGGCCAGGTGGGTGCTGCCCCCAGCTGGGGGGCCATGTGCAGGGCGGGGCAGGGGCCAGCCACTCCCCTCCATGCTGTGGGCGGCCCCCACCCCACTCACTCCGCCCACCCCCCACCCCCACAGCGGGGGCCACTTCGTGAGCACGGCCGAGCGCATCCGCCTGCCGGACGACTGCACAGTGGGCTACATCGTGGAGGCCCTGCTGGGCGTGCCCCTCATCCGCAGCGGCCTCTTCCACTCCCACCTGGAGAACCTGCAGCAGGTGCCCACCTCCGAGCTCCACGAGCAGGTGCGCCTGTGACCGCCAGAAATGCTGGGATGGGCCGCGAGGGAGAGGCTCCGAGAGAAGAGTGCTGGGTGGGGGGTGCCTTCAGGGCTTCTGGCCTGCAGAGCTTCTACCGCCCTGTGCCCATGCCAGCTGGGGCAGTGCTGGAGGCCTCGGGGCTCAGCGCCTGCTGGCTGGGAAGCCAGGGCCTGTCAGCGTCACCCCGTCCCTCTCCCCACAGGTGACCCTGAGCTATGGCATGTTTGAGAACAAGCGAAACACCGTCCATTTGAAGGGGGCCTTCTCAGTGGAAGCCGACCCATCCAGGTGAGGAAACTGAGGCCCAGAGAGAGGCTTGGGGAACTGCCCCAGGGGTCTGGGACTACTAGAGCTGGGAGTTCCTTGAGCAGTGGGGAGGACTATATAGCAGCCTCCCCAGGTGCCCTGCCCAGCCTGGGGCCTGGAAATGGGGGCTCCACCCCCCACCCCCCCACAGACCAGCCCCTGCCTGTCCCCACAGGTTCCGCTCCATCCACTGCCTCCTGTATCCGGACACGCCCTGGTGTCCCCACACCACCGTCTTCTAGCAGCCACAGCTGACCCCGGGCGCCCCTGGTATCCAAAGGGCTCGGGGATCCCTGTGGCACTGCCCTGGCCTTGGCATTCGAGGCTCCGTGGGCTGTGCTTGTGGGCGTGAATCAGGTGCCCGCCTGTGGAGCAGACTGCTGGGCAGTTCTGTTCCATGGAGGAGCCGCAGATCTGCCGGCCTGTCTGCTTTCCAGTCCTCGCAGCTCGTAGCCCACCTTGGAAGAAGGTTCTGTGTGTCGATAGTTACCTTGAGGGCAGTGGCATTACTGTTTCTCAACCTCTTTTAAAAGGCGGGGCTGGGCCAGGTGTGCACAGGTATGGCCAGGTGCCTCTCTGCCTGCTCAGTGCCTGCATCCTGGAATCCTGGCCCCCTTCCTCGGGACCCCCAGTTACAGCCGAGCTATGTTCAGTCCAGGGGAAGCTGGTTTTGGGGGTGAGTGGCCAAGTCCTCTGTCCCCACTGGGCTCTGCGGCCCAGGGTGACAAGCAGTAGCCACTGCCAGCATTCAGCAGCCCAATCAGCCCCATGGCGTCCAGCCGGGGTGATTGGTGGCTCCTGCCCAGCCCTCCTGGCTGGGGGTCTCCCCTGGTCCCCTCCATGTCTGGGCGAGCAGAGCTGCACGTTTTATCTACTCTTCCAAGTAGAAGAAAAGTCGCCCATAGTGGGCGTGCCTGTAAATATTGTGACAGTATTTTTTTACTGTGCTGTTTTTTTCAAAAGGGGATGGGTAAAAAAAAAAGGGTGTTTTTTTTTTTTGTGTGTGTGTGTGTGTTTTTGTGGGAGGGTGTGTTATTTTATCTTTTCTGTGGATCAGAAAAAGCAGAAGCCAAATTTTGGGTAACCTTTGTTTTTAAAGCTGAAATGGAAATGTCTTAATGCTCTTATTTATGTGTTCCAGTATCTGGAACCTTCCCAGGCCTGCCTTCTCCTGCATAGCCTCTGTGTGGGTGCTGGGCCCAGTGTGGCCAGCCTGTCCTGTGATGTGTTCCGTTTTTCTTTTTACAAAGACATAGTTAGGAAGTCGAGTGATAAGGGACAAGCTCTCAGGGAACCGAAGTGTTGTTGCTATGGTGACAGCTTTGTTTTGAATAAAGGAGCTCTTTGCGGTAATACCGGGGCTCCTGGTCTTGGCTGGAAGTTGGGCCTGAGCCTCAGGTTCCGGGGGTCTGGGGGCTTGGCCTGGTTTGCACCCACATTTGGTAGGTGGGTGGAAGTCCCTCTGAGCAAGCTGTTTCGGAAGGCACCTTGAGATAGAAATCACACTCGCAGGTGCCTGCGCAGATGCAGCCAGCCCAGGACCCAACCGGCCCAGAGCCCCCTGGTGCAGTCAGGGTGGCTAGAGGTGGGGGCCTCTGGCAGGTCTGAAGTGCCCGGAGCCCCAGCCCGTGGGGGAGTCCAAGGGACAGTGGGGGCTCACACCTGGCCTGGGACCTCCTTACCTGGTTCATTCCTATCAGAGACATGCAGAGCTGTTGGGCCTGTCCCATGTTGCAGGTGGGGAAACAGGCTCAGAGGGGCCAGCACCCCAAGGCCGTGCAGCCCGACTGGGGGGCAGTGAAGAGCTTTGCTGGCTGCGCTCCTGTGCCTTCCTTCCCTGCCTGTAAAGTCGTGCAGCCCTCCTCCCGCCTCATGGAGGGGGCCTGTGTCCTGCACGCCCCACCCCCCCCCCCCCCAAGCTACACCAAGCCCAAGAGACCCCACGGGATCCAGCCCATTCTTGTTTTCTGGAGAAAGTGGCAGCTTGGTGTCTCCTGCAAATAAAGCCTGTGGGGGTTGGCAGGCATGGGGGAGGGGCCACTGGCAGCCTCCAGCTGGGGAATCCCCTTTGCACCCCACTTCCAGGCACCCCCCATTCCCGGCAGCCTCGGGGCAGCCCTCACTTCCTCTTGGGCCACTTGCACAGTCAGAAGGCACTTCCGCAAATGGAGCCCCAGACACCTCCCGGCAGCCTCCCCCATCGGGTGCTACCCCCAGCCTCTGCCCTCTAGCTGCCCCCACAGATGCGCTTCTCTTTCTCCTGCTTTGTACAGATGAGCCTTTTTGTCTCCGTGCCCCTCTCTGCTCCAAGCTCATAGATAACAGACAACAGAAAGCAGGTGGAGTGTGTCTTGCTGCTCCCTTCCCTCACGGCTATGACCTTCAGCCCTGGGGTCCCGCCCCAAGTCCACAGCAGGTGCTCACACACTTGATGTCTGGGAGGCCACTGGCCAGAGCCTGACCCCACCTTGGCCTTAGCCAAGCCAAGTCGGGGCATGGGCCTTGCCACGAGGGGCAGCATGAGGGCAAGGAGGGCCCCCCAGTCTCACCCATGTGCCGGGCCCCGGGGCGGCTGTGTAGACCCGTCTTAGAGACAACCTGAAACTTGCAGCGGGCAGTCAGCAGGGCAGCTTCTGCCCGCGGCTGGACCCCAGGGCCCCTTCCTGCCGGCGCTGAGTCAGAAGGTCTGGGGCAGGGAGCGGCAACTACCGACGCTGGCCCAGGGGGCCAGGGGGAGATGGGGTCCAGAGAGGGGCAGTGGCCCTGCTCACCTGATGGGGGAGAGGGTAGTGTAGGAGACCCCGTGCTCAGGAGGGTCACCAGGGCCCAGGCGGCCCCCCTCCTTCCCTGGGAGGCCCCAGAAGGGGAAGCAGGTTCAGGAGGGCCTCGGGGCTGGGGCAGCATGACCCTGCACCCTGGGGCTGAGGAGGGGGCCGCCCTCCAGAAGGGGAGGTAGGAGGCAGCCTCACTACTCTCCCGCAGGCCAGCGGCTTTATCCTCCTGGCCCTGGGGCCGAGGGAAGTCTTCGTTCCCCAGCCCGGGCCCAGCCAGCCACCCCTCCCAGCTACTGATCACTCACGGGGTTTCTGAAAGTAAAAAGGGAAACCACAGCACTGGGGGCTGCTGGGCGCCCACCTCCACTGCGCGGGCGGCTGTCCAGAGCTGAGGCCGAGCGGGGTCTGGGGAGGGGTGAGGAGGGGTGGGGAGGGGAGGGGAGGGTGGGGTAGGCCAGGGTGGGAGCCCCCCGTGTCCCTTCACCTGGGGCAGTCCTGGTGGGCTTCCTGGGAGAGGGGCATCTGAGCGGGCACCGGAGGGCTTTGCAGAGGTGGGGTGTCCAGGTGCACAGCCTGGGGGCCTCGGGGCCTGGGAGGTGGGCTGAGCCTGGCCAGGGTCTCCACGCGCTCCCTGCACCCAGCCCAAGCAGCAGCAGGGGAGCAGGGCTTTCCCGCAAGGCCCCCAGGTGCACCACCGCAGGCCCACCTGCTGGCCACCAGTCCCGGCCTCAGAGGTCCTCGCGTTGGCCCCTTCCCCACCCCGGTGGCCCTTTCCCACCCTGCTCTGAGCCCAGGGCTGGACACAGAGGGCCCCGATACAGTCTCAGGAGGGGACACGGGGATGCTGAGGTTACCCAGATGATGCTGTCGCGCTGAGCTTGGAGGCTCCAAGACTAGGCTGCTTCCCCACGGGCCCCCTGCTGCCCCTGCTCCTCGTCCTGACAGATCCCCTCCCCGCACAGCGGCCCTCGGGCGCCAGCTGGTGGCGGTCGCTGGTGGTCTCTCACCCAGCCCTGAATCCCATCTTTCCCAGGGCCCTCCCCTAAATCCAGGGGCACAGCCCCCAACGTCAGGGAGGAGGAGACGCTCTTTGCAGCCGTGTGGACCTTTCAAAGTCCACACTGGATTTAAAATCGTCACCATAAGGTTTGCACTGTACGTGTGATGCCGAGAAGCGAGCTTGAATGGCATAGCCGCTGGGAACCGGCCCGGGGTTCCCCTCCTGCCCTCCAGCCCTTGCTCTGGGCACCTCCTGGCCTGAGTGGCCGGACCCCACCCTGCGCTAGCGGGGGTGTCACAGCCGATGCCAGCCCAGCCGCATCCCGCCACCCGGTAACGTACAGGAATGCAGATTCCCTGCCATGTCAGACCCTGCGGGAGTGGGGTCGGCACTGTTATTTTTTAATTGTGGAAAGATACCCGTAACATAAAAGTTGACGTTTTCACCGTTTTTAAAGTGTGCAATATGACGGCAGTTGGGCCGCCATCACCATCTTCTGGCGGATTCTGGAACCTGGTCCCGGGAACCCACCACCTCAACGCCCTGCCAGGCTCTTTCTCTCCTATCAGCCTAGAGACCTCCTCACTGCCGCGCCCCCACCTCCCCCAGACCCCGCAGCAGTCCTTCTCGGGTCCCAGGTGTCATGGCCTGCTGCCCCCCCATGACTGCAGCTCCAGCAAACCCGTGTTCATTCGAGGTAGCCTCCATGTCCGTGGAGGAGTCCTCCCCACGCGCCTGGCCCCCTCCCTCAAGCCACAGTGGCAGCCCTCCACGACCGCAGGCTCAGGCATTCCTCTCTCTGCCGCCGGCCCACTCCCTCCAACATCCTGACCCCAACAGCCCTTGGATCCTGCTTGCTAGCGACCCCATGCCTCACCACCCTCACCGGCGGGCTTTTCCTCGCTGCTTACCCGGCTGAAATCCCAGGGCCAGGCATGGGAGTCCACCCCTTGCACGCACCTTCATCTGCCCTGGTATACCTGCCCTCCCCACACTGCACCTATACCTGGGCAGCCAGATGTGGCTGGAGCCGAAGCTTTGCCAGCTGGCCAGCCTCACGTCGAATTCTAGGCTGTGAACCTCAAGGGGTCCCAATGGCAGCCCCACCACCCCAACCCCAGGCTCACACCTTCTTCTCCCTCCTCAAACCCCAAGCACCTCCTCCCCCAGCCCCACTCCCTGCTGACAATCTTGCTTCCTATTCCTTGAGAAAATAGCTGCCAGAGAAGACCTTCCATGGACAACCCCCACAACCCCCAGTACCTGCCCTGGTGCCCGCAACCCCTAAGCAACTGAAGACGAGGACCCACGTTCCTGTCGAGCCACCTCCCCATGTGTGACCCAGACCCCAGCCCTCTTGGCTACTCAAGACCATCACTCTGCCAACGAGTTCTCCGCTCTTCTCACCTACGTCAATTTGCTCTCTGCTGGATCATTCCTTACAGACAAGCTGTCAGCTCCCCATCTTAAAATGTGCACACCTTTATAGCTGTGAGTGTCTGTATTTTAAAAAGGTGAAATATCTCAAACCAATAACTTAACTTCACATCTTGGGGAACTAGAAAGAGAAGAGCAAAGTAAACGCAAAGCAGAAGAAAAATTAAGATTAGAGTGTTGATGAGTAGAAATGAAATAGAGAATAGAAAACAAAACTAAAAGTTCTTTGAAAAATTAAATAAAATTGACAAATCTTTAGCAAGACTGACAAAAAAGGAGAAAAGACAGAAATCCTAAAATCAGAAATGAAAATGGTGGTATCACTACTGACCTTACAGAAATAAAAATGATTATAACAACAACTGTATGCCAATAAATTAGATTATGGAAAAATTCTTAGCAACACAAATGACCTGAACTGACTTAAGGAGAAAAAGCCTCAACAAACCTAGAAGTACAGAGATTGAATCAAGCATCAAAAACCACCCACCAAAGAAAAGTCCAGGACCAGACAGCTTCCCTGGTGAATTTTGCCAAACATTTAAAGAAGAATTAACACCAATCCTCCTCAAACTATTCCAAAGAATCCAAGAGGAGGGACCATGCCTTCATTCGTTCCATGAGGCCAGTATTATTCTGATACCAAGGCCTGATAAAGACATCACAAGAAAAAATTATACCGATTTTTCTTATGAATATAGATGCAAAAATCCCTAACAAAATACTAGGAAACCAAATACAACAGCATATTGAAAAGATTATACACCATGACCAAGTGGGATTTATCCCAGGAATGCAAGGATAGTTCAATATATGAAAATCAATGTAATACACCACATAACTAGAATGAAGGAAAAGTTGATCATCTCAATTACTGCAGAAAAGGCATTTGACAAACCTAGCACCTTTTCTTGATGAAAACATCCAGAAAAGTAGGAATAGAGGGAAGTTTCTCAACATGAAAAAAGCCATTAATGAAAAACCCACAGCTAACATCATGCTTAATGGTGAAAGACTTAAATCTTTCCCCCTAAGATCAGGAACAAGACATGGATGCCTGCTGCCACCACTGCTATTCAATAGTATACTAGTTCTTGCTAGAGCAATTAGGCAAGAAAAAGAAATAAAAGGTATCTGACTGGAAGGGAAGATGTTAAACTCTTTCTGTTTGTAGATGACAAGATTTTATGTATAGAAAATCCAAAGGAATCTAATTATCATTAGAGTTAATAAGTTTAGCAAAGTGGCAGGATACAAGCTCAACACACAAAATTCAAGTTGGTTCCCTTTAAGCTAGCAATGAACAATCCAAAGAGGACATGAAGAAAACAATTGAATCCCTAATTTTACCCCCTGCCCCAAACCCTTGAGTCATCCCCTTGCTTAAACCACATCCAGTCTATCAGAAAATGCTGTTAGCATTTCCTTCCAGAATGTGACCCCTTCTCACTACCTCTACAGCCATCCCCAGCCTAAGCCACCATCATCTCTTGCCTGTGTGAGTGCAGTTGTCTCCTGTTCCCCCCGCATCTGTCCTTGTCCACCTTTCCAACACAGCAGAGGGACTCTGTGACAATGATTCAGGTCATGACCCTATGCTCTGACCCCCCCACACCCGTGGCTCCCACCTCACTCAGAGCAAAGGTCAATGCACCTTCGAGGCCACAAGGTCCCTTCCAATTGTCTCTCCTTCCACATACACTTTGCATCGTCTCCACCCACTCTCTTCTTGCTCCCTCTTCTCAGCCACCCTCACCTCCTTGCCTGAACACACCAGGCATGGACCTGCCTCAGGGCCTTTGCACAGTGGTTCCAGAACACATATTCCTGAGCTATCCTCAAGAGTAACTTTCTGCAGCAGGCAGGATACTGTCCCCCAAATCTATCCACATCCTAGTCCTAGGAGACACTGTGAATATGTTGCCTAACATGGCAGAAGAGATTCTGCAGAAGTGAGCAAATTAAAGATGTTGAAGTGGGAAGATCAATCACAAGGGTCCTTAGAAGAAGGAAGCAAGAGTGTCAGAGTCAGAGAGAAGAGATGGAAGGTGCTCTGCTTCTGGCCTTGAGGGTGCAGGAGGGAGCCTCAGGAAGCTGGAGAAGGCCAGGGAATGGGTTCACCCTGCAGCCTCCAGATGGACAGCAGTCCTGCCAACACCTTGCCCAGGGAGACTGAGTTTGGACTTCTGAACCACAATTATAAAGTAATAAATCTATGTTGATGTAAGTCCCTATGTTTGTGGTAATTTGCTACAGAAGCAACAGGAAACCAAGACACCTCCTTGCCTCCTTTAGGTCTTGACCATTCTCTTTCCAAGGAGGCTTTTCCTGACTGTAGGAAAATGCAACTGCCTTTCATCCCTGCTGTCAACCACCATCACCATCATCACCACCATCACTATCGCCTCCACTATCACCACCATCACCCTCAGCATCACCTCCATCACTATCACCTCCACTATCACCATCATCACTGTCATCAGCCTCAGCATCACCTCCACTATCACAATCACTGTCATCACCGTCAGCATCACCTCCATCACCTCCACTATCACCATCATCAGTCATTAGCCTCAGCATCACCTCCATCACTATCACCTTCACTATACCCACCGTCATCACTGTCATCACCCTCAGCATCACCTCCATCATTATCACCTCCACTATCACCACCGTCATCACTGTCATCAGCCTCAGCATCACCCTCACCACTATCTCTCACCTGGTGGCTGGCCCAGCTACTCTCTCACAGCAATTGTCTACTTGGACCCCTGCCAATGCATTTTTCAGGCAGCAAAGTGATGCTTCTAAAATGTCGATCAGGTCACCACTCCCTCCTTCAAACCCTCTAACAGTTCTTTGCAGACCAGACCCCTCGCCCTGCCTGTCCACCCCCCTCCTCGTCACCCTCCACGATAGGCTGCTCCCACACAGCCTGGACCTTCCGCCAAGACCCTTGCATTCGCCAGACCCCAGGTCTTGGTGCCAGGGGCTGTCAGGTGACCAACTGCCCTAACCCGAGGATGAGTGATGCCTGGCCCATCTCATCGAAAGCTGAGAACAGCAGGCACTGTCAACATCCGCCTGTTCTACCATCTTGGGCAGAAGCCAAGCAACTCAGGAAAAGAGGCTTGTTTTCTAAAACTTGTTTATTGTAAAACATTAAACCCAAGCTGAACAGAAATCACAGAAATTACACAGACGAGATTTCTAGTGTTTGCCAAGAAAAATAGAGCCCCCAAAGAAATAAAATCAAACCCCAAACCTAGTTTAAAACAAACAAAAAAAAACACATGACAGTACATACAGCCATGGCCCTACAAAGGTTAGAGGAGAGGAATGCAAAATGCTTGACCTCAGCTCAACACTCACGATGTTAAGACACACTGGGGGGCAAGATGCAAGGAGCAGGAGAGGCAAAAACCAGGAGGGTCGATTTTAACAAAGTCATATCTATATATTATATAACAAATATAAAGTGGTGCGGTCCACAACCATTATGGTTAAACAAAGAATTCCACACAGAAGGCCCCAGCCCCTGCCCCACCCCCCAGTCTGGACCCAGCTGGGGCCCAGGGGCTGCCCAGCCACCACTCCCCACTGCAGGGGCAGAGCAGGCCTAGGGCGGGGAGGGAGGTGGTGCTGGGGTTGGAATTGCATAGTGAGGTGGGGTGGGGTATGCGTGGCAGGGGAAAAGGGGTCATGGCCGCTCCCCACCCAGGCCCTTTCACTACCAAACCTTGCTGCACCAGGCTGGGGGCCACGAGCCTGCAGAGGGAGCCCTGTTGGGAGCATCTGGCAGGAGCTGGGGGGCGGGACCTCGGGGCCCCCTCCTGCCTGCTCGGCCCACCAGGGAGGCCCCCTCCTGGCCATCCCCCACATGTTCCAGGAAACTCCCCACAGGTGCTACAGGGCCTGGGCGGGGAGGGGGCCAAGGATGGGAGTGGGGGCCGGGCACCAGTGGGTGTCCTGGCCTGGCACCCAGCAGGTGTGGAGGGGCTGCTGGGTGGGGGTGGTTAGATAGAAAACATACGAAAAAAGACCACAGCAGGACCCACGCCCCTCCTATACTGAGGTTTGGGGCTGAGCCTCTATTTTCTTTATTCAACCTCGGTGAGTAAAAGGAACTCCAGGGAAGTCAGGGTGCGAGGATCCCCGAGGGCTCGGCCATGCCTGCCTCTCGCTATGTACATTCACATTGCGGCGGCCACTTGTGCTTCTGACAGTGGCAGTGCATTGGCGGGTACCCTGGGCGGGGGCACCAGTGCCTTCTCCCGACCCATGGCTGGGGTGAGGCCCCCAGGCTGAGGGTGAGTTGTGCCCACAGGAAAGATGGGGCAGGCCAGCCGTGGTCCGACTCCCGTGGCCCCGCGGGGCCCAGAGCTGTGGCCAGGCCAGGCCTAGAGCACCAAGTCCACTCTGGCCAGGTGTAGCCATGCCCGGGGGTCTCAGACACCCCAGCCCACCCCAGCACCCGTGTTTGCCTCCTCTCTTCTCTACATCCCCAGGGCAAAGGCTGCCCTGGGACCTGGGGCAAGGTGCCCACCCCCTTTGTGGCCCCACCACAGAGAGGAGGGTCTCAGAAAACAGGAAGGGAGGAGCCATCTCCCTGGCTCAGCTGCAGAGTGGGGGGCCCTGGACGTCCTGGTGCAGGCGGCTGCCTGGCTGCTCAGGATGAAGAGCCCATGTCGTAATAGGGGGGACTGCTGCCCTGTTTCCCGGTCCTGATTTGGGGGCCCCACCCCCCATGGCAGGAAGCAAACATCGTACACGAAAGCCAGAAGCACCTTGGGGAAGCCTTGTTCTCTTGTCACAGGAGAGGAGACTGAGGCCAGGCAGGCACCGCAGGCCTATGGCCCGCGGACATTCATTCCTGAGAGACATGGCCCCCCAGAGGCAGCACTGCTTAGGGAGGGCCCTCCAGGCCTTTCGGCTGCCGCCAACTGTGCCCTCCACGGCGGCACCCCACGAAGAAACAGTTCCTGCAGCCACACCTCCCAGGAGCCTCTGCTCCGGCCTGGACTTGGGCCACTCGTGTGGCACTGGGCCAGCCGGGGATGCCCACTGAGGCTGGGAGTGAGGTTAGTGGTTAGTAGCTGGGGGGGGGGGGGGGTGGCAAGGGCTGCGGGGACATCCACAGCCAGCTAGGTGCCAGCCGCCGGCAGCGCACCTGGTCCTAGAAATGGAACCGAGAAGAGGGGGGAGGGCAGCCCCTTCCATGCTGCCAGCTCGGCCCGCAGCCCATCTGCCCTAGAGATGACAAATGCAGTCAGTGCAAAAAAACAAACCCAACCCAGCTGCCACGTCTCGGGGGGTGGGGAGAGGGGATTTGGCACCAAGATGGCGGCCCCAGGCCGTCGGGGGTGGGAGCCAGAAGGCCAAGTGCTCCGCCAGGGTGGGCTGGGTGCCGTGGGCTGGCGAGGTGCTGAGGGAAAAAGTGAGCTCGGACCGGCTGGAGGGAGGGGTGGGCTCGTGGCTTGGGCGAGTGCCTGGGAAGGGAGGAGAGGCGAGAGGGCCTGGCCTGCTGGTGACGGCGAGGGCCCGGCAGAGGGCTTGGGGCATGCCTTGGGCCCAGGAGAGCATCAGGGAAAGCATCCGCACAGGAGCAGGAGGGCGCGTGGCTGCAGGCTGCACAGACAGGGGTCCCATGGGTATGGAGGGGCTGCAGAGGCTGGGAAGCGGGTCCTGGCGCTTGCCCGGGAGGCTGTGGGAGCGAGTCGGGGATGGAAGGGCTCGTCAAGTGGCACGATCAGGGCTCGGCTGGCGTCTGTGGAGGGCAGAGGTGAGGGACGGGCCGCCCGAGGGTCAGTGGCAGGAGTGGCCCCAGGTTCCCGGTGGTGCCCAGAGCCCTGCCCTGGGGCCAGCCCACGAGGCGGCACCCCAGGGTGTGTGCAGAGCTCCAGTCGGGTGTCGCCGTCACCTGCGGGAAAGGGGGGCAAGCGGCCCAGACGTGCCGCGGGCCTGGTGAGTCGTGCGGGGCGAGCGGGCAGCGCTGGCACCGGGAGGGCGAGAGTGGTTGGCACGTGCGGCAGCGCTGGCCAGCGTGGCAGTCTAGTGCCCGCTGCCACTGGAGTCGGGGCGAGGCTGGCTGGTGGCGAGGTATTTGGCTCTCATGCTGGAGGTGTACTGGGGGGAGAAGGGCAGAGGGTCAGCGGGAGCGGCCCCTCGGCTGGCCCTTGCCAGGGAGGTGGGCATGGGGCACGCTGAGAGCCCCCAGGGACTGTCGTGGCTGGTGGGTGGGCTCTGGGAGGACGGCCCAGGGTGAAGACAGGCAGAGCTCAGCCGCCGCCCGTGACTCAGGGCTCCAGGGGGGCCTAACTGCACCCCCAACCGGGGCCCTGCCAGGCCCAGAGCCAAGGCCTGGTCCTTCGCTGGGGCTGGGGGCATCTGGACCAAGGTGATGAAGCTCCTGGGCAGGCTCGGGCCTCAGCCAGGAAGCCCACCTGGGAGAGCCCACAAGTGGGCATCACACAAAGGGGGTTCAGGGTGGCACCCCAGCAAGGGTGGATGATCCCCCGCGGGGCCCCACCGAAGCCAGGCCCCAGGGCCCCTTGACCCTGGGGGGGCCTGGAGGCCGTGGGCACCCCTGGGTCCCGGGCCCAGAAAGGCGCAGTGCAGCCCGCTTGGGCGGTGCAGGCCGGGGCACCCCTGGGGGTGGACTGGGAGCCCCCACAAACAGCCCATCTCTGACCCTCTGAGGACCTGACCCAGGCCGTCCCGTGCACACGTGGGGGTACATGTGCATGCGTGTGCACGTGTGCCCGCGGGTACCACGTGCAGAGCAGGCGTGTGCTAAGGGCCTTGCGCCCCTTGGGGACAGCACAGGCCAGGGCCTCTAAGACCCCGCAACTCAGAACCTGGCAGGGCGGAGGAGACGCTGCGGCATTCTGTGGACATGCAGCGGGCATGGGGACGGGGGCCATGCAGCCCGCAGCCTGGGGTTGGGCACCCACTCAGCTGAGCAGGGCGAGGCTGTGCACGCCGGTACAAGGCCCCGTGGACGTGCAGGGCCATGGGCTGGGACCCAGCTGCACCCTGCTCTGCCTGCCCGAGCCCGGGGGCACACACAGGGGTCGGCTGGGAGGCTTCCTAGCTGGGAGAGGGCCGAGGGGAGGTCTGTGGAAAGGGGCAGGGTCCCCTGTGGCGAGGGAGCCATGAGACGTGGGCCTGGGCCGAGATGGAGCCAGGTGCCGGCTACAGCCAGCACTAGCCCCCAGGCCATGGTGAGCAGGGGCAGGAGGCGCAGGCGGCAGGCAGGCGGGTGGGGCAGGCCGGGCTGGCGGGCGGTACCTGTCACTCGGGCACAGCTACCACAGCGTTCAGGCACTGTCCAGGGGCCTAAACCACCAGCCCACGTGGCTGCCAGAGTCCAGGGCAGCCAAGTAGCACTAGGAGGGCCCGGGGAGGGGGCAGGGAGAGAAAAAGAGAGGGGCCTCAACTCCAGCTGGGCAAGTGGCCAGCCCTGATGTGCTGTGGGTCTGGGGGACGTCGGGCAAGGCTGAGCGTGAGGGGTGCCTGCCACAATCCAGGCACGTGGGCAGCAAGATGCCCTGGCCTTTCGGCCCTGCCCTTGGTGGTCGACCTTCCCCAGAAGCCAGCAGCTCCCGTCTCTCCCGCAAGCTCCTCTTTGGCACCAAGTCACCCCGTCACCTCGTGCTTGTCCCCATGTCACCTGGATCTCAGCCCCAGAGGCCAGGTGAGAGCTGGGAAAAGAACTGAGGCCCAAGCAGAGCAAGGAGAGAAGACCTGGGCGCCTGGGAGGTGGTGCCCCTCACCCCAAGGCCGAGCAGGGGAGCCCAGTCCAGAGAGCCCCTGGGGGAGAGGCCCCTGGGGGGAGAGGCCCCTGGGGGGAGAGGCCCCTGGGGGGAAAGGTCCTTGAGGCTCCCGCCAGCCCACAGCTGGCCGCAAGACCCCTGCTGCCCAAGACCAAACCCCGGGAAGTGGGAGTGGCCCCCACTCCCAGGCCATGGCCCCCTCACCCCACCCTCCTCGCCCCAGGACTTACTGAGGGTGGCGGGGACTCGCGCCCAATGAGGGGGGTGTTCTCACAGCGAGGATTCTGGAAGTTGGCGTTCTGGCTCCTGCGGCGAGGGCAGAGGACGGCGGTGAGTGCTTCTGGACAGTCGGAGCCGGGCAGACCAAAGTCCCCTCGGCTCTGGCTGGCCCTGTGACTGGCATGCCCAGGACATGCCCCTTGGGGGCGGTCTCGTGCTGCTCTGCCCACCCCTCACCAGCTGGAGCCGTGCCTCCTACTGCCCCCACCCCAGCCCGGGACAAGGACCCCCATCTGGCCATGTGGCTGACGCATGTCTCTCTACCCACAGGATTCACCTGGGAGCAGGAGGTATAAATGCCGAAGCTCCTGGGCCCCCCAACCTCCCCTGGGTCCGCCGCTCCTCCCCACTGTGCCGACAGTCAATACCCCTGCCACCTCCCAGGCTGCGGCCGCTGAGCTCCCGGCCCCGCGCCCAGCACTCACATGTACTCGGTAACCGGGGCATTGCTGACGGTGTGGGCTGCGGCAGGGATGCTCGCCTCGCTGCCGTAGCTGCTCCCACAGCTGTACAGGCTGGGCATATGCACGCGGTACAGGCTGTCGTGCGCCGGCCGCGGCCCTGGGGCCGCCGCCTCCTCGCTGTCCTCATCAGGGCCTCTGGGGGGGACCGCCCTGGGCTCAGCTGGGCAGGCCGAGGCCCAAGGCGACAGCCCCCAGGCCCCCACGGCCAAGGTGACCCCTGCTTTTTGAGAGGGACAGCAGGGCCTCCTGTGGGAGGGGCACAGCCGGGTGGGGTGCTGGGGGGCCAGGGGCTCCATGCGTGCCCAGGGGGTGTGAAACCTGTCCTTCCTGCTGGGATGCTGCCACAGGGCGGTGGCGGCTGTGGAGTGAGGCCGTCCACACCCGGCCTGGCCCAGCAGCCCGGCTCCCTGCCCTCTTCCCCACCACCACGACCGCCAGCCAAGGGCTGCCTCCCCTCGACGCCCAGTGACCACCTGAGAAGGGGCTGGTGTTTCCTGAGCTCTGACTACCAGCCGAGCTATGCAGCATCTTGCCTGGTGCTCACCCAGCCCCCAGAGGTGTCTGCTAAAACTCCCCCATTATACTTAGGGAAACTGAGGCCCAGAGCACTTAAATGACTTGCCCAGAGTCACAGGGTAAGCAAGATGAGGCCAGGATTCAAATCCAGGCTGCTTTGTTCAAAAGCTGCAGGCTTAGTAACTACTCTAGAGCTGCTACCTTTATCACTTTCACCACCTTAACCACCACCATCTCCTCCACCATCACCACCTTCACCAGCACCCCTTCACCATCACCACCACCACCGTCTTCTCCACCATCACCACCTTCACCACCAGCACCATCTCTTCCACCACCATAACCATGTTCAACACCACCCTTTCACCACTATCATCTCCTCCACCACCACCCCTTCACCATCATCATCTTCATCATCTCCTCCACCACCTTGTCCATTCCCACCACTACCACCACTACCAGTACCACCACCATAACTGTCATCACCCCTTCACCACCAGCACCGTCACACCAGGAAATAGGGCAGACGTCCAGACAAAGGGAAGACACCTGAACAGAGCTACTTGCCGTCAGGCTAATAAGCAGCCGTCACAGGCCAACTGGGAGGGGAGGCAGGTGGGTCTGGGAGACGTGCTGGGACCACGCAAGGGAAGGGGCCTGACCAGAACCTCTGATCTTCCCAGCTGTGCGTGGGCACAGGGCAGCAGTCTGCAGGTAGGAGCACGCAGAAGGGGTGGACCCCAACTCTAGTTGCCCCTTTCTTGCGTGAGGCACCCCCATTCACCACTGCATCCAGCATGTACTGGGGAGACTGAGGCAGGGGCTACCAGTACCCCCACTTCAAAGGTGAGGACACAGAAGTGTTGTGAGAATTGGCTCCACCCCGGTCACTCATGGCTCTCCCGCTGGAGGTGGGGCTGCCTGCCTGCCAAGGGGGCTGTTGGCCAGCCAGAGCCATGGCGGAAGAGCCAGGCCTCAGGGCGGGGGCTGGGCGGCCCTGGGGCTCTTCCAGGCTCAGGTTTCCTCCACAGACGGGAACGCTGCCCTCGGAGCTGCCTGCGTGGAACTGCTGGAAGGCCTCTGCCCCTCGTCTTTGCGACTAGGACGGGGAGTGTCCACAAGGACATGCCCCTGAACCTCCCGCGCCAGCCTCACCTCTTCTGCTGCCAGGTGTGTGGGACGCTGCAGACGATGGAGCTGAACATGAGCGCGGTGGCGAAGGAGAAGAGGGCCAGGTAGATGAGGCCCTCGACGCCATCGTAGCAGAAGCCCGTCAGGGCCTGCACGTAGTCCTGCGGCCGTGGGGTGGGGGCACAGGCGGCCATGTGAGGCAGCGGGAGGGCCAGGGCCACCGCCGCTCGAGGGTCCTGCGTGGCTGCCCACACCCCTCCCCCACACATCCCTCCCAGTGACCCTGGGCCCCTTAGCAGGTACAGACCCCCTACTCCAGGGCCCCTCACCAGGCACAGACCCCTGCCCTTGCAGGACCTACCCTCACCAGGTGCAGACCCCCTGCGCCCGGGCCCCTCACCAGGTACAGCTCGCAACCCCTCACCAGGCGCAGACCCCCGCCCCCGCAGGCCCCCGCCCTCACCAGGTGCAGGCTGCGGCAGTCCACCAGGGCTGTGAGCTGCTGCAGGTTCACCTCCGTGCCATTCAGCACCTCTTGGACACGGAGCAGGTGGTCCTGGGGGCACATGCAAGGTCAGTGCCACACACTGGGGAGCCCCAAAGTCTCCACCCCCACCCCGGACACCATGTGTGGCCTCAGCACAGAACGCAGGCAGAGAGCAGAGGGGCAGGCCTGAGAACACGGGCGGATGTGGTGAAAACGGGGGCCCGTGGGGACCGTGAGGAACTGAGGATGGCAGGGGCAGGTCCAGAGCGGCCACAGCCGTGCAGAGATGGACCTCCCGAGGTGGCGGGAGACAGCAAACTGCCTGGGTGTCCTAGATGGGGCACTTACTTCAAAAGGCACCTTTTAAGAAATACCTGGAGAGAAGGGAGAACTCCCAGGGAGTGAAAGGGCAGAGAGTCCCGTCGCAGAGCTTGTGGTGAGTGTGTGTGCGTGCACATGAGTGGTGTGTGTGTGTGTGCCTGTGTGTGCCTGTGCTTGTGTGTGCCTGTGCATGTGTGTGCCTGTGCGTGCGTGGTGCGTGCTATGTGGAGAGCAGCCAGCCCCGTCCGCACCTCCAGCGTGGAGAAAGGCTGCGAGACAGCACGCGGTGCCAGCGGGCTCCTGGGTCAGCCCTGGCTGCGCTGACACCTGCCCAAGACCCCGAGAGTCCCGGAGGAACCCCAGGGCATAGCAACCCACCCGCCCACTCAGCTCAACAGATAGACAGGCAGCCCTCCTTGTGACAGAGAGAAGGAAAAGGAAGTGGCGGCTAGTTCCCTGTGAAAGCGGGAACAGATGAGCCCCGGTTTCCACCACGCCCCAGGGGCACACTCGTGGAGAGCCCCTGAGTCAGCATGGCTTTCTTTTGTGCCTTGATCTGTGCTCTCTTCTCCCATTGAACACAAAGAGCTTGCGCGATTTCAGAAATGACAAATGGCAGTGACTTAAAAACCCACCAAAGCTCAGGAAAGGGAGAGTCGAGGGGCAGGTGCGGGGAACCCTCCAGCACCCACCTTGGCGGTGGGGTACTCCCGCGGGGCCGCCCTCAGGAGCTCCGCCACCAGGTCCTGCATCTCCACCAGCGCCTTGTGGCTACCCGACAGCTTCTGCTTGACAGACGGCCCAGCTGACACGGGCGGGGGCGGGGGCTGTCTCCTCCCTGAACCCCCACCTAGACGGTCCTCCGAGGAGGCCGGCTGAGGGGCCTGGGCCGTAGGGCCTGGCCGGCAGCACCAGGCGGCCTCTCTCGCTCCCCAGGCTGCCCCCACTCCCAGAGAGGACAGGGAGCAGGGGGTCCCGGTGAGAATCACACTAGAATGCTGTAAAGGCGGAGAGGCCGCGGCGGGTAATAGTGTGATGAGGGGCCCCTGCCCCATGCGACAGCCGGACCAGGGAACCCTCCCCTGGGTGGAACCGTGAAGCCCCCCCCATATGCCAGACAGAAAGGGTCCCGGGGGTCTGGGGGACACTTAGCTGACCCCCAACGGCCTGGGCCCAGGTCTTCAGGGTGACTGGGGGGGTCAGTGGCGGCCTGTCACGCGCAGATGGGGCTTCGGCCTCCGCTCCCGCCCGCCTGGGCTCTCAGGAGGGACCAGTCCCCAGCTCTCACCTGCTGGAAGGGGTTGGCGGTGTGGGGTGAGCAGGCCAGGTAGTAGTGCAGGATGTCTGCGGAGAGAGGCGGGCAGTAAGGGGCTCCGGGCGCCCATGTGTGTGTGCTGGAGCGTGTGCACACCTGAGGGCTAAAGTGCCCGACCCCCAGGCCACCTGCTTGCATATCACCTGGGCGGACCCCAGCGCACCCGGAAGGGGTGTGGTCAGCCTGCAGGCGCGGGGTGAGGCCTGGGGAAACAGGTTTTCCACTCCAGCCAGCTCTGAAGACGGGAACTTCTTTGCAATTCCGACTCCCAGCTTCTCTGGCTTCCCTGTGGTGGGATCTGCCGGCCCAGTGCCCACCTGTGACCCACCCCCTGACCCAGTGCAGAGAGGCTGAGGGGCGCGTGAGGGGCTGGCTGCGTCCAAGGAGCCCCTGCTCAGCACCTGCATCTCGGCCCCCACCCGGCCTCAAGCCAGGAGCCCTGACACCCGCGCGGTGCCTCAACTCTCCCCTCTGAGCTCCAGCAGCTTAGATTTTTCTATCGTAAACTTTCTAAACGTTAAGCAAATTAGTCAAAGTCCTCAGAAACCACCACAAAGTGGCACCTTGGCTGTGGCCCAAGACACGGGCCAGTGTGCTGCCGGCGACGCTTGGGTGCTGGTGCCCGCCGTGCGTGCTGGCCTGGGTCCCAGAGCCCCGAGTCGGGGACCTGGAGGCCGGGCCCCGGGCTCAGCCCCGAGGCCCATGGTGCTGGCAGGAACCGCCTGAGCCAGGGTGAATGGAGGCTGTGTCTTGGGGCCCTCATGGGCAGGCGGGGGGCATTATTTCAAGATCATCGTGAGTCCCCAGATGCTGGAATATTCCCATTTTGCTCTAGGGAACGGTTCACTTTTACAGCTGGGGAAACCCAGCCAGCTTTGCCCCCAGCCCTGACTGCAGCCTGAACCCCACATTCTATGCTCCCCTGCCTCCCCGGGTGTCCAGTGTGTACCTCAAACCTGGCCAAGACTGGCGATCCCCAGTCCTCCAAGCCCAGACCTGCTCCCCTCCTTCTCCAACCCAACAAACGAGCTGCCCAGACCAGGCACCCAGGGCCACTGTCACCTCCTCTCTCCAGACACCCAACTTGTCACCAAGCCCTGGCAGCACCACCTTCCAAGCACTGTCCATTGCCCACCGCCCCTGCTCCCCCACTCAGCCAAGCCAGCATCGTCTTGTGCCTGTGTGAATGCAACGGCCTCCCCGCTCTCCCTGGCTGCCTCCTAAACACCCCAGCAGCCAGAAGGGAACTCAGATCACGGGTCACATCTCCCACTGCTTCCCTCTGAGACAAAAGCCCCTGCTGCCCCCAACTCCCTTCTCTCCCTGGAAGCAGCCGACCCAGCCATTTCCGGATGCACAAACACTTCAAGTTTGTCTCTGCCTCAAGCCTTGGCACAAGATGCCCCCTGCCTGGACACAGCTTTCTTGTCCCTACTTGACACAAAGGCCTCAGCTTTAAGGTTCCCTCTCTGGCAAGGCTTCCCTGACCCCCTGTTCTGAGGCTGCCCCAGTGTCACCCCCTGCTGCATCACCCGCTGCCCTGCCACCATCTGCAGCACACACGCCTGCCGCTTGGGAAAGACTCCTCTTCACTCTGTTGTCCTGTCTGGATCTCCCTCCACCAGCCAGGGACACCCCGAGGACAGGGATGCTGGCCACACCCCAACGCCCACTGCCCAGCTCTGAGGACGCCCCCAGGGCACTGGCTAGCACCCCACTCACCCGCACTAAGCACTGAGTGCTCCTCCACCATCTTGGTCACATAGGTGTCAGGATCCACGCAGAAGTCGCTGGAACCCTGAGGAGCATGTGGGCAAAGAGGGGTGACCAAGCTGCCCCCACCCCCGGGGCTGCTCGGCTCAGGGAGGCTGTGAACGTGGGGTCGCGGATGTGCTGGGTGCCCAGGGCAGGAACCCCAGGGCACCCCCTTCCCTCCTGAGCCCCAGGAGCAGCAGGTGGGGAGCCCCGTCCCCTCCGCCACTCACCACGGACACAGCCAGCTCCACGCCCAGAGTGCCCCAGCTGACGACCAGGGCCAGCACCCCCATCAGGCAGACCCTGCGGGCAGAGCGTCCATCACTCTCCAGGACGGCTGGGCCGCGCCCGCCGCTGCAGCGCGAGGGGCTGGTCCCAGGCATACCCGACCTCAGGAACGGCTGCTTCCTCTGCTCCGGCTGCCTCTCACGGGGCTGGGCGTGAGGCCATGGGACGGCCCCCACTGCCAGCCCCTGGCCCTAGCACCTCAGCAAGACCAGGATTTCCTGCGCCCACGCATTAGAGGACAGGGCAGCTTCCCACCACGGCCGCCCTCTTGACCACCCACTCCATCCCTCAGCTTGGATAACAGGCCCTCCTGCCAACCCCTGGCTCCCACCTCAGGGCCCCATCGTCCCCCGGCCCCCACACCAAGCGGCCACCTCCCACTTAGACGAGGCCACGAGGCCCGGCGACAGCGGCCGCCAGCCAAGTGTCAGGGCTAGGATGGAGCCCAACTGGCCCCGAGCGGAGGACGGGGTCTGGGGTGACAGGGGGCCATCTCCCCAGTGTGCTCTCAGCCACCCGAGGCTGCCCTGCATGCAGACCTCTGCTGGGGGAGCACACATGGGAATCCTAGTGGGCAGTGGGCCTGAGCCCTGGCCACGGAGACACCGGGGCTGCAGGCTGGGTGGAGGCGGGGTGGGGGTCTGCTGCCGGCCACACTCACCCCACCAGGACGCCCTTGGAGCTGCGGATGAGGCCCACGAGCACCAGGAGGCAGATGACGACGTCCAGCAGCAGCACGCCCAGGTAGGCCAGCCACCTGCAGGCACAGCGAGACATCGGGGGAGCCCGGAAGCGGAGCCAAGGGCAGTTCTGGGGCATGTGGATGCGCATTAGTGCTTGGACAGACATCTGAGTGGGGGTCCCTGCCCCAGGGACCTTGGGGGCCTGGTCTCTCCCAGCCCAGAAGACCCTAAGTGCTAGGCAGGGGAGCCCAGCCGGCCCCCAGGGGCAGACACTCAGGCCGGGCAGGCAGAGCAGGGCTGGACCTGGGGGGAGGAGCGGGCAGCACAGCACAGCGTACCTGTACCAGTCGTAGAGGTCAATGTGCTCGGCCAGCGCCTCCAGGGACACGGCCGGGTTCCTCCAGAAGGGGATGGCACCCGTGCAGCTCAGCAGCGTCCCCAGCAGGCCCTGCAGCCGCTGCACGGCCCGCAGGGTCTCTGGCCGCCCGGCCAGCTGCCGCTCCAGGCTCTGCAGGCTCGGCTCTGCTGTGCGGTTGAGGGCCACTGCCGTGTCCCACACCTGCCACGAGGCCACCGTCACACCGCAGGCCCCCGCCCCTCCTGAGCACGTGCTCACCCCGCCTCCCGCCCCACTCACGCGGTCCTGGGCCCCGGCCACCGTGCGGTTGGCGTGGCGCAGCGAGTAGGTGGCCCGGTGCACGCCGTCACTGGTCTCCCCGTTGCCATAGAAGCCCACGGCGATGCCAGCACTGGGGAGGCAGGGCTGCATGAGGGTGTCGCCCCAGGCCCCCAGTGCCCTGGGAGCCCAGGGAGGGCGGGAAGCGCGGTCCAGTGCGAGGAAGGACTGCTCGGTGGCACTGCCCGTGGCATGTGGACCCTTTGGCTTTCCCGGCCACACAGGGCAGGGTAGGGGGAGAGAGGATGTGGGAGGGGCACAGCAGCAGTCCCAGGCCCTGGTCGACAGGGTGGGCCTCTGGCCGGGGGCGCAGGGCAGGTGGACCCCGCCCAGGCGCACCTGCAGACGAGCGTGGCGATGATGACACACCATGCAGTGCAGCAGCAGTCGGCGTCCACGTGCTCCCGGCTCTGGCGGCGGCGGCAGCACAGCCAGAAGGAGTAGCAGAGCAGGAAGGCGAGGTCCAGCGCCAGGCCAGCCAGGGCAGCGGCGCCGAGCAGCAGCAGCGCCTAGGGGGGCAGGGGGCTGAGGGGCGGCTCTCCAGGACCGGGCAACCCTGCGCCTGGGACCACAGCCCTGCCCCGCGTGGACTGCCGCCCCTCAGCCCTCGGCCGGGCATGGGCCTCAGGTGGGGAGGCAGGGGGACAGGGCAGCCCACTGGCTGTGCCCGGGGCAGGTGCCCTCCCGCTTCCCTCCACGTGCTCCCCCTCCTCCCTGTTACGGCAAAGGAGGCGCAGCCCCCTCCTCAGGGACCCCCGGAGGCACATGCAGAAGCCGCATGCCCACCACCGGGCGCCCCCGCCAGCAGACAAGGGCAGGCGCTGCCTGGGTTCCAGGCGGAAGGCTCCGGCCTGAGTCACGGGAGGCAGAATGCCACGGCCCGTGCGGTGAGGGGCTGCGTGGGGGGCACTGGGAACACCAGCACCCGGTGGGCGTCTCTCGGGAGACGGTTGCCAGGCAGCAGGAGGAGGGGGCTGCTGCCTCCTGAAGCCCTCTGGCCCCGGTACTCCTGCAGCTGGAGGCGGCCTCTCCCACCTCCAACCCCAGCCACCAAGGGCCCCTCCACCAATGTCCGAAGACACGGCTGGAGTCCAGGCCGCCCCTTAGGGCACAGGGCTGGGTGGACCTGGGACGGCCAGGCTCCCCGGCGAAGCCGCAGTCAGCTGCAGGCTGCGAGCCCTTCCCCGCACAGCCTGCGCAGTCCCTGGAAGGGTCTGACAGCCCCTAAACGCCCCGCCATCCGTCCTGGGCCTTTGCATTCCTAGCCTGCCCGAAAGCCCTCCCTCGGCCCAGGCTGGAGTGGCCCCCAACGTCCCCTGTCTGCCCCCCACAAGTTTTCTGCCCTGATGTGGCTCAGACACAAACCCCAGGAGGAGGGGCTCTAGCCCGTCTAGAAAGGAGCTCAGGGGCGAGCCCCAGGGACGCAGAGACAGAGAACAGGAGGCAGGGACCAAATCAAACAGGAGGTGGCCTGTCCCCGAGCCACGCCCCATCCGGCAGGGGCAGCAGGACACATGGAAGGGCTCCCAGGGCCGCCCACCCCCTTTTAGAGAAGAGAAGCCAGCCAGTGCAGACCCAGGGCCTGGGGCACGAGGCCGCCCACTGACAGTGGGGTGCATGGGGCCGACGGGGTACGGACAGGCGCGGGAGGTGCACAGCTGGGTTCACTGCTGTGGGTGCTGGGCTCCTTGGACGAGAGACGGACAGCACAGGGCTCAGGAGGCTACGAGGACAGAGGCACGGGGTCCCGTCACCCCCACAATCCAGAGCACGGATGCCAGCATCCGCACCCCCGGCCCCATCTGCCTTGGCCCATCCCCCAGCTCGCCTGCTGTGAGGACATATCTGCCCCTGCCAGCTGTGTGCCCAGCGCCGAGCTTTCCGGCACCTTCCCCCGGCCCTGCGAGAGCCCTCCATTTAGCAATGATCCCCACCTTCATGCTCACAGAACGGGCCTGACACAGCCCCAGGTAGGACCCAGGCACGCCGTGGGGCTCAGGAACCACGGGGGCCCCCAGCCCTGTCTCTGGCAGGACAGTTTTCTCCCTGGGTGGGGCTGGCTCTGGCCGAGGATAGCCCAGGCCTGGCCTGGCCCGTGCCCCCTCAGCAGGGCGGGGCAGCCCCCTCAGCAGCTGAAGGTCCACACAGCACAGCCCCCTTCACAGAGGGGGCCCCCAAACCCGCCAGGTGAAGGTAGCACTGGGGCCTGGGCCCAGCCCCCTGCACAAGCATCTGTCCGTCTGCACGAGGCCCGGGGCTCGGGGCAGCGGCAGGCATGAGCCCCGAGGCTGCGCACCCCCGTCTCCCCACGGACCAGCGTCCCCCGTGCTGTGCCCGGGTCCTGTTCAGAGAGAAGGGGAACTGTGTGATCAGCTTCTGGACCCTGACCAAATGGAATTTTCCATCTGCCAGCACTCGGTCAGGCGAGGCGAGATGCTCAGGCCGCATCCGGAGCCGCGGCCACAGCCGCTGGCTGCCAGCCAGGCCCAGGGCAGGGACAGGCGCAGGCTCCGAGGGGTGGTGCCTGGGGGCCGCACACTCCAAGCCCCCCGGCTGCCCTCCCACCCCCTGCTCTTGCTTGAGGCCCTGCAGCCCTGGGCGTACCCCTGCCGTGCCCAGTGCCTCCCCCAGTGCCCTGTGGCCCCTCATGACCCTGGAAACCCCTGAGCAGCCAGGGAGCTCTGCAGCCTCACCCCTACCCAATCAGCCCTGGACCCAGCTCTGTGGCTGTCAGGGCGTCAGGGGACCTGACCAAGTCCCGTCTACAACCAGCCCCAGCTGGGGTCTCGCAAACTTGAGGTAGGCACCAGGCACGGGTGCAGGACTCTCTGTTCTGTGCCTAGCCATGCTGCCCATGGCGGCACACCCCTGCCCTTCAAGGGTGCCTGTAACTGTTGGCCAATTTGATGTAATTATGAATTTCAAAAATATAATGGGATCATGCTTGTAAAATGATCTGTTAATCTGGGCATGATTAGGTTAGGATTAGGGCATTGAGCCCCACCCCTTGGTGGGTGGAGAATCAAATATAAAAGGCAAGGCAAAGAAGAGTTGAAGCAGTCTTTTGAGAAGCAGTTTTGATGTTGGACAGAAGACCCCAGGAGAAGAGAAGCAAGCCGTTCGCCTGATCATCTACAGCTGACCTTGTGGAGGAAACAGGAGCTAAGCCTGGAGAGAAACGCAGCCCGGGAAGAGAGGAACCCAAGAAGACTGAACCCTGGCAAACGCTGGCAGCTGTTTTGCTCCAACACGTGGCAATGAACTTTGGTGAGAAGAAACTTACGCTTTATGGCCTGGTATCTGTAGACTCCTACCCCAAATAAATACCCTTTATAAAGACCAACCCATTTTTGGTATTTTACATTAGCACCCCTTTGGCTAACTAATACAGTGCCCCACTGTCCGCCAACAGCCTCCAGGACGACTTCCAGGAACAGACGGTTCAGAGACCCCTGCCTGAATCTGCCCAGCCAACTTCCTTCCGCATGGGCCTCAACTCCCCCCAGAGAGCTGAGGCCCACCTGCCCCAGCCCTGGCCCCGTGCGGGTGGGGGGATGGTCCTGGGCTTTGGCCCCAGATGCTGGCAGTCTGGCCACAGGTGGGCCCCAGCCCTGCACTGAAGGAAAGAGCCTGCATCGTGCCCCGCAACCCTGACCAGAGCCCCTGCATGGGGAGGGAGGGTGTGAGTGAGTGGGGGCTGGGCCAGAAGCCAGGCCTGGCAGACGGGAGCCCAGGCACCCCATGCCCTGCTGCCGGTCTGCTTGTGCCTGCACCCCCCACCTGCATGTGCACACACACGCCACGTGTACCTCCAACCTGTACACACACACACACCTGCACGTGCACACACACACCACGTGCACACACGTGCACAAGCACATGCCAGCCTCAGCACCCCACAGGCCAAACAGAAAAGCCCCAGGTACCACAAGGGCTGTAGGGCCACACGGCCATCTGTGCCCTCGCGGCAATGCTAGTTCCTGGCATCACAACGCATGGCAGCCTGTGGGGTGCACACGCCACACGTGGAACACACCCCAAAGCCAAAGTGGCCTCCCAACCCCACCCCCAGAGGCCCGTGGCCCAGGACATGCCTCCCGGGCAGTGCAGCGGCCTCCTCCTGCGCCCAGTCACAAGCCCCAAGCCTGCCCAGTCTACTCAGACCCCTGCAGCCACGGTGGCAGGGGTCAGGCTGGGTGCCCTGTGGCTGCAGGACCCTCGCCCCACTGGGCAGCCCTCTGAGGGCTCTGAGGGGAGGCTTGGACACTGTCCACCAGCCCTGAGGCCATGTCCCCTGGCTGCTGCCTGGCTCCTCGCCAGCCTGCCTGGGGCAGTCTGTGCAGTTCGGCTCAGAGAGGACAGGGGGCTGCCCGGGTCACACAGGGCCGCAGCGAGGACCCAGCCACTGCGTGTGACACTGGGAGGGGCCGACAAGGGCCCTCAGAGGTGGTGCGCCTGGAGCCTGCAGCCCCTCAGCCCCCAGCTTGGCTCCCTACCCCCTTACCAGCCCCACTCCTCTGAAAGGGCCCAAGTCCAAGCCCCCAGGTGACCTGGGCCTGCGCCTCGGCATCATTTGCAAATGGGGTAATGGGAACACAGGCCTCATGGGGTGGGGGACAGGGCTCATGGGGGCACAGGCTGGCATGACAGGCATGGCACCTGCTGGCGGGTGTGGGAACAGGGGTGTCTGAAGACCCCAATGGTGCCAGGCCTGGGAAGCCCAGAGGCTGTGGAGCGGGGGGAGGGCTTCTGGGGGAGGGTCCAGACACTGCTGGGGGCTGCGGGGTGAGAGGGACACCGAGGGGAACAAGCTTTGGGGCACTAGAGACCCCCTCCTGCGTGTCCTGAGGATCCCAGGGCCAGGGGCTTTGGGTGGGGCAGGGCAGAGAGGAGCGGTGGGGGGGGGGGGGCGGCCCCTCACCTGCCTCCATGGGCCCCTCCCACCCCACCTGGACACAGGGTAGAGGCAGGAGGAGAGAGGTGTGCCCAGGCTCTGGCCTGGGGCAAGTCCAGCTCAGAGGTCCCCACGCCTGCTCCACCCTGGGGGTCCATGCTGGGAAGGCCCCCACCTCACCCAGACAGCCGGCCCTCTGCATCCTCGCCAGAAAGAAGGCAGGCAGCAGCTGGGCACCCCACCACGGCGACCCAGGCAGGAGGGCAGCCAAGGCCGCAGGCACGGCAGGTGAAGCAGGGTCACGGCTCAAGGAAAGGCCTAGAAAAGGCCTGGCCCTCACCCCGGGACAGGCTGAGGGGTGCTGAGGGCCTGCGGAGGCCTGGGGAGCCCAGCTGGGCGCCCCTCCCCCAACACGCTCGGCCGCAGCTCCCAGCGACACCAGTCAGAAATTGAAAACAGACTTTGCACCGAGCCAGGCTTGGGTTTCACGAATTCCATTGTGCTGAGCTCGTGGCCGTGCTGGGAGAAAGTGCAGCAGGAGCAGCCACGTAGGAGTGGGAGGGGCCCCCGGCCCCAGGCGCAGGGGAAGGGACGCAGGCATGTGGCACCTGCCCGGACTCCGGTTGGCCCTCGGCCTCCAGGAACCACCTGGGAAGAGGCCCAGCAAGGCAGGACTGGGCGGAAGTCTCTGGAAAAGGGCTCCAGTCCTGGACACCGGACTGGCCTCCAGCTTCCCGCCACCCCCTGCCCACTGCTGGCATGGAGCGAACAAGACTCGACAGCCACAGCGCAGGGCTGGGCCTGGGTCCCCACGTGACCCTGGAAGGCCCTCTGCCCTCCTGAAGAGGTCCGTGAGCCTATCCACTAGCCAGGGGGGATGCGGGGAAGTGCCTGGCCAGCCCCAGCCTTGGGTCAGAGCTGGACATGCCTGACTCCTGTGGCTGCCCCTGACAGAGGTGGGAGCCCAGCCTGGGGGGCACTTGCTGCCGGCATGTGGCACAGCGGGCAGGGCCATGGCACCCTTCTAGAAGCAGAAGGAGAGGCCACTTGGGACCGCACAAAGAATCCCTTGTGGAGACTCAGGCCCCAGCCAGCCTTCTCTGGGGAGAAGGAGGTGCCTGCCAACCCCGGGACTGAGGGCAGCATGCACGTGTTTGCGGGTGCAGGTATGCAGGTATGTGTGGACACAGGTGTGCAGGTGTGTACCAGCCCACCAGGGTACCCAGGGCCCAGGCCTTGGGCAGAGAGGGCGATGGACAGGGAAGCCCCAAGGGCAGACCGCAGCCCCAGCTGCACAGCCTGGCATGTAGGTGGGGCCCCTATGGTCCAGGCCAGCTGTTACCTGGCCACCCCCCAGACCTGTTCCTTGAGGGCAGGCCCTGCACCTGAGTGCCTTCCCTTGGCTGGCACCAAGGACGGTCCAGCTTGTGTCGAGCCGAGGGTACCACGGCCTTGGTGATGGCCACCGGGCCCAGGGCGCCTCGGGAGCACCGGGAGCTGCAGCAGGAGGCAGTGCAGCTTATCTCCCCAGCCCAGCACGCCAGGCTCCTCCACCCTGAGCTCCAGCGTGTCCTCTGGGAACGCGTCCCCGCCCCTTGGCCGAGTGGGGTGCTCCTTACTCTGGGTGACAGGGTGCCCAGCGTGCACCCCCGGAGCAATCACTCTGTGCTTCTGGCGTGTCCCCTCAGCCCTCCCTGAGACCAGGAGAAGCCTCTTGTGGGCGGGGGCTGGGGAAGCCCCTGCAGACCAGGCCCATCCCATGCTTGCTGGGGAGCAGGCTGCATCACACAGGGCGCTCGTGGTGAGCTTGGTCCGGTCAGGCCGCCCATCCTGGCTGCCCGTCCCGTGCCCTGCTCCTCGGTGGCTGCCTGAGGCACTCCCACGCCAGCAGCCTGTCTCCTGGCCATGTGCTCAGCTTCCCACGCCAGCTGAGGCCAGCAGGTGGCGAATTCCCTCACCAGCACCCAGCTGGGAGGGGGACTTGGGGCTGCCAGCTGGGCTGGGGGCCCAGGGACCCCGGCTTCTGCATCTGTGAAACAGGGCGTCCGGGGAGGAGAGAGGGTGCATGGACGGTGAGCTGGGGGGCAGGCAGGGGGTCCCTGCAGAGACAGGAGCAGCCACACAGGGGCGTGGGTGGTGCCCAGTGATGTGAGGATGGCCTGCCCCCCACTCTCGGCAGAAGCTGAGAGCCACCCTTCTCTCGCACCTCCAGGTCTGACCCCGGGCTGCACCCCAAAGAGCCCCCCAAGACCTGCAAGTACACATCTGCGGGCAGATGGCCCCACGGCCCCATGCAGGGCTGAGACTCAGGCGCCACTGCCAAGCCAGACCCCAGGCAGAGGCGCGGGGTGGGCTTTGGCCCCGACACCCACTGCCACTAGGTGGTCCCTGACCCTGAGGGAGGCATGGACTCAGGCTCAGCCAATCAGCTTCTTCCCTGGGACTCTGAATCATGGGGCAGAATAAAAGACGGGCAGAGCCGACCGGCCTGGCAGGGGCTCCTGCCAGCCTGCCCACCCAACACAGGTCCCAGCTCCCTGACCCCACAGTTTAGCTTGTCAGCTCCTGTGCACCAGGGCCTGCTCTGGAAGCTTCCATCCAGCGCCCTGCCTGCGCTGTCCTGGTGGTGTGTCTCTGGCACTTGCAGCTCCTGAATCCTGGCTGGTACCATAGGACTCTGGACAACCAGAAGTGCCATGGGCCAAGGGACTCAGCCTAAAAAGCAGGTGACTAAAGGGGCCCAGCATGAGTGACCCTCACCCTACAAGCGTAGGAGAACAGACAAAACCTAGCTGGAGGGGCTTCCGTCTGTCTGAAGTGCATGACTGTAGGCGGCGCTGGAGGCTCCTTTTCCGCCACATCTGATTCCCTTTGGCTGAGCGGGAGGAGCGCCACCTCTCTGCCCACAAGCACGTGGCCACGGCCGTACCCTGAGGTGCGGTGGGCTCGCGAGCCAGCCCCAGCTCTGTGAGGGGACCTCTGGCCCTGACAGTTCAAATCCCCTCTAAGTAGCTGTGGCGGTTTAGTATTGCTTATAAAACCCACAGACAGATACCGGACTGTGTCTGTAAACTGGTCTGTTCCTCTGGGCATATTAGACTGCATTAGGTTCAGAAGTTTCACTTTTACTTTGTTAAATCAAGATTAGGGCTTTTATTTGACCACATCACTAGGGCAACTAGGTTTGAGTCCCCGCCTACAGCTAGCCTACAGCTGTGAGCTATATAAACGGATGCTCAATCAAAGAGAGGGAAGAAAACACACAGACAAAAAGAACACAGAGAGTTTAGTTTTGATGCTGGAGCCCTCGGGAGAGAGCTGAGCCCGTTCACCTGACAGTTTGCAGCTGAAGAGACTGGAGCCCTGACCAGCTGAAAAGGTCGAGAAAAAAACGAGCCCCGGGGAGACGAGCCTTATCCCAGCCTACAGCTGAGATCAGAAGGAGCTGGGACTGCAGAGCCTTAGGAGGAAGAGGAAGGCTGAGCCCTGGCAGAGACGGCAGCCATCTTGCTCCAATGCATGGCAACAGACTTTGGTGAGGGAAGTAACTACGCTTTATGGCCTGGTAACTGTAAGCTTCTACCCCAAATAAATACCCTTGACAAAAGCCAGCAGACTTCTGGTACTTTGCATCGGCACCCCTTTGGCTGACTAATACAGCTGCCAACCGGTCTTGGCTTGCACACCTCCAGGCACAGTGAGCTCACCACCTCCTAGGAAGCATATTTAGATGGGAAGGGCTCCTCCCTCGTTTGGACTGAGGCTGCCTCCCTGAAGCTTTTCTCCACCCCAGGCCCTTTGCACGCACTGCTCCCCCTCCCCCGGCACACTCCTCCCCAGGTCTAGCTAGGGTCGCAGCTGGAACACCTGAGTGCTCGGGACTCTAATGGGAAAGAGGCCCACACGGGAGCATGGCCCCTCAGCCAGAGCTCAGGCAAGAGCTGAGACCTGCCTGGGATGCACAGCGTGTTCCTGCACCCCTGAGGCCAGGGTTTGGGCAAGGAGGCAGGAGGTCCGAGCCCTCTGGGTGTCCACAGCCTGCTCGCAGCCTCCCCAGCAGGCTGGCAACACCCCCTCCCGGAAGCCTCCCTGGCCTCCGGCTCCCTGGCTTGTGGTGGGGAAGCTGGGGCTTAAGGAGGGTTGGGGCCATCCACCCCACCCATAACCTCAGTCAAAGGAAAGTCCAGGCTAGGCTCCTGGAGTCCACGCCTCTGTCCACGCCCATTCCACGCCCCCGCCCATGCTGAGTCCAGGCCCTCCTTCACACCTCTGTCCACACCTCCACCCATGCCCCCGCCCCTGCCCAATCCAGGCCTTCCTTCACACCCCCGCCCACGCCTCTGTCCACGCCCATTCCACGCCCCCACCCACACCCAGTCCAGGCTTTCCTTCACACCCCTGCCCACACCCCCGCCCATGCCCAGTCTAGGCTTTCCTTCACACCTCTTTCCACACTTCCGTCCAGGCTTTCTTTACACCCCTGTCCATGCCCCCGTCCACACCTCCACCCATGCCCCCGTCCACACCTCTGCCCACGCCCAGTCCAGACCTTCCTTCATGCCTCCATCCACGCCTCCATCCACGCCCAGTCCAGGCTTTCCTTCACACCTCTGTCCACACTTCCATCCAGGCTTTCTTTATATCCTTGTCCACACCCCTGTCCACACCTCCACCCATGCCCCCGTCCACACCTCTGCCCATGCCCAGTCCAGGACTTCCTTCATGCCTCCACCCACGCCTCCATCCACACCCAGTCCAGGCTTTCCTTCACACCCCCATCCATGCCTGTCCACACCCCGTCCATGCCTTTGTCCACACCCCATCCACGCCTCTGTCCACACCCCATCCGCACCTCTGTCCACACCCCCATCCATCCATGCCTGTCCACACCCCAATTCATGCCTCTGTCCACATCCCTGTCCACACCTCTGCTCATGTCCCTGCCCACACCCAAGTCCACGCCTCTGTCCACAACCCGTCCATGCCTCTGCCCACACCCCCGTCCATGCCCCTGCCCACACCCCAGTTCAGGCCTCTTTCATGCCTCTATCCACGCCTCCACCCACACCTGTGGGCCCTGCCATGTGTCCCCACATCTGCAGGCCATTGGTGCCCTCAGGACAGCCCCACGGCTCTTAACTCCCAAAGCCAGGCCCCTGCAGCGGGGTCTCCTTGCCTGTGTCAGGGGTGCCCCAGCTCAGGGTGGGTGAGGGGCCAGGCGGGATCGGGTAGGGGCGGGGACACCCACCCAGGGGCGGGCTTCCTGACAGCCCAGGAGGGCACCCCCGCCAGGGCCCACCAACCTGCCCCTGCTCAGGCACCACCAGCCCCGAATGGAGGATGAGGCGACGAGGGCCAGAGGCAGGGCGCCCACCCACAAGCCCCCAGTGAGGTGGAGACCGAGCCAGGGTGCAAAGGCAGGGCTGGCTCCCCCCACGGGCACCACACGCTTGCAGAGGCCCACGCCACGCTCGCAGAGGCCCACGCCACGCTCCCAGAGGCGGCTAGTTTCCACCCTGTGAATTATTCAGGGGCAGGGAGGAGGCAGCAGAGGGAGACTGAGTCAGAGCCTCCCAGGCAGGGCGGGGGCAGGAGGAAACCAGGGTCCTTTCCCGCAGGCGGCAAGGGACTGCCGGGGGGGCTGCCGGGGGCCTGTAAGCCTCCTGCGGCCACCCGCTCCCCCTGGGTACAGAAGCCAGCCTGTGGGAGGACAGGCGCCCTGGGAAGCAGGGGGTGGCCGCACATGCAGTGGGGGCCATGAACATCCCAGGTCCGCAAGCGGCCCCCCAGCTTCAGAGAACTTTCCTGCCGGCCCATCCCAGCTCCTGGGGGCCCCAAGGGGCTGCCTGCAGAGTGGGATGCGGGTTTTTATAGTCCTGCTCCTCCCGCCATCTCGGGCATGCCAGGGCTGAGTCCCGCACCCCCACCCCCAGTCTGCTGAAAGCCAGAGGAGCCAGGCAGGTGGCCCCAGGCCCAGGTAAAGGGCGAGCGCCCTGCCCACGCCGCCCCCGCCCTCCACCTCCAAGGCCACAGGGAGCCGAGTTCTGGGACCCCCGTCCGCCCCGCCATGGGCTCCTCTTCAGAGTGCTTTTCAGCCAATGGTCACAGGACATAGCAATGTTAAAACTAACATAATCTGTAACGAGGAGTCTCTGGCACCCAGGAGGGAGAGGAAGCCACAGCCAGACCCCCCAGCTGGACCCCCCGGCCTGGGCACGGGTGGTGGCGGCCCCTCAGGGCCAGGCCCAGAATCCCACTGGCGCCCTCCCCAGGGGTCCCTGGCAGGTGGGCGGGTAAGGGCTCTGGTCACTCACCCTCACGACGCCCTGGGGATGACCCTGGCAGGGCCGGGGGGGACACAAGGAGCCCCTCCTGGCTGCAGAGTCCTGGGGCCCTCTGGGGTGGGGGCCCTGCCAGGCGACAGCCCCAGGTGGTGGAGAGGCCACGGCAGGAGGCCACACTGGCTGAGGGGGCTCCATGGAAGGGGGAGGCGGAGTCACATAAGCCCGGAAGAGGGGGTCCGTGGGGACCACAGGGGAGAGGCTGCAATGTTGAGGGGCCTCCGGGCCTGGATGGGGGGGTCTTTAGACCCTCGGGGATGAGGAAGCCCTGAGCCTTGAGATCCTTGAGGGGGCCTTAGGGAGAGCCCTGGGTGGGGGTCTTTAGACCCTCGGGGACACCCCAGGAGGGGGCACCATGATCCTCAAGAAGGGGGAACCGTGGCCCTCCGAAAGTGGTGACGTGACTCTCGGAGAGGGGGCTGGGATTCCGGGGCGGCAGGAGACCGGGACCCCCGGGGACCCCGGGGAGGGAGCGGGGCTGGCCGGCGCCGCCTCACCTGCTGGTAGTCGGTGTCCCCGGGCCGGAACTGGCTGCTCGTGGCCTCCCACTGCAGGTCCAGGTGGGGCAGCCGGTGCAGGAGGCCCACCCACCAGGGCGCCGCGTAGCTGACCCCGGCCATGGCGGCCCGGGCCTGGCGGCAAGCGGCGCGCCGGCGCTGCCTCGGCGGGCCCGGGGCGCGCGGGGTTCAGGGGCCCGCGGACCCCAGCCTGGCCGCCCGCATGGCCCGCCCGCTCCT